>CM046431.1:9504918-10085847 GCA_025506505.1 Flaveria sonorensis | reverse complement strand
TGACAGGATCAGTGATCTAAGTTTGATCAATTAGAGTTGAATCGCAGCGGAATTAGAACAAGAATTAGACAAATATAGCAAGAACACAATAGATATTCAATGGAACAGTACACGGTTATAGAGAAAGAGGGTTTTCTGCAAAAGGGATAATATCATTCATGCACAAATGCTTCGGTATATCAGCCGCTAAGCTTCGCAGGTTACAATTAGGTCAACATTCCTTATATAAAGGAATGTGACGTCTGCTGATGTCACTTGATAGTGACATTTAACAGAATTATTACAAACAACTGAAAGTAAGCAAACTACTGAGAATGTTCACAACAACTGAGAACATCTCAGAGTATGCTAAGTACAAGATGAAACTAAAACTACTGAAACTACAAGTACTGATTACAAGAAACATAAAACTACTGATTACAAAAGAACTGAAAGGAAAATATAACTACTGAAAGGAAACCATCACAACTACTGAAGAGGTCTTCTTCAGCTGTTGTGACAACATCTGAAACTTGGTCTTCAGTCTTTGTCTTCAGCTTTTGTCTTCAGACTTTGTCTTCAGTTCTTTCACTTCAGACTTTGTCTTCAGACCTTGTTATCAGTTGATGTCTTCAGCTGTTGCAGACTACTTCAGTTGTTGTAATGTCTGTGGGACTTAAAGGTTTTTCTGATCAGGCTCATTGGTTCTTTTGGTCCAACAAACTCCCCCTGAACCAATGCAGCCAAAACCTTTAAGCTTATTGAGGTCCCACTTATTCTTGGCAGAAATACTCTCTTGATCAGCTTCAGAGATATCAGATAAGCACAGGCCAGGGAACAGGTTTCAGTAGATGTGAATGTCAAAGGATGGAAGGGAACTCTGTCTTGGGGAACTGGACACAGAGCTGTTATCCCAACCATGAAACCTACTTCCCATTGATGAGTCTATAAGACTCTCTGACGTAGGCCTCAAGGAGAACAACTTGTTCCTCCTTAGTGAGTTCTTCTGCTTCTCCTTCGAAGAAGAACTCTGGGCCATAGTACTCTGATAGGTACTTTACTGTCTTTCCATTTTTCAACTCAACAGTTGTTATCTCTCTGTAAGCAAATTCATCTGGGTGAGTCCCTTCTAATAACAACTGGAGTTCATTTTTCTTGATCTCTTCAAGCCTCTTGTATAACAACCCCTTCTTGACCATTTTGTTCTCCATTAGAGTTTGAGGGGTCATCTTTGACTTGTAGGCTCTCTTGAAGTCTTCAAGTATCTCCCAGGGTGAGACTACAATGGCCAACATAATAACAGCATCTATGGTCTTTCTCACTTGGCCATTGTATCTACTTGGTATGGATTTCTTATGAATTCTAGAACTAACCCTGGGGTCTGGCCAAATCCTTACTCTCTCCTTTTGATATTGAAAGGTATGCCTGAGAGCATACAGCCTTTGAGCGTGTTTCTTCATGGCTTGTATAGATGATGACTGAGGAAACTCTTTGTCAACCATCTTCAAAAGTTGCTCATCGTGCTGTTTCTGCTGTTCTTCTTCTTCAATCTTAACTTTCACCATTTGCCTCTGAAAGTCTGGTGTGATCATTTGTTGACTTCTGGGCTCAGGTATTTTTAGAACAGCAGAGATTGGCAGACTGTCTTCTTCATCATCTTCTTCTTCTTCTTCCATCCTCAACACCCTTCTCCTCCTTCTGGGTGCATCATTGGATGTGGTTTGAGGTGGTTTTTGGGGTAAGGGAGTTGGTTTTGAGGGTTGAGTTGGTTTAAGTTTAGGTTTAGGGATTGGTTTGGAGAGTTGTGGGGTTGGTTGTTTTTGAGTGGGAGTTTGGGAAGGCTGATCTAGCATTTTTGTGGTAAGTTTGGCTTTGGAAAGCTTGGCCATATCAGTTCTCTTCCCAGCACCTGCTTCATCTAAGGCTTCGATAATCAACCCCTTATTGAATGCTTCAGAAGCACAGATTCTGGTGGTTATTGCCAGAATACTGTCTCTGGTCCATGATTTAATCTCAATTAATGATCTTCCCAAGTATTTTGCAATAAACCTGATCATTATCTCCAACCTCTCCCTTTCCATCACACTGTAACTGGCCCATCTCTCTTGTATCTCTTTAATCTCCAGCCTTCTGATCTCAGTGTCTAATGTAGCTGTATCAAAGCCCTGTCTGAAGAGTTGGTCTATTATTCTGTCCATTGATCTGCTGTGAGCTTCATCAGCTTCTTTAACCAGATCTTCCAATGATTTCTCTTCATCAGGCTTTTGAGTTTCAGCACTTTTCTTTCTCTTGTATGTGATCAGCTGTTTTTCCTTTTCTAACTCCTTTTCTTTCTCTTGTTGTTTCTCATCTTCCACTCTCTTTCTCTTTCTTTCTTTCACTGCCTTAGACTCCCCCTTTTTGGGTGCATTGGGTTCAGGGGTTTGAATGGCAGAAAGCTTCTTTTGCACAGCATCATCAACAAGTGTTTGTAGATTTGAGGAGATCCTCTCATCAATGGCTTTATGCACAATCTCATTGATGATGGGAGTGATGAGAGGTAAGGAATGTTGAAAGGTAGCAACCATCTGCTCAGAGGGGTTCTGTCCCTGAGAGGTGGTGCCAAAAGCAGTGGCTGGTGGCTCAGTTGAGTGTAGTGGCTGAGTGTTTGGTGAACCTTCAGATGAAGGTGCCATCTGTGGGTTTATTGGGGCAGATGGACTTTGATCCTGAGACATTTTGGCAAGCAGTTCTTTGAGTCTGCTCACCTCAGCCTCAAGGATTGTGTTATGGGCTAAGACATCGAAGAAAAAGCCCAGGTCATCATCAGTCTTTGCTGAATCACCTGACCTCCTGATTGAATCAGGATGTACATGCCCTGAGTGTAGATCAGTTGTAGCATGTGCCCCTTGTTCTTGGTTCTGGGGACTTCCTGCCTCAGGACTGAGTCCTTCATCGGCAGTTGCCTCTGGTGAGGTCTTAGAGATGTTACCAACTGCATCCTGTTCATTTGCTGAATCAGTAGAAGTGGCAGCCTCACCAGATGTTCTAACCTCCTCCTCTACACGGGGAGATTGAACATTATAACCCCTGTGCTGTGGGTTATCAGCAGCATTTTGGTCCTCTTCCTCAGCTGTTGAGGTTCTCCCCATTGTAATTGGTTTCTGGGGAGGAGGAGAGGAATGCAGCTGACTCAGCACTTGTGCAACTATAATGGTTGGGCTTTGAGGGGCGGTTGCATTTGGAGATAGGTTTGAAGCAGATTGCACCCGGGGTGACTGGTGCTCTTCAATGGTAACCTTCTCAATTGAGATAGGTTCCAGCATTGTGGTATCCCCAATTATGGTTGCATCAGGATCCTGTTGAGAGGATGCCTGAGCGGCTAGGGCTGGTGGAGTCTTTGACACTACTGGGGGGTTAGAACCAGTAAGTGTTTCCTGTATTGGTGGTACAGGGGCATCCTCAGGGGACTCATCTCCCTGAGTAGCCTTTTTGGGCTTTTTGGTGTTGGGTTTGGTGGGGACTTTGGATCTGGAAGTGGAGGCTGTGGGTTCCCGCTGCTTGGGTTTTAGCAGCCGGGCAGCCCCTTTCAGTGTAGGGTCAGAGTTGTGCCTGGAGTATACTTCAGGCAATACAGCCGGAGCAGGGACTCCAAGGCCAACAAGGCCGTCTGATTTTAGCTGATTTAAAATTATGGCCATGAGAAACCTGGGATATAATATCCATCTGTTTGCCACAGGTTTCAAAGCCAGATCCTTTAGTTCCATGAAAACTATCTCAGAAAAATTTAGATTTTGTCGTTCAAAGATAGAGTATAATACCTGTTGCCATCGGGAGGACATCTGATCCCATGAGGAGGTTTTTGATGCAAGGCAGACATTCACCATGTGGAATATAAGACGTTCAGCATCATGGAAGTGCTTCTTCAGAATGGTGGTAGCACTTAAGTCTCCTTCATACCCGTTATTGATGAAAGACATATCAGTTGTGCCTTTCGGGTATTCTGTGACACAGGTGGCATCATGTAGATTTAGGGTTTGTCGAATGATGTCTGGAGTGATGACCACCTGTTTCTGGTTAACCAACGACTGGAGAGTGATTTGGCTATCATTCTCACCAGTTTGCACAGAGACGTTGGTCCAGAATTGGCTTAGGGAATCGGGGTATATGGTAGGATTCAGAAGAAAAGCGGTTCGGTACTGGGAATCTACCATAAGATCGATGGCATTATCAAATTTGTTCCAAAAGGCCGATTTCGAGAGGTAGGCAACACAGTTGTGTCTGGGTTTGAGTTTCATGGTCGCCATTGTTGAGAGAGTGAAGGACATAAAACGGCTAATGAAACGTTTGAAAGTAGGTTTAGGTATTTATAGGGTAAGAAAAGGCTGATATAAAACGACTGAAAGTGTTGGTGCTGTCATCAGTTGTTTGAAAACAACTGAAGACCTGGTTTTAACTTTCAGAAGTTGTAACAACTGAAGACTTGGTATTAGTCATCAGTAGTTGTGAAACTACTGAAGACATGGTTTTGGCTTCAGGTGTTGTAAACAACTGAAGATTTGGTGTTAGTCATCAGTAGTTGTAAAACTACTGAAGACATGGTTTTGGCTTCAGTTGTATGAAGTGAAACAGCAGTTGTAGAAACAACTGAAGAGAAAAGTTTCTCATCAGCTGTTGTCGTCAATTCTTAGCTCATCAGCTGTTTCATTCTGACCTCAACACTTATCAGACTTTTTGTCTGATTTTCAGACGTTTCATTGGTCATCAGTACTTATCTGTTATACTGACATCAGTAGTTGTAACTACATCAGTAGTTGTAACCACATCAGTTCTTTTCAACAGATAGAGTACTTCAGTACTTTTAAGTAATTTAGTCTTCAGTAGTTATGAAAACTACTGAGGATAAAAGAACTTATCAGTACTTATTTGTGACAATAGTATACGAATGCTCATCAGTACTTGTTGACTGAGATCATCAGTAGTTGTCACTTATTCTAGCTGCAGCATACCAAGCCTTAACACTAGGTTTTGGAAAGTTGAACTGTCCAAAGGCTTAGTAAATATGTCTGCAAGCTCATCAGCACTAGGAACAAACTTTGGATCAATCAGACCTTTTTCAAAACAATCCCTAATAAAATGGTGTCTGATCTCAATATGTTTGGTCCTAGAGTGCTGGACTGGATTCTTGACAATACAAAGAGCTGAAGCACTATCCATTAGTAATGGAGTCTTAGTCTCTGTAATGCCATAATCCAATAATTGATTCTGAAGCCAGAGTACCTGAGATGTACAACTTGCAGCAGCAATGTACTCGGCTTCAGCAGTGGATGTAGCAACAGATGTTTGTTTCTTACTCTGCCAAGAAACCAAACAGTTGCCTAGGAATTGACATCCACCAGAAGTTGATTTTCTAGTTAATTTACACCCTGCATAGTCACTATCAGAAAAAGCAACTAATTTGCAAGAGTGCCCAGTGGAATACCAAAGACCTAGAGATTGAGTACCTTGCAGATATCTAAAGATCCTCTTGACTGCAATCAAATGAGACTCTTTAGGAGCAGCCTGAAATCTAGCACAAACACAAGTTGCAAACATAATATCTGGTCTAGAAGCTGTTAAGTACATCAAGGACCCAATCATACATCTGTAAAGTGTTTCATCAACAGCTTTACCTTTCTGATCTGCATCCAGTTGTGTGGTGCTGCACATGGGAGTAGAACAGGGCTTACAGTTTTGTAAATCAAACTTTTCCAAAAGACTCTTTGTGTATTTTGACTGATGAATGAAAGTTCCATCAGCCTTTTGTTTGATTTGCAAACCTAGAAAGAACTGTAATTCTCCCATGGCACTCATTTCGAATTTTTGTTGCATCAACTTTGTAAATGCATCACACAACTGTGGATCAGAGGATGCAAAAATAATATCATCAACATAAATTTGAACAAGGAGCTTATGCTGACCCACTTTCTTAATGAACAAAGTTTTATCTATGGAGCCTCTAGTGAAATTATTCTGAAGAAGAAAATTTGACAGTGTTTCATACCAGGCTCTAGGAGCTTGTTTCAACCCATAAAGAGCCTTATCAAGTTTATACACCCAATCAGGATGTTTATTATCCTCAAAACCTGGTGGTTGACACACATAAACCTCTTCTTTTATTTTACCATATAAAAATGCACTTTTGACATCCATTTGAAAAACTTTAAGATTGTGGAATGCAGCATAGGCTAAGAACAATCTAATTGCCTCCAGTCTGGCTACAGGGGCAAAGGTTTCATCATAATCAATACCTTCTTCTTGTGAAAACCCCTGGACAACCAGTCTGGCCTTGTTCTTGACAATTTGCCCATTTTCATCTGTTTTATTCCTAAACACCCATTTAGTGCCTATTGCACACTTACCTGGGGGTAGAGGAACCAGTTCCCACACTTGCTGCTTTTTGAACTGAAGAAGCTCAAGCTGCATGGCATCAACCCATCCATTGTCTCTTAATGCAATATGATAGTTCTTTGGCTCTTGCTGACTGATGAAGAGAGCATAGAAGCAGAAGTTGGACAATTGACTTCTAGTTGAGACACCAGCATTGATATCACCAATGATTTGAGACATTGGGTGATTCTTCAGCTCTTGGTACACTATGAGATCTGTGCAAGTGTTTGTAGCACGCTCAGCAGCAACAGATGTTGATCCAGATTCTTGAAACCAAGTATTAGATGGCAAGTCAAATGAAGTAGAGGATTCAGAAATCTCATCAGCATTTGTTGTGGATGGTGCTACTGAAGCTACAGGAACATCAAGTTTAGTAGACTCAGGCAGTTGATCACTAAACTTGAATAGGTGAGTACTGGGATCATCATCAACATCAGTACCACCAGATGGATGACTAGCTGCAGAAGGTGATGAATTCACATGATCTGCAACAGCTGGAGGCTGATAAGGAACATATTGCAGTATGTCCAGATCAAACAACTCCACAGGGTTTTGTGGGATTTTGTCCTTAGGAGATTCATTGAACTTCACATGCAAGGTTTCTTCAACCATCTTTGTTCTGCAGTTGAACACTCTGTAAGCCTTGCAAGTGGATGAATACCCAACAAAATACCCTGCATCCACCTTAGAATCAAACTTTTGGAGTTGATCCTTTGTGTTGAGAATGTAACAAGGACACCCAAATGCTCTGAAGAATGAAATTAGAGGAGCCAAATGATGTAGAACTTCATAAGGAGTCTTCATCAACCTCTGATTCACTAAAGCTCTATTTTGCACATAGCATGCTGTGTTGACAGCTTCAGCCCAAAAGGTCAGTGGCAAACCAGAGTCAGCCAACATGGACCTTGCAGCTTCAATTAGGGTCCTGTTCTTTCTCTCCACTACTCCATTTTGTTCTGGAGTCCTTGGGATGCTATACTGCCTCTTGATTCCTTTTGAAAGGTAGAAATCATCAAGTGTATGGTTTCTAAATTCAGTTCCATTATCACTTCTTATACACTTGACTGATAGGGAATACTGCTTCTCAACATACAACACAAAGTTAATAATTGTCTGAGCAGCCTCATCCTTTGAATGCAAGAAGAAGGTCCATACAAATCTGGAGTAATCATCCACAATTACCAGACAGTATTTCTTCTTTGCCATGCTCATTACTCTCACAGGACCAAAGAGATCCATGTGCAGTAATTGCAAGCAGGCAGTGGACTTTGGTTCTTCTATAGGAGGGAATGAAACTTTGTGTTGTTTTCCTTTTAAACAAGCAGTGCAGGTTTCATCACAGTGGAACTCCTTTATTGGTAGACCTCTCACTAAACTATTGTGGATCAGCTGATTCATGTTTTTGAGATTAACATGACCCAGCCTTCTATGCCACAGTTTAGATTCCTGAGGAGAGGCCTTGGAGAACAGGCAAGGATGACCTTTTAAATCAATCTTCTTTGACAAATCCAAGGCATATACTCTTCCTATCCTGTTGGCCTTCAGGAGAGTATGTTCATCCAATACCTTGTCAATCAGCCTCAGAACTTTGGAAGACAGAATCCGGCAGTTCTGGCTTGTGAAAAGTGCAACATGCCCTTTATCACACATCTGACTGACACTCAGTAGATTATACTTGAGATTCTCCACATGGTTAACATCATCAAATCTGATTTCTCCATTTGACACAAATCCTTTCCCGATGATGTAACCCTTAGCATCATTTCCAAATGAGACAAATCCCTTCTTTCCTTGAGAGTAGTCATTAAGAAGAGAACTGCTCCCAGTCATATGCATAGATCCTCCACTGTCTACATACCAGATGCTTCTTTGGCATGCTGAAGAACCCTGCATTTATCATAAGAAACTAGTTAGCTTTAGAGACCCAAACCTTTTTGGTTTTGGGTCTGTTTTCATCAACAGATTTAACCATAACTTGTTTCTCATGATTAACAGCTGATGAAGGTGGAGATGGTGCTGAAATGGATTTCTTAGATTTGGGCTTGGATTTCCTTTTCAGTGGTTTGATCACAGGTGCATCTAGTTGGTTAACTCTCCCCAACAAATGCTGAACCATCATAACAAGTTGTGTCTGATTTGTTGCTAAAGCCTTCAGC
Source organism: Flaveria sonorensis (assembly GCA_025506505.1). Lineage (NCBI taxonomy): Eukaryota > Viridiplantae > Streptophyta > Magnoliopsida > Asterales > Asteraceae > Flaveria > Flaveria sonorensis. Next base: position 10,077,304 of record CM046431.1, on the reverse strand, counting down.
TCATTTGACACATCAGTACTTGTTTTTGATGAGTTCCTGTGACCCACCATTTCCTCCTTCTTGAAATTCACAGACTTAGTCTGATGTTTATCATGAGGAACACTATCAGCTGTTTTCTGATAAACCCCATCCTTCTTTTTGGATTTTGGTGAGGCCTTGGGTTTATCAGTTTGAGATGACTGTGGTACAAACTTGGTCTCAAACTCATTTTTCATTTTATTAATCTCTTCTTTAATGAGCTTATCTCTGTTGAGTTTGGAACCCTTTTTGTACCAGCATTCATCAGATAGATGATTGAATTTACCACATATTTCACATGGCTTATTCTTCATCTTGGATTGATCAACTGCTGAAGTGGAAACTACTGAAGGTGTGATCTTCAGTACTTTCCTCCTTTCAGTACTTGTGTTAAGTACTGAAGGATCGGTAACAACTGAAGACTTGTTCTTCAGCTGTTCTCTATCCGTCCTGAAAGACCGTATGATAGATTCCTCAGCAGTTGTTAATCCTTTTATTTCAGCAGATTTGAAATGCTTTTCAGATGTTGTGACTTGCCCTTCAGTACTTGGAGTACTTTGAGGGACAACATCTGAATTGCTCAGCTTCATGTGTTTATCAGCATTTAAACCATCAGGCAATTGATTTGCTGAGATCTTAACACTGACTTCATCCTCTAATTTTGTATTATCATTTGAGGATGAATCACATGATGATGTGGTTTGGAAATTACTTTCACCTTCAGATTTTACTATTGATTTTGAAGTAAAATCAGTAGGTGGTGCAGTATGATTGTAACCTATTCCAAACTTCACATTTGAAGCTGTTTGCTTGCTGAGAAGCATTTCAAATCCCTTGCAGGATGTTACCCAGCGGTCACACTCAACTTGGGTAGCTGCAAGTGTCTCTTTGAGACTTCTGTGGTTCTCAAGTATGACCTCTACCTTAGCCTTTTCATCATTAAGTTGGCATTTAAGCTTGTAAATCTCATCATCTTTGTCATTAAGAGCAGACTCATACTCAGCTTTTCTTTTGGAAATAGTTTTCTCAAGCTCAAGATTTTGATTGATTAAAGCTACATTTGCCTCTCTAATAGAGACAAAGGCAGCTATGCATGATTCAGAACATAACTTGGCTTTAGCCTCAGAAGATACCTGGGTTACCTGTGAAGATGATGCATTGGAGCAGGAACCCTCAGTAGACTCCAGGGCCATGAGAGCAAGATTCCCAAAAGGATGTTCACCACCATGTTGACCAGCACCAGCAAATAATTGCTCATTGAAACCAGAAAGATCATCTGGTAAGCTGCTCCAGTCAACAACTCCTGGTGTGAAGAAGCTGTGATGAGGTTGAGATTGTGATGGAGATGGTTGAGGCTCAGGTAGGGCTTGAGGTTGTTGTGCTATAGGAACTTGAACTGGATTTGGCTGTGGCATGTAATAGCAGGGATATGGATATGGCATTGGACCCTGAGGGACAAAATATGCAGGAGATTGAGGTTGTGAGTGATGACCAGAACTAGCAGGATGTTGCCCTTTGTTTTGTGAACTATTGCTTGGAAAGGTCACAAAGGGTGCAGAGGAGTTAGATCCAGTTGATCTACACTCTCTTGCAAAGTGCCCAAGCCTGTGGCATTTGTGACACCTCAACTTACTCTTGTCAAAACCAACTTTGGTTTTGCCAGAGAGTCCTGGAAATTTCCTACCAGTTCTCTTGTAGAACTTTTGAGATCTGATATTGATCAAGGCCATTTGGCTCAAAATATCCATCTCTTCTAAATCATCATCAGCAATACCCATCAAATCATCCATGATAAAGCATAAATTATCACTATTACACCCAGAATGACTGTCAACACCAACAAATGCATGATCAGAACTGTTTGAAGAGAAATCTATATGCTCATCATAATGGCTTTCTGATCCAGCATATTCTGACTCATGACCGACCAAGGCAGTGTTCCCTGGTACAAAGTCATCAGTGAGCTTTCCTGATGATGCCAGTTTCCTTTTCTGCTCTATCTCTCTTTCAAATGTAAGCAGTTTCCCATGGAGTTGGGTGAGAGATAGGCTATCCAGATTTGCACTGGAGCGTAGGACAATGGTGTATGTGTCCCATCTCTCAGGCAGTGATCTGAGGAATCTGTTGTTCATCTGGCTGTTAGTATACTCATGCTTGACCATTTTCAGCTCAGAGATCAAGCAGGAGAAACGCTCAAACTGTTGAGTCAGTGTCTCACCCTTCCTATGAGAGAATGTCTCATATTGTTGGGCGAGGATTTCTCTGTTGTTTGCTAAGACCTCATCAGTTCCTCCGAATTGTTCCTTCAAAGCATTCCAGAGGTCATGAGCAGTTTCATGATGCATAAGCCCAGAATAGATTTCATTAGGCAGTGCCATGGCCAGAATTCCATGGGCTTTAGCATCAATCTCAAACAGTTTACGATCTTCATCTGAGTATTGCTCCTTCTTCTTCGGAACCATTTGGTTGGTCTCCGGATTGTTCACCATAGGCTTGTGTGGACCGTGAACCACAGATGTCCAACAACCTGAACTGTTAACAGACAGGTGATGGAGCATTCTTCGTTGCCATATGTTATACTCACTCCTAACCAGCATCGGAGGCTTGGTTGAGGAGCCAGTATTGTGAGGGTCATTAGATGGAGTAGTCATTCTCAGATTCAAACCAATTCAATCAAGTTTCAACAGATTTAGCACAAAAACACAACAAACTCAATATGAACCAAGAAGAAACTCAAATTGAATAACCAGAAGCAGCAGAAGATCAATCTCTATAACCAATTCTTGCAAATATGCTAATTCGATCAAACTTTAGATATCGAAATAGCAGTTTCAATGATCAATTGTTAAACCGATCAATGATTAACCTGCTCTGATACCATTTGACAGGATCAGTGATCTAAGTTTGATCAATTAGAGTTGAATGCAGCGGAATTAGAACAAGAATTAGACAAATATAGCAAGAACACAATAGATATTCAATGGAACAGTACACGGTTATAGAGAAAGAGGGTTTTCTGCAAAAGGGATAATATCATTCATGCACAAATGCTTCGGTATATCAGCCGCTAAGCTTCGCAGGTTACAATTAGGTCAACATTCCTTATATAAAGGAATGTGACGTCTGCTGATGTCACTTGATAGTGACATTAACAGAATTATTACAAACAACTGAAAGTAAGCAAACTACTGAGAATGTTCACAACAACTGAGAACATCTCAGAGTATGCTAAGTACAAGATGAAACTAAAACTACTGAAACTACAAGTACTGATTACAAGAAACATAAAACTACTGATTACAAAAGAACTGAAAGGAAAATATAACTACTGAAAGGAAACCATCACAACTACTGAAGAGGTCTTCTTCAGCTGTTGTGACAACATCTGAAACTTGGTCTTCAGTCTTTGTCTTCAGCTTTTGTCTTCAGACTTTGTCTTCAGTTCTTTCACTTCAGACTTTGTCTTCAGACCTTGTTATCAGTTGATGTCTTCAGCTGTTGCAGACTACTTCAGTTGTTGTAATGTCTGTGGGACTTAAAGGTTTTTCTGATCAGGCTCATTGGTTCTTTTGGTCCAAAATATGTGAAGTCATGCTAAGGCTCAACAATTAAATGAGTCTCATGCTCGGGCTCGGGCTCGGGCCCAGGCTCGATAAAGCTGTAAGGCCCCGTTCCCGAGACCTCACAGATGGTCAATCATAGCATTATTACATTAACAACACACATTTCATAAAATATTGCAGCGGAAGTAAGTTAATAAAAACCATTCATTCTATAATAACGTTGTTATGCAATACATCATTGTTTTCTTGAATTACAAAAGACCTTGTTTCGTTGCATACAAAACAACAATATCAGATGAATGGATGCCAGTCTAGCCCTACCGAGTAGCTTCCCCGCGTGCCACCCTCAGCAAAAATTACCTGCCAACTGAAGATGCATAAAAGTCAGCGTTGCTGAGTGAGTTCTAGTTTTAAAACATTTAAAATACCTTGTAGGATTTATATATGAAAACATTCTTTTCAATAAAATACTTCCTTCGCTTTCACACGTGAGCATTCATCATTCATACATCAAGGTATAGACTTAATTATCTTTCCTTAACTCATGTATTCAATCATTTTGTACGTTTTGTACTTTTCATCATTATCTTTCACTATAATCTGGATCCTGTCTCATGCAATACCCTACTCATGTCAGAAGACCGAGAGTACCGGGGTACGCGACAACGACCCCGTCTCTTTTTGCAACACCCCCGCCTCATGTCCGAAGACCGTCACAGCACCGGGGTGAGCATCACGACATCTTTCGGGTCAATCTCATGGATTAAACCTTACGAGTCTTTTGTGACAACACGGTCACTCACCTGAATCTTTTCTTGCAAGACTTTCATTCTTTTATTATGTTCCACTTTTCATTATCATTATCTTCCACTTCGTTACATAATACTTTATGCATACGAATATAAACACACCACGCAAAGTCACATTATACATAGTATAAAGCATCAACAACAGCCCACAACATGCATCACCCCAACAGACATGAACCAACAAAACATTCCAGAACTTACCCGTTACATTCTGCTTCCCAAGCTTCAGAAAAATCCTAAGTCCTTAGACAAATGCGGATGTACATTAACTAATGCGGATAAACAGCTAATGCGGATGAACAATAACTAATGCGGATGAAAGTCTTCAGATTACTCCAAGTGTCCAACTAAATACTGGTAGAATAAATGCGAATGACTGAAATAAATGCGCATGAACACTGTAGCAAATGCGCATGAACAAAAGAAATGCGGAAGAACACTTGGGCGCATAAGCAACTACAAATGCGGATGAACAAAAAACAACGTGCATGAACAAAGTACTTAAATGCGGATGAACTAACCAACATGCAAATGCACTTATGCAATTATTTAGTCCCCAATCCTCGATCTAACACATCCTTATCATGGATCTAACATGCTTAACATCTAGAGCAGGCATACAACCACGAAAACACTAAAAATTCCTAACCAAACATGCTTATCCATCTGCTTGAAGCTTATACTCAACATCACAAGCATCAACAGCACATAAACTACCATAAAGCACAAACACAAACACCAATACATATACGGTAAAGCATAAAACAGCTGTAAAACCTTTTAAGCATGCATTTTTAGCACCAAAGAAGTTTAAAACGCATAAAAACCAGGGTCTAGAACTCACCTAGTGCAGCAAACAAGCAAAACTCCTCCAAACTCGTGTGCACAAGAGTTCAAACGCCTAAAACAAGCAAAAACAAACAACAAAACACATAAAACACATATAAATCGGTTTCATGGTCAAAACCCAACGTAAATCGAGCCAATTATGCAGAGAAATACATACCAAGATAAGAAACAACCTCTTTCTCTCTCTAGAACCGAGAGAACTTCGATTTCTTCTTCTTCTTCTTTTGTTTCAGTCGAACAACAGCAGCAACAGGAGTGATGGCCATGCCCATATAAAGTGCATTTTTTTACTTTTGTGTACTTTTACACAAAACACCTCTCATCTTTGGCCTCTTTTTGCTTTCTTCTTGATACTTTTATTTTCTTTTATTTTGACAAGATTTCGGGTGTTACAAGTCTACCCCCCTTAAAGATGTTTCATCCCCGAAACCTGTCACTCTTCGAATAACTGTGGGTAATGCTGTCTCATTTCTTCCTCCGTCTCCCACGTTGACTTGGAACCCTTCCGGTGTTTCCACTGCACACGTACGAGTGGAACCACTTTATTTCTCAATCTCTTCTCCTTCCTGTCTATGATGGCCGCTGGTTGCTCCACATAATTGAGCCTTTCATCCACTTTGATATCCTCCAGTGGCACAATCACATCTTCATCGGCCAAGCATTTTCTCAGATGAGATACATGGAACGTCGGGTGAATTCCACTTAACTCGTCAGGCCATTCTAGTCGATAGGCCACCTCCCCTATTCGTGCAAGGATTCAAAAAGGCCCTATGTATCTTGGACTCAGCTTGCCCCTCTTCCGGAACTGGATGATCCCCTTCCAGGGTGAGATCTTTAACATGACTTTATCACCCACGTTGAACTCGATCGGTCTACGCCTCTTATCAACATACGACTTCTGTCTATCCTTAGCTGCCTTCATAAAGGCTTTGATCTTTTCTTGCTTCTCAGTCATAGCCTCGATTACCTCCATGCTTCCCAATTCTTTCTGCCTAATGTCTCCCCAACACATGGGCGTTCTATATCTCCTACCATATAACATCTCGTAAGGTGGCATGCCAATGCTGGCATGATAGCTGTTGTTGTATGAGAACTCTGCCAATGGTAGATGATCATCCTAACTTCCTCCGAAGTTGATCACACATGATCGGAGCATGTCCTTGAGCGTTTGAATTGTCCTCTCAGACTGACCATCTGTTTGAGGATGATAAGTCGTACTGATGTGTAGCCTCGTCCCGATCGTGTCGTGGAAACTCTTCCAAAACTTCAATGTGAACCGAGTGTCACGGTCTGACATGATAGACACCGGCACACCATGGCGGGCTACAATCTTTTTGATGAACAGCTCCGCTAACCTCTCGGATGAATACGTCTCGCGGATCGGTAGGAAGTGAGCACTCTTTGTCAAACGATCAACTATTACCCAAATTGCATCATACCCCCTTGCTGTACATGGTAACTTCATGATGAAATCCATGGTGATGTACTCCCACTTCCACTCGGGTACATCCAACGGTTGGATCTTCCCGTATGGCTTTTAATGCTCTGCCTTCACTTGTAAGCAAGTAAGGCACTTACTCACATACTCCACTACATCGCGTTTCATACCCGACCACCAATAGTCTTTCTTCATATCTTGATACATCTTAGTGGCACCGGGATGAATGGAGTATCTAGTCTTATGAGCTTCGTCCATAATTCGTCCCCGTAGATCACCGTAGCGGGGAATCCACATCCGCCCGAAGCGGGTTCTAACTCCGTGGGTATTTTCTCCCAACTCTGTGACTAGACCTCTCATCCTTTCAGAGTTAAGGCTATCTTCCTTCAATGCCTCATCCTAAAATTCTTTGACCTGTGTCATCACGTCAGAGGTCATTACCAATTGATAAGCCTTCACCCGGATTGGCTTGGGTCTCTCTTTTCGGCTGAGGGCATTAGCCACTACATTGGCTTTACCCGGATGGTAGTGGATTTCACAATCATAATCCTTAATCAGCTCTAACCACCTCCTCTGCCTCATGTTGAGATCTTTCTGCTCAAAGAAATACTTTAGGCTTTTGTGGTCCGTGAAGATTGTGCATTTCACTCCGTATAGGAAATGCCTCCAAATCTTTAAGGCGAAGACCACAGCTGCAAGCTCCAAATCATGCGTGGGATAATTGACAACGTGGGTTTTCAACTGTCGGGATGCGTAGGCTATTACTCTCCCACGTTACATTAACACACAACCCAGTCCCGAATAGGAGGCATCCAAATACACCACTAAGTCTTCACTCCTTTCGGGTAATGTCAAAACAGGAGCTTGAGTTAATCTTACCTTTAACTTCTCAAAAGCATCCTCCTGTTCTACTCCCCACACAAACTTCACCTCCTTGCGAGTCAATTTAGTCAAAGGTGAGGCTATCTTGGAAAAGTCTTGAATGAACCTCCTGTAGTAGCCCGCCAATCCCAAGAAACTTCGAATCTCGGATGGCGTCTTTGGGGACTTCCATTGCATCACCGCCTCAACCTTCGGCGGGTCCACCATAATTCCTTCAGAATTCACCACGTGACCCAAAAATTGAACCTCACGTAACCAAAAAGCACACTTAGAGAATTTCGCATAAAGCTTCTCCCTGCGAAGCGTCTCCATTACTTCACGTATGTGGCCAGAATGTTCTTCTTTGCTCTTTGAATAAATCAGGATATCGTCAATAAACACAATCACTGATTTATCTAACATCGGCCGACACACTCGATTCATCAAATCCATAAAGGCAGCTGGCGCGTTAGTCAGACTAAAAGACATAACGAGGAACTCGTAGTGTCCATAACGCATGCGAAAAGCTGTCTTAGGAATGTCTTGCTCCTTAACCTTCAACTGATGGTAACCAGATCGGAGATCTATTCGTGAGAACCAGCTGGCACCTGGGAGTTAGTCAAACAAGTCATCTATTCTCGGTAGGGGATATAGATTCTTCACTGTCAACTTGTTTAGCTCTCGGTAGTCTATGCACATCCTCATACTACTGTCTTTCTTCTTCACAAACAAGACTGGAGCACCCCAAGGAGAGATACTCGGTTGAATGAAACCCTTGTCCAATAACTCCTGCAGTTGAACCATCAGCTCCGTCATCTCGGTTGGAGCTAATCGATATGGTGCCTTGGCAACAGGTTGAGCACTGGGTATCAAATCAATCTGAAACTAGATATCATGGTCCGGTGGCATGCCTGGTAAATCTTCTGGAAACACGTCTGGAAAATCACACACAACTGGTACGCCGGACAATTGTGGTACTGACGCGTCCACATCCTTCTCATAAGCCAGGTAGGCGCTACATCCGCATTTCATGCACTTCTCGGCCATCACCATCGAAATCACCTTCGGAACTGTAGTAACTCGGTCACCGTAAACCGTTACCGAACTTCCATCAGGCTCTGTCAGTCGAATCATCTTTTTGCGACACACGATGTTTGCCTCATAGGCTGCCAACCAATCCATCCCCAGAACAACATCAAATCCTCCTATGGACATCACAAATAATTTAGCAGAGAACCTATGGCCTTCTAACTCTATGCCACAATCCTCAATCATATCAGAAATTCTGGTAGACTTAACAATAGCAGTTTCTACATCAAATGGCTCATCAATTCTTCTACTACTAACAGGCAGCTTAGCATAGAAAACAGCAGAAATGAAACTCCTACTAGCACTAGAATCAAACAATACAGAGGCACAATTTTGGTTTACTAGAAACATACCCGACACGACATCGGTATCCACCCTCCCCTCCTCTCGGGTCATTGTAAATGGTCTAGCGCTTGCCCTCTGCCCTTCACTCTTTATCCTCTTCTTCACCCCGGAACTCTGCCTTTTGCTTCTTGCAATCCCTGGTCATGTGTCCCTCTTCCCCACAGATATAACACCTTAACGCTCTACAATCCTTAGCGATATGACTAGGCTTCCCGCACTTAAAGCAAACATTTAACCCCAACCTGCGTTCCCCGATATGCTCCTTCCCACACTTACCACACCTCTTCGCCCCCAAGCTTGATGACCCCACTCTTCGGTCATCCATTTTCATCCTCTTATTGTTTGGGGTGAAACCACCACGCCCAAACCTCTTCCCACTCCAGTTCTTGTCACCACCACCTGTCTTCTTCACCTCAACCACTGACACCTCTCTCTCATTGTAAAGCCTCCCAGCCAGATCCACTGCCGACCTAAAAGTACTTGCTCGGGCAACAATCAAGTGCCAGCGGATATCAGCCGGCAGTCCCTGCACATACCTCTTAACTTTCCTCTATACCGGCGTCACCTGATCCTGCACCAGCGTCGCCATTTCATTAAACTTGGTGGTGTATTGCTAGTGGGTCATGGTTCCCGCCTCAAGCTGTAGGAACTCTATTTCTATCTTGTCTAGTTCCCTGTGAGGACAGAATTCCTCAACAATCAACTTCTTCAAATCTCCTCATCTCATCCTTCTGATGGCCCTGCTGCCCTCGGCTTTGACAATATTGTCCCACCAACATAAAGTCGAGTCAACGAATGAATGAGTGGCGAATTTCACCTTCTGATCCTCCCTGCACTCACTAATATCCAACACTGCCTCCATCTCTCTAACCCAGTGGTGGGCAGCTGCAGCGTTACCATTGCCGTCAAAAGTAGGGGGTTTACTCCGTTGGAATGACCCGTAGCTGCATCCCCTCACGGTTTCCCGTACCTCTACATCTTCTTCATCACTGGAGGCTCCCCTTTCAACATTCATCTCCTCCTCATCATCATGATCTCTCTCATTCTCCCTTCTCCCAGCAGCAGCCCTTTCTTTTCCCCCTTTTCTTTCCTCTCATCCACCCTTACGGCCCGAATCACCTCAGTCATGACAGACGGTAGGATAGTCTGCATGACTTGGTGAACCTCCTCCACCACTGCCTCTTTCACTGAGGCCCTCAGGTTGGCACTCTCATCTTCGCCCTCCGGGTGATGAAGCCCAGGCTCACCAGGAGCCGTCTCTGCAGTTCTCGTCTTGTTCTTTGTGGCCCGTGGTCTACCAGCACGACCACCCCGTACTCCACCTCTAGAAGCTTTAGATGATCTACCTCCAGCCATCCTCTAACATAATAAGATTCAAATATCAACACGGTCATTCAAGAATATTGCTCAGTTTATGTCAAGTATAGTGTAACACCTGGGTATTTTTTTAAAAGACGAGAAAGAAAGAATAAATGTGCAGAAAAAGAAAGAAAACATAATTTATCCCAAGTTGAGGGGCTAAATGTGTCAAAAGGACAAAAGAATAAAAGTGGGTGCAAAAAGGTGATGGCCGCCCACACCTCTCTGCATATTTTCTTTTCATTCGGATTGTAGAGAGAGAAAGAGCAGAGTTTGGATTTTGAACAAGGAAGAACAAGAAACCGAATTCAAGATAAGAATTCTTGGTTTTAAGTTGTTCTTGGCCGGCCTATGCCTCGGTTATATGCTTATGTGTGTTTTGTTGTGTTCGGGTGTGTGTTTTTGGTGGGTTTCTAGGTGTTTGAACTCATTTGCAAATGGGTTGAAGGAAGTCATACTCGAGGGCTGCTAAGGTGAGTTTCTAGAACCCCCTTTTTACATGTTTTAACTGATTTTGGGGCTGGAAATGCATGTATGTATGTTTTTACGAAAATGGGTTGTGTACCCGTATGAATGTGTACGTGTGAATGTGGGTGGGTTATGATTTGGGTGATTTATGATGTTATGATGATGCCATGTTCATATTATGATGCTTTAATGCTAGAATTAAGTTAGAACATGATGAATTGATGATTTGGGACTGATTATGCTGTTATTAGAATGTGTTGGTTGCCCATGCGCCTGGATTTGGCCCATGCGCCCAACGGTTGAATTTGCCTAAGTGTCCCCTATGCGCCCATAACCCATGTGCCCGAATAGTATCCATGCGCCTAGAACAGGCTGAATTTGGCTAAGTGTCCATGCGCCCAAAACACATGCGCCCGAATAGTGCCCATGCGCCTGAAAGTTCCCCATGCGCCTAAGTGTTCCCATGCGCCTATGCCTTAGAATATTTTTCTGAAATTTTGGGGAAAATGTAAAGTGTAGGCTTTGACTTGGGATGTTCCCGGGGGTAATGTAAGTTGACTTATGATGTCATATGTGATGTCATGATGCTATGTATGGTATGGTTATGTTTATGTTATGTTCCTTATTATGTATGTTTATTTTCCGTGGCTTTTACGTGGTATGATTATGAAAAGTAAATGGAAAGTATTATGTAACGTAAAGCGGAAGATAATGAAAAAGGGAACGTAAGGAATGAATGAATGCATGCATTAATGAATGAAAGTATTCAAAGTCTTGCAAGCAATGTATGGAGGTTCACACCCAATGAAGGGTGTTAGCTCAACTGTGTGCGGCTTAGCTACCCCAGAAGTATGCACACTGGGGTCTAATCTTTGTGATTGACCATATGTATGGGACCCTTGCCGCTTGCCCTAGGTACTGGATTCAGCTTCATGCACAATGTTCGAGGTCTATGATAGACCTCAGGCCCAGTAACCAGCTTCGTGCACAATGTTCAAGGTATAGCACATAGCACTGGTCCGGAATGAAAGATGAATGATAATGATGAGTGTACTTGCCCCAGGCCCAAGGGTGAGCTTCGTGCACAATGTTTGGGGTACAGTACATGTCGAAGGTGATGTTTGCCACTCATTCATTTATGGACTCGGCTCTATGCTGGTGGGACAATATCGTCCAAGCCGAGGGTAGTTGGGCAATTAGAAGAATGAGGTGGACAGAGTTGAAGAAGCTGGTGATTATGGAGTTCTGTCCTCATAGGGAGCTCGACAAGGCTGAGAAGGAGTTCCTGCAGCTAGAGGCGGGAACCATGACGCATCAGCAATACACCACCAAGTTTAACGAGATGGCACGACTGGTGCCAGATCAGGTGACACATCTGTCGTGAAAGATCAAGAGGTATATTCAGGGCTTGCCGGCGGATATTCACAGGCACATGATCACCACCCGGCCGAGTACGTTCAGGTAGGTGGTCGATCTGGCAGGAAGGCTGTATGACGAGAGGGAAGTGGTGGTGGCTGAGGTGAGCAAGAAAGGCGGTGGTGACCAAAACTAGAATGGGAAGAGGTTTGGTCGGGGTGGTGCCCCGGCAAACAACAAGAATGCACGGGTGGATGACCGGCGTGTGGTCACATCCTGTGCGGAGTTGAAGAGGTGTGGCAAGTGCGGGAAGGAGCACACCGGGGTGTGTAGGTGGGGATTGAACGTGTGCTTCAAGTGTGGAAAGCCTGGTCATATGGCAAGAGAGTGCAAGGTGGCAAGGTGTTTTAACTGTGGTGGAAAGGGCCACATGAGTCAAGAATGCAAGAAGCCAAGGGCTGAGAGTTTCAGGGCAGGGAAGAAGACCGGGACCGAGGGGCAGAGGACGAGCGCCAGGGCATTCATGATGACTCAGGAGGAGGCTAGGACGGACCCCGATGACGTGTCAGGTACGTTTCTAGTAAATCAATCTCTTGCTTCTGTGTTATTTGATTCAGGTGCTAGTAAGAGTTTTATTTCTGCTGCTTTCTGTGCTAAGTTGCCTGTTAGTAGTAGAGGTGTTGATGAGCCCTTCGATGTAGAAACTGCCATAGGTAAGTCTACTAGGATTGTTGACCTGATAGAAGGCTGCGATATAGAATTGGAGGGTCATAAATTTCCTGCTAGACTGTTCGTGATGACCTTAGGCGGATTTGACGTAGTCCTAGGAATGGATTGGTTGGCGGACTACGAGGTGAATATCATATGTCGTAAGAAGATGATTCAACTGACAGCGCCCGACGGGAGTTTGGTGACGATACGGTGATCGAGTTATGACTATCCCGAAGGTGATTTCGATGGCGGTGGCGGGAAAGTGCATGAGGCGTGGATGTAGTGCCTACTCGGCCTACGTGAAGGATGTAGATACGCCAACACCACAACTGTCGGATGTACCGGTTGTGTGTGAGTTCCCAGATGTGTTTCCCAAAGATTTACCAGGTGTGCCACCGGACCGTGAGATTGAGTTCTAGATTGACTTGATACCCGGTGCTCAACCTGTTGCTAAGGCACCGTATCGGTTGGCTCCGATCGAGATGAAGGAATTGATGGAACAACTGCAGGAGTTGCTTGATAAAGGGCTCATTAGACCGAGTATCTCTCCTTGGGGTGCTCCGGTCTTATTTGTGAAGAAGAAGGACGGTAGTATGAGGGTGTGCATAGACTACCGCGAGCTGAACAAGTTGACGGTGAAGAATCGGTATCCATTACCGAGGATTGATGACCTGTTTGATCAGCTCCAAGGTGCCAGTTGGTTCTCGAGGATAGATCTTCGATCTGGCTACCATCAACTGAAGGTGAAGGAGCAAGATATTCCTAAAACAGCCTTTCGCATGCGTTATGGACACTACGAGTTCCTCGTTATGTCTTTTGGTTTGACCAACGCGCCAGCTGCTTTTATGGACCTGATGAATCGAGTGTGTCGGCCGATGTTGGATAAATAAGTGATTGTGTTTATCGATGATATCTTGATTTATTCGAATAGTGAGGCGGAGCATGCCAGTCACATTCGGGAAGTGTTAGAGACGTTGAGAAAAGAGAAGTTGTATGCCAAGTTCTCCAAGTGCGCATTCTGGTTGCGTTAAGTTTAGTTTTTGGGTCATGTGGTGAATCCTGAAGGGATTATGGTCGACCCGGCAAAGGTGGAAGCGGTGATGCAATGGAAGTCTCCAAAGACGCGATCCGAGATTCGTAGTTTCTTGGGGTTGGCGGGATATTATAGGAGATTCATTCAAGACTTCTCTAAGATAGCTTCTCCATTGACTAAGTTGACCCACAAGGATGTAAAGTTTGTATGGGGTCAAGCTCAAGAGAGTGTTTTTGAGGAGTTAAAGGCAAGGTTGACTCAAGCTCCAGTTTTATCATTACCCGAAGGAAGCGAGGACTTAGTGGTCTATTCGGATGCTTCTTACTCGAAGTTGGGTTGCTTGTTGATGCAGCGAGGAAAGGTTATAGCTTATGTATCCCAACAGTTGAAAGTTCATGAGGTTAATTACCCTACTCATAACTTAGAGTTAGCAGCTGTGGTCTTTGCACTAAAGATTTGGAGGCACTACCCATACGGAACGAAGTGCATAATCTTCATGGACCACAAGAGCTTGAAGTACTTCTTCGAGCAAAAGGACCTGAACATGAGGCAGAGGCGATGGTTGGAGCTCATAAAGGATTATGATTGTGAGATCCATTACCATCCGGGCAAGGCCAACGTAGTGGCGGATGCCCTTAGCCGAAAGGAGAGACCCGAGCCGATTCGGGTGAAGGCTTATCAGTTGATTATGACCTCTGATGTGATGAAGCAGGTCAAGGATTTTCAAGGAAGCGTTGAAAGAAGATCGTCTTAACTCTGAAAGGATGAGAGCTATGGTTACGGAATTAGGTGAAAACACTCTTGGTGTTAGAACCCGATTCGGACGGATGTGCATCCCTCGTTACGGGGATTTACGTGGGAGGATTATGGATGAAGCTCATAAGACTCGATACTCTATTCATCCCGATGCTACAAAGGTGTATCAAGATATGAAGAAAGATTATTGGTGGCCAAGTATGAAGCGCGATGTAGCGGAGGATGTGAGTAAGTGTCTTACTTGCTTGCAAGTGAAGGCCGAGCATCAGAAGCCGTACAGGAAGATCCAACCGTTGGATATACCGAAGTGGAAGTGGGAGCATATCACCATGGACTTTATTAGGAAGTTACCGCGTACCGTGAAAGGGTATGATGTCATATGGGTGATAGTTGATCGTTTAACAAAGAATGCCCACTTTATACCGATCCGTGAGACGTACTCCTCTGAAATATTAGCGGATCCATTCATCAAAGAGATTGTAACTCATCATGGTGTGCCGGTGTCTATTGTTTCTGATCATGACACTCGGTTTACATCTAAGTTTTGGAAGAAATTCCATTATGCTATGGGGACGAGGTTACACATTAGCACGGCTTATCATCCTCAGACGGATGGTCAGTCGGAAAGGACTATTCAGACGCTAGAAGATATGCTTCGGGCATGCGTCATTAACTTTGGAGGAAGTTGGGATGACCACTTACCGTTAGCTGAGTTCTCGTATAATAATAGTTATCATGCAAGTATTGGTATGCCCCCTTATGAGATGCTATACGGTAGGAGGTGTAGAACGCCCATTTGTTGAGGTGATATTGGTCAGAAGGAGTTGGGAAGTATTGAGGTGATTGAGGCTACGACTAAGAAGCTCGAAAAGATCAAAGCCTTTATGAAGGCAGCTAAAGATAGGCAGAAGTCGTATGCCGACAAGAGACGTAGGCCAATTGAGTTCCAGGTGGGTGATAGAGTTATGTTGAAGGTCTCACCTTGGAAAGGTATCATTCGGTTCAGGAAGCGGGGCAAGTTGAGCCCGAGATACATAGGGCCTTTCCGAATCATTGCTCGAGTAGGAGAGGTGGCCTATAGGTTAGTGTTACCCGATGAGTTAAGTGGAATTCACCCGACATTCCATGTATCTCATCTGCGGAAGTGTTTAGCTGACGAGGATATGGTTGTACCACTGGAGGATATTGAAGTTGATGAAAGGCACAATTATGTGGAGCAACCAGTGGCAATCATTGACCGCAAGGAGAAACGGTTAAGGAATAAAGTGGTTCCCCTTGTGCGTGTACAGTGGAAGCACAGGAAGGGATCCGAGTCTATGTGGGAGGCTAAAGAAAAGATGAGGCAGCATTACCCACATTTGTTTGAGGAATAACAGGTTTCGGGGACGAAACCTATATAAGGGGGGTGGACTTGTAACACCCGGGTATTTTTTTTTTAAAAGACGAGAAAGAAAGAATAAATGTGCAGAAAAAGAAAGAAAACAAAATTTAACCCAAGTTGAGGGGCTAAATGTGTCAAAAGAACAAAAAGAATAAAAGTGGGTGCAAAAACATGATGGCCGCCCACACCTCTCTACATATTTTCTTTTCATTCGGATTGTAGAGAGAGAAAGAGTAGAGTTCGGATTTTGAAGAAGGAAGAACAAGAAACCGAATTCAAGGTAAGAATTCTTGGTTTTAAGTTGTTCTTGGCCGGCCTATGCCTCGGTTATATGCTTATGTGTGTTTTGTTGTGTTTGGGTGTGTGTTTTTGGTGGGTTTCTAGGTGTTTGAACTCATTTGCAAACGGGTTGAAGGAAGTCATACTCGAGGGCTGCTAAGGTGAGTTTCTAAAACCCCCCTTTTTACATGTTTTAACTAATTTTGGGGCTGGAAATGCATGTATGTATGTTTTTACGAAAATGGGTTTTGTACCCGTATGAATGTGTACGTGTGAATGTGGGTGGGTTATGATTTGGGTGATTTATGATGTTATGATGATGCCATGTTCATATTATGATGCTTTAATGCTAGAATTAAGTTAGAACATGATGAATTGATGATTTGGGACTGATTATGATGTTATTAGAATATGTTGGTTGCCCATGCGCCTGGATTTGGCCCATGCGCCCAACGGTTGAATTTGCCTAAGTGTCCCCTATGCGCCCAAAACCCATGCGCCCGAATAGTATCCATGCTCCTAGAACAGGCTGAATTTGGCTAAGTGTCCATGCGCCCAAAACCCATGCGCCCGAATAGTGCCCATGCGCCTAAAAGTTCCCCATGCGCCTAAGTGTTCCCATGCGCCTGAAAGGTCATGCGCCTGCATAGTGCTCATGCGCCTATGCCTTAGAATATTTTTCTGAAATTTTGGGGAAAATGTAAAGTGTAGGCTTTGACTTGGGATGTTCCCGGGGGTAATGTAAGTTGACTTATGATGTCATACGTGATGTGATGATGCTATGTATGGTATGGTTATGTTTATGTTATATTCCTTATTATGTATGTTTATTTTCCATGGCTTTTACGTGGTATGATTATGAAAAGTAAATGGAAAGTATTATGTAACATAAAGCGGAAGATAATGAAAAAGGGAACGTAAGGAATGAATGAATGCATGCATTAATGAATGAAAGTAATGAAAGTCTTGCAAGCAATGTATGGAGGTTCACACCCAATGAAGGGTGTTAGCTCAACTGTGTGCGGGTTAGCTACCCCGGAAGTATGCACACTAGGGTCTAATCTTTGTGATTGACCATATGTATGGGACCCTTGCCGCTTGCCCTAGGTACTGGAGTCAGCTTCGTGCATAATGTTCGAGGTCTATGATAGACCTCAGGCCCAGTAACGAGCTTCGTGCACAATGTTCGGGGTATAGCACATGACACTGGTTCGGAATGAAAGATGAATGATAATGATGAGTGTACTTGCCCCAGGCCCAAGGGTCAGCTTCGTGCACAATGTTCGGGGTACAGTACATGTCATCAGAAGTTAATGAATGTACGTATAGTACGGTAAGAAAGATAACGAATGATAAAGATGACGTACGATGATGAATGAACGGAAGTCAACGAATGACGATGAAAGATAATAATAAATTATTATCTATGTGTACGTATGATGCATGATCATATGTGAAAGTAAAGAAAGAATGGTTTTAAACGAAAGAAAAGTATTTTTATTTTATAAAACTAGAACTCACTCAGCAACGCTGACTTTTATGTGTTTTCAGTTGGCAGGTAATGTTGCTGAGGATGGCACGGGGCAGCTACTTGGCATTTTTGGATGGCATCCGTTGTTTAGATTATAATGTTTTTGTGATGTAAAGCAAATTATGATATTTTGTAACAACTAACTACAATGTATTATTTTGGAAAAGCAATTATAATGAAATGGTTTAAAAGAATTCTGCTGTAATATTTTAGTAAAGTTAATGTATGTTTTATGCTTTATGTGCAATGATTGACCAGCTGTAAGCGTTCCGGGAACGGGGCCTTAGATATAGTAAGTCCCTAATTCCAGTGGCCAGTTGTGATTAGCCACTTACTTTACTCTTCATCCCCCAAGCATTTCCTATCCTGACTACATTCACCCCCTCTGGGTGATGTAGTTCAGGCTCAGCAGGAGCCGTCTCTGCAGCCTTGGTCCTGTTCCTTACGATACGTGGCCTACCACGAACACCATGTTTTCCACCATGAGAAGCCTTTGATGATCTACCTCCAGCCATCCTCTAAACACTATAAGATTCAAACACCAACACGGTCATTCAAGGTAATAGCTCAGTTTATGTCAAGTATAGTAAGTCCCTAATTATAGTGGCCAGTTGTGATTAGCCACTTACTTTACTCTTCATCCCCAGAGCATTTCCTATCCTGACTACATTAGTATTCAAATCTACTAAAAGCACATAAATCAAATAGCACACGCACATAGTACTGGTTAACATTAAGAAAAGAATACCTGATGGCACGTAGCTACTCGGGCTGGCATCCCTCCATTCGTCCCATTCTCATTTTAAGTTTAGGTTTTGAAAATATTTACCTATTTCTCTTAAACTTTGGCTCTGATACCAACTTGTAAGGCCCCGTTCCTGGAGACCTCACAGATGGTCAATCATAGCATTATTACATTAAACAACACACATTTCATAAAATATTGCAGCGGAATTAAGTTAATAAAAACCATTCATTCTATTAATAATTAACGTTGTTAAGCAGTACATCATTGTTTTCTTGAATTACAAAAGACCCTGTTTCGTTGCATTACAAAACAACAATATCATTAAAGATGAATAGATGCCAGTCTTGGCCTACCGAGTAGCTTCCCCTGCGTGCCACCCTCAGCAACAATTACCTGCCAACTGAAGATGCATAAAACTCAGCGTTGCTGAGTGAGTTCTAGTTTTAAAAAGTTTAAAACACCTTGTAGGATTTATATATGAAAATATCCTTTTCAATAAAATACTTCATTCGCTTTCACACGTGAGCATTCATCATACATACATCAAGGTATAGGCTTAATTATCTTTCGTTAACTCACGTATTCATTCATTTCGTACGTTTCGTACTTTTCATCATTATCTTTCACTATAATCTGGATCCTGTCTCATGCAATACCCTACTCATGTCCGAAAACCGACAATACTGGGGTACGCAACAAGGACCCCGTCTCTTTTTGCAACACCCCCGCCTCATGTCCGAAGACCGTCACAGCACCGGGGTGAGCATCACGACATCTTTCGGGTCAATCTCATCGATTAAACCCCTTACGAGTCTTTTGTGACAACATGGTCACTCACCTCAATCTTTGCTTGCAAGACTTTCATTATTTCATTACGTTCCACTTTTCATTATCGTTATCTTCCACTTCGTTACATAATACTTTACGCATACAAATATAAACACACCACGCAAAGTCACATTATACATAGTATAAAGCATCAACAACGGCCCCCAACATGCATCACCACAACAGACATGAACCAGCAAAACATTCCAAAACTTACCCGTTACATTCTATTTCCCAAGCTTCAGAAAAATCCTAAGTCCTTAGACAAATGCGGATGAACATTAACTAATGTGGATGAACAGCTAATGCGGATGAACAACTAATGCGGATGAACAATAACCAATGCGGATGAAAGTCTTCAGATTATTCCAAGTGTCCAACTAAATGCTGGTAGAACAAATACGAATGACTGAAACAAATGCGCATGAACACTGTAGCAAATGCGCATGAACAAAAGAAATGCTGAAGAAATATGTTTTTAAAAATAAATCTATTTTTAAAAATGTCACTTTCTTTAAGTTTTTAGTATTAAAAAACTTCATATTTCATATAACTTTGTTTTTAAACAATTATATATTTTAATAAAAAGAAATATGTTTTTAAATTCATCAAAAATATGTTTTATAATTTGAAAAGTATATAAAGAATATCATTAGAATTTAATGTTATCATTAAACGATTGACTTGTTCAGATAATGACATGTGACAAAATGTGTGTGAGAAGACGGCATGTGGTAAAGTTATTTTGTTTTATTCGAGAAGATCTTCATTAACCAATTTTTAGAATTATGTCGTAAGTTTAATAATCATAGTCGTATTGTAAATTTGGAAAATATCATTCTTTAAATGTGACTGATAAAGTTAACTTAATTTAATTTGCTGGAAGCCCTATGAGTTATTGCTTATTTTGAATAGGGTAATTATAGACCAAATTAATTGAATTGTCAACAAATCGTCTTATAATTACATAAACTCGTGGTCATCGGAATTAAGTGATGAATAGTTAAGACCTTTTGAATAATTCTACAGAAGGTAAAATAAGAAGAGGAGAAAACTATATCATCATGTAATATATGTATATAATATATAGATATATTATACATATAATCACATATAATATATGAGTATATAACGTAGTTGAGAAATAAATAATGAGTATAAGAAATAAAATAAACACGGCCTTTAAATTAAATTATTTATAAATATCTTGTCTCCAGAAACAAATAACGAAGCAAACAACACATTTTAAGGAGTAAATTACAAATATTGTCCTTTAAGTACTAGCAAAATTACGAATCTTATATTTAAACTTATATAATTACACTGTGTGTCGCTTATTTAAAAATTTATTATGTTTTCTATCTTTTTTCAACTAAGTGAAGTTAACTTTTTCAGTTAAGTTTTTATCACCTGCTCCTATTCTTTAAAGGATCAAATATATAATTTATACTATTCTTATATATTCTTCTTTATTATATTTTATTTACTTATTTTTCTTTTTTTTACCACTTTTATACAAACTTGTTTTAAATATTATTGATTAATTTATTTTTATCTTTTTATATATATAATTTTATTTATAGGTCTTTAATTTATTATAATTTGTTCAATTTATTTATTTACTATTTTAATACAACCTATAAAATTTAGAGAACTCATAATTTCTTTCAGCTAAAAAAATTATCTAAAAAATTACATAAGTTACTAAAATATAATTAATTACACCATTAATCAATTCATAAACATAAGCATAACTAACAACTAAATATTGAATTAAACACAACTATACGTTTTGATACACACACACACACACACACACACACACATATATATATATATATATATATATATATATATATATATATATATATATATATATATATATATACACACACACTTTCTATTAACATCAATGCCTACCCTCATTTACACCAAGACCTTTGTTTCAAAAACTCACAAATCTCACAAAACTCACACGCACACACAAAACTCAGCACACACACCTCAAAAACCCACACACAATAACACATGTACACCTATTGTTCTCTTGCAACACACACACACACACTAAACCCCTCGTGCACACACATAATTGCACGCACACCACAATTGTAGCCTACCATGTTTCTCCCTCGGTCTCTCTTTTTTTAACCTCGTTCACATCCGTGTATTATAACCCTAAACAAGAACCGTTTGCGTGACGTGTACCTTTGTAATTAATCAATTACTTGTCGAAGTATCTTGCTAGCAAGATGAAACATTCAATCCTTACGCGTGACAATAATCAAATTTGATCCTTGAGAGGATACAAAGAAAAATTTGATCCGAAGCAATTGGGTGTGGAAGCGTAAACAATTTAGTTAGTGCTTTACTTGAGTTAGATTGTCATTAACTATATTTTAATAATTTATGTAAATTTTATTATTAATTTATATATTTTTAATTTTTAGTTAAAAAAATTATGTCTAACTTTTATTGGCTTTGACAAAGAAGTACATAACTAAATTTAAAAAATAATTAATTATAATTAATAAAATCATTAAATGAAATTAATTTTTATAAATTAAATATAAATATTTAATAATATTTAAGATAAGTTTGTAAAATAAAGTGAATGAGAAAATTAAGAGAAAGAAGAAAAATAAGTAAATAAAATACACAAAAAAATAAAATATAAGATTAGTATAAGTTACATATTGTTAAATAAATGACACACGGTGTACTTATAAAAGTTTAAGAATAAAATCAGTAATTTTTGTAATGCTTAAAGGACAAAATTTATAATTTACTTCAATTTAAGTTAACTAAATCAAACTTTAGGTGTGGAGTGTGGACAGGTCGGTTTGGGATGGCTTCATTACAATTACAATAAATATCAAATCGTATTATGGATTACCTTACAATATATTTTTAATAGTATTAAAGGGACGGATTGCATTATTGGTGTCAACTTGATATCCAAATCTTCTGTATTATTTTATGGGTGAGGTTATTTTACAAATTGTATTTTTGCTACAAAGTGTGAGAAGACACAATAAAGCTAAAAAGTCATAAAAAAATTTATATCTCACAATCTAAATCGAATTTCAAAAAAGTATATCGGAGTCTTTGTTCCTCTCATCGTCCTCTTTCAGAAAAAAAATAAAAAAAATAAATATATAAAATTTCATTGTGTCTTTTTATGACACAATGAAACAATGACGTCATTGTATCTTTCATAATAAAACAATGACGTCATTGTGTCTTTCATAATGACACAATAACGTCATTGTGTCTTTCATAAATGACACAATAAAAAAACGTTTATTTTTTTATTTTATTTTTTCGTTTATTTTTTTTCTTAGTGAGGACGGCTAGGTGAATAAAAGCTTGGAATTACTTTTTTGAAATTCGATTTAAATTGTGAGATATAATTTTTTTTGCAAAATTTTTTTGACTCATTATGTCTTCTCACACTTTATAGGAAAAATACACTTTGTATTTGAACCTCTTTCTTATTTTATAATATAACTTTTTGTCTTATTACGTAATTTCAATTCAGTTTTAAGACATTTAAAAAAAGAGATGTTCTATTTGATATAAATGTTAATGTATAAATAACTCGTCATTACAAGTTTGTCTCTTTGATGATGTGTGTTTGTTATGCGTGGTGCTATATACTTTTTGTACATTTTTAATACGGTTTGTTTTGAAAAAAAAAGTTTACTTTTTTTTTGGAAAAAAGTTTAATAACAAAAGTTTAAAAAATCAATATCATTATTTTATTACTTATAGTTATTACTCATACGTAATTTTAATCATATACTATTTTAGAATATCATTTTATACTTCGTAAATTTTTATTATATTTAATAGTTTATTTTTTCAACCCGTGTATGCTAAAGTTAGTATTAAACAAATAACAATTAACAACTAATCAGACATATTATGAACATTCATAGTCTGATCCGTCTCTATTTAATACTATATCCCTATATCCGATTACATGGTCAAAACAATCCGAAATTGAAATCATTATTGCATATAACTTTTTGATATATATTATTCAAATCTCAATTTCTTCATACTAATATCCTCACACCTACCCAATATCTAGCTCACGATTTTATCAGTCAATGACATGTTCAAAATTATCTCATAATCTTTCATTTTTCAAAAGTATCTAGCTCACGCAAGTTATATTATAATTACACAAGTTATATGATAATTAAGCAAGTTATGTTCATAATTACATTTGACAACCCACACGAAACTCACCCGATTTCTTTGTGCCAATGCAGTAGACCAGTGATGTAACACAACCATGTAATGCAATTTTCGGGACAAAAATTCTTTCAACGTGGGGATAATGTGACATCCAGTAATTTTCCGTTACCAAACTCCGTTACTTCCGTTAGGTCCTGCATACATGTGTCGTGAGCACACACTAGTTGTCGTTGAACGTTGGTGACTTAATGATAATTACAATGATTATCCGATAATAAGTTGATTAATAATGTTGATTATTAATTTGTAGTTATGTGATTTGTGAATTTTACCTTGTAACGTGACAACATGTTATGTTTATTTCATGTGTTTGTGATTAGTGGAAAATATACATGATTATTATTGTGGATTAATAATACTTGTATTCTATAGTTAAAGTTGTTTAAAATGTTAAAAAGATTAAGTTTTTATAAAATGTGATCAAGGAGAGATTATTTTGTAAAAACTACAAAACTTAAATTTGGTAAAAACCCAACCCTAGCCCCCAAACCCCCCCTTGTCACGGTCGAACATCCCCTCCCCCTACCCTTTGCGATTTTGAACAAGAACAAGCACAAACAAGTCGATTTTGATTAGGATTCAAGTGTTACAAGTGTTTGCAACTGTTAATCATCATCTTTACACACTTAAATGTTAGATTTTGATTGACTTTTCATGGTTTTTGATTATTGATGAACCCTAGGCCAAAAATTGTGATGAATGTTGAAATTGATGTTGGTTTGATGATGATATAATGTTAGTTATGTTGTATGAATGTTAATCTATGTAGATTATGCAAGAAATCTATGGTCTTTGTCATCTAGTTCATACATTATCAAAAGTGGAAACTTTTATTCATGAGAATTCATGTTTTGATGAATTGTTGATGTTAAATGGATGATTATGAATGCTATGAATTAGATTAGGTATAATATTGATGAATTTATGATTGAAATTGAGTGGTTGTTCATACCTTACTATTAATAGTAACTTTTATGCATGAGATTGATGAATTATGATGAATTGATGATGTTTATCATGTTTAGATGATTGTTATGAACTTGATTAGGTATAAACTTGATGAATTTTTGAATGAATTGGATGTTAGATTGGTTTTGGGTGTTACTTTCCTGAAAGAGAAACTTATTTATATAGATCATTGGATATTGTTAATTGAGTATGTTTATGATGTTAGGATCATGGTAGAATGTTTGTTGATGATGTCTAAGGTGGTAGATTGTGTTGTTTGGGTTTTATGAATACTTGAATCACAACTTTGGAAATTTAGGCTCTTATGGAATATACTTGATGATGGATGGTGAATGTCAAAATTGATGTTGGTTTGATGATGATATGATGTTAGTTATGTTGTATGAATGTTAATCTATGTAGATTATGCAAGAAATCCGTGGTTTTTGTCATCTAGTTCATACATTGCCAAAAGTGGAAACTTTTATTCATGAGAATTCATGTTTTGATGAATTGTTGATGTTAAATGGATGATTATGAATGCTATGAACTAGATTAGGTATAATATTGATGAACTTATGATTGAAATTGAGTGGTTGTTCATACCTTACTATTAATAGTAACTTTTATGCATGAGATTGATGAATTATGATGAATTGATGATGTTTATCATGTTTAGATGATTGTTATGAACTTGATTAGGTATAAAGTTGATGAATTTTTGAATGAATTGGATGTTAGATTGGTTTTGGGTGTTACTTTCCCGAAAGGGAAACTTATTTATATAGATCATTGGATATTGTTGATTGAGCATGTTTATGATGTTAGGATCATGTTAGAATGTTTGTTGATGATGTCTAAGGTGGTAGATTGTGTTGTTTGGGTTGTATGAATACTTGATGCACAACTTTGGAAATTTAGGCTCTTATGGAATATACATGATGATGGATGGTGAATGATGAGTTTTATAGCATTTAAGGGTTTGTAATGTGACATACGTGAATAACTTGTGTGATAACCATGTATGATGGATTGCTATACTTGATTAAACAAGAATTTAACTTTAAATGTCACCAACGGGTCAAACGGGTCAACTTGGTCAAATGAGTCTTGTTTTCCAAAACCTTGGTCAATGTGTTTGTTGAGCACTTAGGGTTGTTAAGTTTTCTATGTACATGTACTTATGTACTTGTGTGTTCTAGGTAACCTTTGAAGGGTTGTCTTTCCACTCATCATTAGCTCTTACAATCATTCGTTTGTGCACCAGGTGAGTTCAATGCCCAGTTTTACTACTTCTC
This sequence comes from Flaveria sonorensis, assembly GCA_025506505.1. Lineage (NCBI taxonomy): Eukaryota > Viridiplantae > Streptophyta > Magnoliopsida > Asterales > Asteraceae > Flaveria > Flaveria sonorensis. The sequence goes on along the minus strand of CM046431.1, from coordinate 10,051,370 downwards.
TTTTTGGGGGAGAAAGCATACTTGTTTTTAAAACGCTTTACTAATATAGCATGTGTTTGGTAAGACATAGTGGGTTATACCATAGAAAGTCCTCACAGTTTCAGATCATTAATTAAGGAATGTAGCGGGAAATCTTGGGTAGTACTACTGGGTCTGACAAGCCCCACCTGGGTGACTGGAAGTCAACGGGTGCACTATTGTCCTAAAAGACTAACAGCGTCACGACCTGGCATGTTGTGGCGGGAGGCAAACAGACAAACGTAGTCAGCTTCGATCGCGAAATCACTATTGCTCTTTACTAATGAAATTAGACTAGCTATCTATTTCAATGCACTTGTTTATATTTTTACTAACGCAACTGCTTATGATTGATTACAAACTATTGAACTCACCAACCTTCGTGTTGACACTTTTAGTATGCTTTTCTCAGATCGTTTATAGTAGCTGCCCATAGGAGCATGCACGTGTCAAGCATGCTTTGTTCAAACATTGTTTACTTTTCATTTAGCATTTACTTATGTATTTTAGTTTGGGCATGTGGTTTGCGCAGTTTACCTTTAGTACCTTGTGTTTAGGTTATTTACAAAACGCTTCCGCAAATATTTTAAAGTTTTAAACTCTGATTTGTTGAAATGTTGCATATAGAGTCGTTCTGAGTAACTAATGACTGAGATCCTGGTTTATTCACACGCCTCGCGGTAAAACCCTGCATGTGGAAATTGAGGGTGTGCCATTACGCAGTTAAGAATCACGCAAGTTATACGCATAACACATAGGCGTTTTAAAAAAATGTTGATTTTTTTTTAAAAAAGTATAGCAATATTATAATCATATTAAAAAGGATAAAATAATCGATTTTACGATGTATTTTTTTAAATAATGCCGTATAAAAAAGTTATATACGTTAAAGAAAACGGGGGAAATGTGAAAAAAAGTTAACAATTGTAGTATATTTCCAAATCTACTTCTCCAAACACATTTGTTGCGTAGCTATTCAATCTTTGATCTAAACCGTCCATCGCTTAGATCAATGTTGTTATCATTTTATACAATTCGCATGAATTGTTTACTTTGCACCATAAACTATATATATATATATATATATATATATATATATATATATATATATATATATATATATATATATATATATATATATATGGGCCGGTTACTATACAAAGTCTAATTTTCGTACGAAGCGTATAAAGTCACTAGAGTGTAACACATGTTTTTTGGCGGAGGGGTAGTTTCGTCCGCGCTACAATTACGCATAAAAGGTACATAATTACGCAAGTTATATTCATATTACGCAAGTTATATCTATTATTACCCAAGTTATATTTATTATTACACATAGAAAAATTACTCGCGTTATAAAAAATAATCACGAAAGTTATATTTATAATTACGCAAGTTATGTTCATAATTACGCATTTAATAATCAAGCAAATTATACGCACAACACATACGTTTTTAAAAAAAAATGTTGATATTTTTTAAAAAGGTTTAGCAATACTATACTAAAATTAAAGTGAATAAAATGATCGATTTTATGGTATAATTTTTTTAAAAAAATAACTTCGTATAAAAAAGTTATATACATTTAAAAAAACCGGGGGAGTTTTAAAAAAGTTAACAATTGTAGGCTATTTCTGATTTTACCCTTCAGCAATCATTCTAAGCGTGATTATTTCATATTAATTCTGAACCGTTCATCTCTTAAATTATGGTTGTAATTACTTCGCACACTTCGTACGATTTTTCAATTTTGTACTGTAAACTTTCTCTCTCTCTCTCTCTCTCTCTCTCTCTTTATATATATATATATATATATATATATATATATATATATATATATATATATATATATATGTGTGTGTGTGTGTGTGTGTGTGTGTACGTATATATGTATATATGTATACATACATATATATATATATACTAGATTTAGTAAACCCGTGTATTACACGGGTTGAATAAATAAAATATTAATATAATAAAAATTAATAATTATAAAATGATATTCAAAGATATGATATGACTGAAATTACATATGAGAAATGACTATAAATAATAAAACAGTGATATCAACTTTTTAAAAGTTTATTTTTAATTTTTATTTCCAAAAAAATAAACATTTTGTTCTCAAACAAATCGTATAAAAATGTCATTTTTAAAAATTTTCTTATTATAACTCCTAAATTTGATTAATTTTGGTTTTTAAAAAATTGACTTTTTAAAAATACAAATTTTAAAACATTTCGTATTTTTAAAAAAGTTTTATGCTTTAGAAAAAATTATTATTATATAAAAAGTTATTTATTTAGAAATAACATTAATGAATAGATTTCTTTCTTAATTTATTAAATCTAAAAAAGTATTAAGTAATACTATTAATAATTAAGGAAATTATTTAATATAAGAGAGAGGCGGGAAAATTTTGGTGAGGATGATTGTGGTGCTGCCACGTGTCATCTCAAGTTACTTTTATATTAAAGTATAAAGATATATATATATATATATATATATATATATATATGTATATATAGCAATATGGTATGGTATAGAGGAAATAAAAATTGTAGCACAATTTAAAGATCAGATAAAACAATTTAAGATCAGATAAAATATACACAAAAGATCAGATAAATATACACAAGGTAAAAAGTAAAAAATAAAGGGTAAATGTAAAAAAATAAAGGGTAAAAGTAGGACTTACAGATAATAGCAGCGGAGGACAGTTACGGAAAGGAGAATGTCTTCACCCAATACGTAGTTTTATGCATAATGTCGGAGGTGATGAAAGGTAAAAAATAGACTCTTTTTTCATACTCGCGAGGTAAATGAAGTATATTATAAAGAAAAAGGGGTGAAACTAAGGACTGAAGGATACGCTAAGGAGTATCGGAAGGGATTTAGTATGCCATTGAAATAATAAGAACTTAATGATTTTTTATCGAGTTTTCTAGTGTTTTACAATAAAGGGAATGCCCTCTATTTATAGGGCAGATACAACCACTATTCTAAAAATGAAGAACAACGCTACAATTTAAAGTTAATAAGATAACAAACTACATTATTTACAATGGAATAAAGGAATCATGTCAGGAGCGTATGTCTTTGATTCCACTAGGGGTTGTCTTCCATTTTATTCTTGAGTGGATGAATGTCTGTCTTCTTTGGATTCCATTAGGGGCTGTCTTCCATTTGAGTTTATTCCTTATATTTTAAAATCTTCATGAGTGCTGTCCATAGAAACTGGTGTACCTGGATCATCATTATCTTCCTCATCAGAATCTGCTAAGTTTATAATATGTTTTAATCAAAGGAGGTCATTTTAACCTACAAATGGTAGAAGCATACTCCAGTTCTGTTTAGCATATATATTTGTATATAATGTCCTTCAACAAGAAGTATAAATTGTTCCCAATGAAAATACTCTGGCAGATCTGGATTTTGCTGATGGTTTTTAATGAACTTTTCTAAGGTGTTGGTTTGTAATGTTGGAGGAACATTGGGTATAATATATGTGTTTATATGAGCCTTATCTAACCAGAGCATATTGAAGAAATTTATGTTTGTAGTAACTGCAAATTTTTCTAAATAATCACCGGTAGTAGCTTGGTGGTCAATAAAGATTCTTTTACGTGAAGGTCTGTAGGTGTAGGAATTGGCATGGGGGAATGAAGCAAAAATTTACAACCTATATTAGGAGGGGATATATGTGTAGCAATGTTTCCTATTGTCATTACAAATTTTTCTCCCAATCGGTTAAGAAGACGCTTTGTTTTGCTATTTAATCTGAATTCCATATAATCAATCAAACAATGATGGTAGAATTGAACTATTTCATCTTCAGATATTATTCGTGTAGGAGGAAATACTTATAAAAGGAGAAGGCTTGTTCCATTTCCCTCATCATATATATATATATATATATATATATATATATATATATATATATATATATATATATATATATATATATATATTTGTATATGTATATATACTTATATATATATATATACATATATTTGTATATGTATATATATATACATATATATATATATATATGTATATACATATATATATATGTTTATTTGTTTCCCACATTCTTACTACTATTTGTTCCCATGTTAATACTTCATCAATCCATAACTGGGGTTTTTGTTGTTCTAATAGTAACATACTACCGCTATATATTTCTCCTATGGGTAATCTATTACCTCTTCCTCTTATTGTTGATTCTTGATTATAGTTTAGAGAGGGTGTTGCCCATGGTTCTCTCCCTAGGGTTTCATGTAATATTACTTCACCTGTATCCCCACTCCATTCTACTCTTGGTCTAACATTTCTATTTCTTATTTGTTCATCTACATTCATAAAGACTTGCTCTTGTTTATAAAATTCTTACAACATGGTTTTTCCTTGTAAAATATTTTCTGCTAGAGGCAAATTATAGTATTCTTGCAATTTATTATAACTTTGTTCGTATGTCATACCTAATTTTATTATACATTCTATAATCAATCATACAATGATGGTAGAATTGAACTATTTCATCTTCAGATATTATTCGTGTAGGAGGAAATGCTTGTAAAAGGAGAAGGCCTGTTCCATTTCCCTCATCATATATATATATATATATATATATATATATATATATATATATATATATATATATATATACTTAAATATATATACTTATATATATATATATAATATATACTTATATATATATACTTATATATATATATATATATACTTATATATATATATATATATTTGTATATGTATATATACATATACATATATACATATATATATATGTATATATGTATATACATATATATATGTTTATTTGTTTCCTATATTCTTACTACTATTTGTTCCCATGTTAATACTTCATCAATCCATAACTGGGGTTTTTGTTGTTCTAATAGTAACATACTACCGCTATATATTTCTCCTATGGGTAATCTATTACCTCTTCCTCTTATTGTTGATTCTTGATTATAGTTTAGAGAGGGTGTTGCCCATGGTTCTCTCCCTAGGGTTTCATGTGATATTACTTCACCTATATCCCCACTCCATTCTACTCTTGGTCTAACATTTCTATTTCTTATTTGTTCATCTACATTCATAAAGACTTGCTCTTGTTTATAAAATTCTTATAACATGGTTTTTCCTTGTAAAATATTTTCTGCTAGAGGCAAATTATAGTATTCTTGCAATTTATTATAACTTTGTTCGTATGTCATACCTAATTTTATTATACATTCTATAATCATATCATCCACTTCCTTTTGTATATTTAGCTTTGTAAATTTTCTATTTATTATTTGTTCGATTTTTTTATTAATTTCTACAGTTTTAAATCTCGTTATTTCATCATCTTTATCGTCTAGTAAGGTGTAATTCATATATTCTTGTTCAAATTGTAGCAATTCAGGATTTATTTCTACTTCCTCGTTTTTTGTATCATATATTGGTCCTATCTCATCATCCTCTTCATGTAATTCTATATTCATAAAATTATATTCTGTATTTTCTTCATTGATTTCTTCATTTATAGTTTCTTCAAAATCTGTGAATCTTAAACTTTGTTTTCCATTTAAACCTTCATGTATAAAACTTTTCTTTGGGATTAAGACTGTATTTTTATTTTCTTATAAATCATTTATATCCCATTCTAACCCTGTTAGTTGTTTAGGATCAATTTTGATTGGATCTAACATTTGTATTGACTTCGATGCTATAGTTTTTATAATTCCTTCTATATTTACTTTATATTATAGGTGGCAAAATGAACAGGTTGGATTGGGTTGGTAGACGGGTCAGGATGGATGTGGGTCAAGATAGGTTTGGGTCAGAATGGGTTGATTAAGAAATGGGTCAGGATGGGTATGGGTCAAAATGGGTTCAAGTCACTTTTGCTTAAAATTTCGACAACACATAGTTAGGCCTAGGGGTGTTTATAAACCGTCCTAATCGTTCAAACTGGACTAGAACGATAAAAATGTGTTCAGTTTGGCTGGTTTAAACTTGGGGGTTCGGTTTATAGTTCGTGTTTGAAAATCGGATGGTCCGATTCGGTTTACGGCTTGTATTTTTATTAAACCATTAACCGTATAAACCGGACATGCCGTATACTAGACGCAACAATTCAAGTTTAATATTAGTTTTAAACCGAGACCCAACATTACTTATTATAATACATGAGGATACGTATACATGTTTGTTAATCTTGTTCAATGTTACAGAAAGTTAAAATAAATGGATGATAATTGTTTTCGACTAAATGCATGAATTTTGCATAGACAACGTGCAAAATATAGATTTGAATAATTACTGCAACAAACAAAACATGAAAAGGATATAAATAACAAAAAAAAACTTTAGTAATTTCTAGCAATTAATTCTTTCTGTAAAATTGGTTTTTATATTCGAAGTTGGTAAAACTACTACATCGACGAAAGCCGTATAAACCGTTAAAACCGAACTATCGAACCATCAGCATTTACGTTTATACAAAACCGTAAACCGTTGGTTTGCCTAAAAATCCCGACCGAACCGGACCATAAACATCCCTACTTAGGTTTGTCAAAAACCCACTTCTGTAGAAGGTTGCTTTCCCCTTTGACAGTTGAACGGTTTTTGACAAAAGTAATATGAGTAAAGATGGATAGTTTTATATAAATGTTCAATTTGTCACGGGATTGAATTTAATGAAAAGAGAACAGAAAGGATTATATTGATTTTAAGAATATAAAACTTGTTCTATTTTGGTCAACGACCCATCCTGACCCGTTGAATTATTTTATTCTTATTGAGTATACCCATCTTGACCCTTTTAAGAATATCATTTAACCCAAATCAACCCATTAACTTGTATATAAAGTTCAAATCAACCCAAACTTTAATATATGGGTCATGATTGCCAGGCCTACTTTATATTTCATGCCTGAATTATTACTAGCTTTTCCTAATACCCCTATGCTGACAACTATGTTGTTTCCTTCGTAGTCTTCGTATCCTTTTGTTTGTAAGGCTATTTTTATATTTTGTAAATCTCTTATATCTTTTAATATTCCTGGTGTACAGTAAAATAATCCTGCATTTTGACTTAGATCAACTTCCATTCCTGAAATTATTGTTTTTTTCATTTTTGTTTTTCAACTTTTGTCTAATATTAGGGCTAATAATTTAGTTCCTAGATTTTTTTCTTCCTAAAGCTTTTACTCGTATTACTATTAATCCTGTATGTACAAAGCGTTTACTAGGATTTTAAATTTTTTGTATAGTTTCTGATGATAACAAATCTATAGTTATTGATTTTTCTACTATCCTAAGGCTTTCTTCTCTAGTGCTTCTTATTAATGTTGTATTTATATTGAATATTCCAGTTTGATATAGTATTCTAGGATTAAGTATGTCTAATTGATGTTGATTATATAAATTTATATTTTTATCTACATCTATTTCTTCTTCTAATTGTATAGTATGGCTAGGACTATTAAATCCTGATCCTCTTCTTATCATTCTGTTTAAAAACGAATAAGATGTTATTGTATCATATATACTACTTATTGAACTTCTAGCTTCTCGCATTGTTCTATTACTTAGAAAATTATTTCTCATTTTCGTGGTTGCCAGTGTTTATAGGGTGCTGGTTTTTTGGATATTCTTATATCGTCAATGTTTAATTTATTTATCGCGTCTGTTATTTTGTCTACCTCTATAAGTATATTATTATTTAGTGTGTCGTCGGGATGCTTTTCTAGACTTGTTTTCTTGATTTCTTTTATGATTTGATTATTTTGAACTTTTATGTAGTCTAAAATTTTTATATACTTTTTAATTTCTTCTATACATACTGAAAGTTTTTCTATCAATTGTTTATTAGTTGTTAATTCTTTTTGAAGGTTAACACCTAGATTTAGAACTAGATTTGTTAATGTGTTTAAATATGGATTGTCAGTATGTAAACTATGCTTACAATTATCTTTAATTCTACAAGTAAGACTATAACTTTTCTGTATTAATATTTCTATGATTTGATTTTTCTAAAAATTCTAAATTTAAAAATTCAAGTTTTTTAATTGGAGAGGGGGTTGATTGAACTCTATGATTAATGAATTCTGACTCCTTAGCTTCCTTATTTTTGTCCTTAGTTTTCCCTTAAGATTTTCTTATACTTCATATATTATTAATTATCTAATAAAAGTTTAATTTCCCTGATCACATCTTATGATTTTGACTTTGTGATCACATTGATTCTCAATTTTCAAAATGAAGTTCTTCAAGATCTCAGGAGTCTCATCCTTAGTTCTAAGGAAGAAGACACAAGTGAATCTTATGAAGTCATCTGTGATCACTAAACAATAAGAGGTCCTTCCTAGACTTATTACACTAGTGGGGCTAAACAGATCCATATGTAGCAAGTGTAGGGGAGTAGTGATAGAGTTGATTTCCTTTGTCTTGTGAGCCACTTTGTGTTGCTTCCCTTTTAGGCAGGCAACACAGTGGTCATCACTTGTAAACTCTTTCTTTGGCATTCCAGTTACCAAATCATTCTTAATCAATTTATTCATGTTCTTAAAGTTTACATGGCACATTATTTTATACCAGAGGAAAGACTCATCACTATTGGCTTTAGACAGAAAGCAAGAAACTTCTCCAGGGGAGATGTTTCATGCAGATCCATCTTGTACATGTTCCCTCTCCTGGGGGCTCTGAGCAGAATGTGCTCTTGAGGAATGTCAACCTCGGGCTTAAAAACAATGCACTCATGCTCAGTAAAGAGCATCTGATGTTTTTGGTCACAAAATTAGGACACACTCAAAAGATTGTATCCAAGCTCTTTAACAAAGTTTACCTTCTCAATACTGAGCTTACCATTTATAACCTTGCCCCTTCCAGTAATGTAACCTCCTGCATCTCCTCCAAAAGCAACTGGTCCTTCATCAAATCTTTTGAAGCTTTGAAGTAAGGACTCATTGCCAGTCATGTGCTTGGAGCAGCCACTGTCAATGATCCAGACATTTTTGTTAGTCTTTAGCTGTCCCTGCACAAAAAAAAAGATAATTTAGTCACATTTGGAAACCCAAGCCTCATTGGTCTTTGGCTTATAAAATTCAGATGAAGGCAATGAAACAGTAAGTGATCCTATGTTCAGGCTTTGAGGATCATTTGCTGTTGCTGAAGAGGAGCTTTCAGTCTCAAGGTCTTCCTTCATCTTCCACACCACCTTTGGAAGATTGGGCTTGACCTTCAATACTTCGGAAGATTTTGAGACAGATCCTTCGAAAGATCTTGCTTTCACTGCAGCAAGCTTTAGTACTTCGGAAGCATTCCTTTCTTTCGAGACCAAATTTTCTTCCGAAGGCAATTTCTTACTTGCCTTCTTCTTCATTTTGGAGCTTCCGAAGGAAACAGATTTTCCTTTCGAAGCTGTTTGTTTCTTCTTCTTCCTAGAAGTTATTTTCTTGATCATGTGGATAGTACTCTTGGGATTGTATTGACAATCCTTAGCCAGATGTGAAGTACTATCACATATAACACAATCCAAATTTTTCCTTCTGAGAGCCTTCTTTCCCAAAGAAGATTGAGGTTGAACATTTTCAGTTTCCTTCTTCACCTTTTTAGATGATGCAGTAGGCTTCTTAGGGTGAAACTTGCTCTTTAAAATGGATGGTTCAGGCTGTGTAGCAGTGACGCACAGCTGAACAATCTTCTTGTTGTAGCTGGAGTGAGTTGAAGCTGAAGCAGAACTCTTAGAACAAGAGTTCTTGGGAGAATCTTCAGCTTTCACCACCTCAAACCCTGTAGAGATAAATACTTGTTTCTGCTTGGGGTTAAAAGTGGCCTTGATGTCTTGAGCTTTCCTTGATCTTCTTTTTGCTCTTCTGATCAAGTTCTTTCTCTTGGACTTACTCAAACCAGATCCTTTCTCCTCCTCAGGAGCATGGTGACCCTTTTTGGATTGACTCTTTTAACTCACTTTAGAGTCATCCCTTACCATCTCTTCTTCATCCTTTTCATCACTAGGGTCTATGGATGGCAGCTCATCATGACCAGTTCCACACCTTGGAGATCTAACTGATAGTAGAGTGTGTGGAGGAGCTATCTCACTAGATCCCAGTCCCTGCTTATTCTGATAACACACTTTTGCATGCAGAGATGAGGATATTATGTTTTTGAAGGTCTCTTCTTCAAGAATACATTTTTCTGCCCTGGCTTTGCTGATCATAAGCTCTGCCTAGCATTCAGTCAACTTGGTAATGAGATCCTGAATTTGAGTCCTGTAGTTTGTTTGCTCATGTTTAAGAGTTAAAACTGTTTTCTCTAGATCTTCTATCTTAAGTTTATAGTCATTTTTAGCTCTTTTAAAATCAACTTTTAAAATATTTAAAGACTCAATGTTAGATCTCATTTCCAAGTTGTAGGACCTGTATCTATTTACTTTAGCAATACATTCAGGAGAGCAAAGATGTGCAAGTACCTTGGCTTCATCATGGTCAGCCATGAGTGCTTGATTTGGAGATGCATCTTCTGCTTAAAAGCTCCAGTCAAAGCCTCCTTCTTCAACAGCAACTGTAGCTTGCTGTCTTGGCTTCTCATTCTGGTGCCCTCCTTCAGTGTAGTTTGGCCTGGATGAAGTTTGGCCACCATTTGACTTGGGTGCCTTGCATTACTAGCAAAGTGTCCCATTTGGTTACAATTGTAACACTTGACTTTGCTCTTGTCCAGCCCAAACTTGCCACTGGTTGCATAGCTAGGAAACCTTCTCCCAGTCCTCTTATAGAACTTATGGGCTCTGTGAGTGAGAAGAGCCATCTGCTGGACTATCTCCATGTACTCCAGATCATCTGGATGGATACAGTCCAGGTCTTAAAGAGTGAAAAGAAAGTTGCCTAAACTTTCATCAGTAGAGACAAAAGCTTGAGAAGAACTTGTCTCTTGGAAGGGACTTCCTTGGATGTAGCTCTCTCTGGGTGTCTCTGGGAAGGTGATGAAAGGACCTTTTTATGAGGTTTCAGGGTAGAGATGAGATGATGTTGTGGTTCTCTGCTATCCCTTTCATCCACATGAAGGGCTGAACTCTGGTGAGTATTGGAGTTACCAGGTAAATTTTGCATGTTCATCTCCATCTGGTATCCATTGAGTATCACATACAACTCATTGAGAGTAAGGGTCTTAAGGTTTTCAGTCCTCTTAATGACCACACACATGAACTTCCTTACAATATCCTTGTTCTCAATAGTTACCCCAACATCAGCCAGAGTATCCTTAATCTCTACATACTTGAAGTATTGTTAAGTCATGGTTTCACCTGTCTTGAAGGTGGAGTTTTCAAACTGCTGCTTCAGGAGATCCTTCTTATTCTCCTTGGCTTCATTTGAACCCTCATACATCAGTTTCAGTGCATCCCATAGTTGTGTAGCGGTCTTGCACTTCTTGAAACCTCTATAGATGGAGTTTGGAAGAGCAGTTTGGAGGGCTGTCATGGCTTTCTGATCAATGTCAATTCATTTCCAGTCTTCGTCAAAAAAGTTAGCCCTCTCCTTTGGTATCATGCCACCACCAGCAGCAGCTGAAGAGGTGCATGGTACATGAGGTCCATTGACGACATACTCCCATATCCTGGAATCTTGAGACTTGATAAAGCCTTCCATTCTTTGACACCAAGTGTCAAAATCCTCAGGAGTGATCAGTGGGGACTTTGTCATAGTTCCAGTTTCCATATCAGCCTTGGAGATAGCTGCCATTTGAAGAGTTAAGTGATGTGTGTAACTAAAAGGATTTGAAGATGGTGAGATCTTACAATCAAGAGCCTGGAATGCTCTGATACCAATTGCAGGACCGTTAAAGGGTACTTAAGCTTGCACTTAGTTAACACACTAAGGAGGATCTTAAGATCACTTAACAGTTCAAATAAGGAACTGTAAACTTTTACTGAAGATACAAGACAAACACAAGTAAAACTATTTAAGAACAAGAACAAGAACACAAGATTAAGTTTTCAAGGAAGTTGTATATTGCTCTCTAGTTCTATTACAAGTGTTGTACAAGTATATGTTAAGTGCAAGAACCAGAGACTATTTATACTACATTCTACAACCGTCAATATGCAAAAAGACAGTTGGAAGTGACTAATCTAGACAACAAGATCAATCTAAAGTAAAAAGGCAGATTGCCTTTTGACTAGTGACTATGACATGCCATAGCTCACTGACCTATTACAAAAAGCCAAAAGGAACTAAAGGAGAAACTTGCAGGCGAAGACCTTATCTACTTTATCATAAAGTATGGAAGTTTCACCAACTAGTAATAGCATGTGAACTACCAGAGCATGCAGTGGAAAGTAGGTTGCTTTATGATAAAGTTGATGGAAAAGGAATATTTTCTCTCTCTTCAGAAGAAATCAGTCTTGTCTTGTAGGCAGCTTTGGAAGACTTTGTCTTTGAAGCTTCGGAAGACTTCATCTTTAACTTCGAAAGAGTTGAGTCTTTGGCTTCGAAAGACTTTACACTTAGAATATTTTCCAAGTTAAGTGTAAAGCTTCCGCAGCAGTTTCTTCTGAACTTTGGCTTCGGAAGACTTTACACTTAGCATATTTCTGAGTATGTAAAAGCTTCCAAAGCTAGTTCACCTTTGTTCTGAAGTGCATGTTGGAAGACTTGGTTGTTTTGGTATCCTTTGGTTGCATCAGCCTTTTAACTTCAGAGGTTCCTATAGTTATCAAAGCAAATTATTTCTCCCATAATCTTCACCTAAAAGAGTTCTCCAAAGGTTTAATTTGACAATAATAAGCCTATATAAATATGGAGCTTGTCTCAGTCTTTTAGATTGTAAGAAAGCCTTTACTCTGGTACCAATATGGTATGGTATAGAGGAAATAAAAATAGTAGAACAATTTAAAGATCAGATAAAACAATTTAAAGATCAGATAAAATATACGCAAAAGATCAGATAAAATATACACAAGGTAAAAAGTAAAAAATAAAGGGTAAATGTAAAAAAAATAACAGTAACTGTAAAAATAGAGGGTAAGAGTAGGACTTATAGACAATAGCAGCGGAGGACAGTTACGAAAATGAGAAAGTCTTCACCCAATATGTAGTTTTATGCACAATGTCGGACGTAAAGAAAGGTAAAAAAGTCTCTTTTTCTTTTTCTTTTTTTTTTAAATATTCGCGAGATAAATGAAGTATATTATAAAGAACTAGGGGTGAAACTAAGGATTGAAGGATACACTAAGGAGTATCGGAAGGGATTTAGTGTGCCATTGAGATAATAAGAACTTAGAGATTTTTTATTGAGTTTTCTGGTGTCTTACAATGAGGGGAATGCCCTCTATTTATAGGGAATATACAACCACTATTCTAAAGAGAAAAAAACATCGGCAACAATTTAAAGTTAATAAGATAACAAACTACATTATTTACAATGGAATAAAGGAATCATGTCAGGAGCGTATGTCTTTGATTCCACTAGGGGCTGTCTTTCATTTTATTCTTGAGTGGATGAATGACTATCTTCTTTTGATTCCACTAGGGGCTGTCTCCCATTTAAGTTTATTCCTTATATTTTAAAAATCTTTATGAGTGTTGTCCATAGAAACTGGTGTACCTGGATCATCATTATCTTCATTATCAGAATCTGCTAAGTTTATAATATGTTTTAATCCAAGGAGGTCATTTTACCCTACAAATGGTAGAAGCATACTCCAGTTTTGTTTAGCATATATATTTGTATATAATGTCCTTCAACAACAAGTCTAAATTGTTCTCAATGAAAATACTCTGGCAGATTTGGGGTTTGCTGATGTTTTTAATGAACTTTTCTAAGGTGTTGGTTTGTAATTTTGGAGGAACATTGGGTACAATATCTGTATTTATATGGGACTTATCTAACCAGGGCATGTTGGAGAAATTTATATTTGTAGTAACTGCTAATTTTTCTAAATAATCATTGGTTGTAGCTTGGTGGTCAATAAAGATTCTTTTGCTTGAAGGTCTGTAGGTGTAGGAATCGGCATGGGGGAATGAAGCAAAAAATTTACAACCTTTATTAGGAGGGAATATATATGTAGCAATATATTCCTGTTGTCATTACAAAGTTTTCTCCCAATCGGTTAAGAAGACGCTTTGTTTCACTGTTTAATCTGAATTCCATATAATCAATCATACCATGATGGTAGAATTGAACTATTTCATCTTCAGATATTATTCGTGTAGGAGGAAATACTTGTAAAAGGAGAAGGCATGTTCTATTTCCCTCATCATCTGTTCTTTCAACAACTCTTAACCTTGAATTTAATGGGTCTCCAAAGACTGGGTCAACTAGTTTTTATTGTTATTCGTATAGAATTGAAGGAAATTCTGTTCAAATCTTCTACGAGACGATTTGTTTAAATTCTGGAAAATGGTCAATGACCGGTTTTAAACAATGTCTCCAAGGTGTATCAAGAATCTTTATTTTAAACATGTCATAACTCCTGTTTAAAACTGTATCATTTCTTTCTTTTTGCTCGAGCTTTTGTAATAACTGTTTATTTTTTTATTCGATCATCTTTGTCTTTTGTTTTAAAAGACTATTTACAATTCTCTCTTGTATAAAATGTGTGTTTGTTCCTTGTTCTAAAATTTGCTCTTGCCACTTTGCAATCAACTCTTCTTATGCTTTAATTATTTTTTCAGGCTCAGCTTTTGCCACTTCTAAAAATTTTTGAACTTCTTCGGATTCAATGTAAAAACTGTTTATCCCAAAATGTTCCCTAGCTGTTTCTAAGGCTTGTGAAAAATTTGTAAAGCTTTTATAGATTGGCTTGGGACACTGAATATATTTAGCCACCGTTTCCCATTTATTAAAAAGGCCAATTTTAGTACCACGAAAAATAACATAATGGGTAAACTTAAGCTTTTGTTTTTCAGGTGTTTTTGTTCTTTGTTCGTGGAAATAAATACTTAAAGCATTTAACACCTGTACTTTGAGAGTTGAAGCTTGAGGCATGGTTTGGATGTGCCAGAGATTATCTAGCAGACACTGTTGTTTTTCAGTTAACATCATTCCGATGATTGGTTGGAACTTTGTATTCGGATCATTACACTTTTGTAAACCGTAACTACCAAATGTAATGATCCAATTCTGTGTATTTGTCCTTTGTGTAAATTGTTTATTTTTTGAAGGTCGAACATCTGTAGTCTTCGATTGCTAGGATTATAGAATTGTGTAGTGTTGTTGAAGTAAGTAACTGAGGCGGGCAACTATCTAAAACTTTGTATTTTTGATGCCCTCATTGACCGACTCATAAGCTTTTCTATCTTCTCTTCCTCAGATGATATACTTGTTGGAGAAGGTTGTGTAGGCTGTATAAGCTTAGCTTTTCCTTTATCTTTCTTACTGTCCATCTAAGAACAAAAGTTTATTAATGTTTTGAGACAACATATCTGCTATCCCATTGTATTTTCCTTTAATATGTTTAAAATTTATAACATATCCACTTCCTTGAATAATATTTTGTAAGTTAACCCATCGAGTCATGTTTACCTTTCTCCTTTGATCATTTTTTATAAACTTTACAATGGCCTCGCAATCAGTTCTAACTGTAAATTCTTTATGTAGAAAGATTCTAAATTTTTCTAAAGCATAGATTAATGCTTGGATTTTAAAATCGATGCTTGTCTAACTTGTCTTATTTTGGAAATTACCGCTAGCATAAGCACAAATTTTTTCTTCTTCTTTATGGCTATATTTGGTAGGTTTGCAGAGGAAAGCTGGACCCCAACATTCTTTGCATTCAATTGTTTCAATAATTATATAGTTTGTGACTAATGACAATTCCAATGGTTTAATATTTCTTACTACATTTTTTATTTCTTTTACCAACTTTATATCTTCCGCATTAAAATATCTTTGCCCATTTTTAGTTGTTTTACTATATAATGGCCCTACTAACTTTGATAAATTTGGTATAAATTTTCTTGCTTAATATACTAATCATAAAAATGCTTATATTGGTTTTAAGTTTTCAAATTTTTTTGGAAAATCTAATATTTTAGTAGAAATATGTGATTGTAATTCTATATTTCCATCTCCTATTTCAAGACCAAGAAATGATATTTTTCTTTTAAATAGTTCCATTTTCCATTTGAAAACTACTATACCATTCCTTCTAATTTCTTCAAATATTTGTTGTAGATGTTGCTCATGTTCTTGAATTGTTTTACTTGCTACTAATATGTCATCAATATACACTAAACAAAAATCGTATTTTAAAAATATACTATCCATAAACCTTTGAAATATAGAAGGAGCATTTTTTAATCCAAAACTAAGAACATTCCATTCAAATTGTCCTTCGGAATATGTAAACATTGTCCATTGTTTAAAGCTTTCATCTAGTTTTAGCTGATTATATTCTGATTTTAAATCAAACTTTGAGAAGATCTTTTTCTTCTATATTGTCTTTATTTGGAATATTATATCCATCATCTATTGTGTTGTCATTTAACTGTTTATAATTATATACTATTCTAGCCTTTCCTCTTTTTATCTCACTATGATTTCTTACTATAAATGCTGCTATTCTATAAGGACTTTCTGATTTTTTAATTAGTCCTTAACCTATCATATCAGGGATTTATTTTCTAAATTCTTCTTTATCTAGTGGACTATATTCTACATTAACTGTTCTGATTGTAATATCAAGATTCTTTAGTTTGAACTTACATACATATTCTATTTGTGATTTTATAATGTCTTCTCCTATAAGTCCTATTTTTCCACATGCAATATTATAGGATAATTAATACTTTTTGTAATATTTCTTTTTTTTTCTATTTCATGATTTAAAAATTCTATTAAAAGTTTTATACTTTCATTTCTATCAAATTATTTCGTTTTTGTTGTTTTAAAAATTATAAATTTCCCTGTCCATCACGCTTTCGTGCAATTTCTCATGTATTATTGTATCTTATTGTTGGAAACGTATATATATTTTTACTAAAAGTTATGAATTTTTTTTGTTATTGTAATAGCACCATTTAATCATAATAAAAAGTTTAACCCAATTACAAAATCTTTTGACTTAATATATTGTGGGTTTATATTTACCTGTGGTATATCGTATTTTATACTGTAATTTTTTTAAAAGTCTAAAAATTGTATACCTACAGGTTCTAAGTAATGTGTTATAGAAATTAACCTGTCTTCAACTGTCCTACTAACCAAAGGTACTGTTTAGGGGCTAAGCTGTAAGATATTAAACTCTTAGTAACTCCAGTATCTACTAAAGCTTTAAAGTCTATGAATTTGTTGTTATCTAACCACAAACGGCATTGCACATTGATCATATTCATTGAAGCTTGTGTTTGTATATATGTTTGTTCTTCTTTTGGTTCTGTTGACATTTGATTCATTTCTTCTACCACTTGTATTTTTTCATCTATTAATTTTTCAATTTCATTTACTTTAATGTCTAAATTTTTTAATTTTAATGTATTTAATTCTACTACTAATTCTATCTTTTTTAATTTTTCGATAGTTAAATCTGAGTTTCTGATATTTGTTGTTCTTGAGTTTGATGTATTACCTATTTCTATATAATATTCTTTTTTATGACAAATAAAACATATTTCTTTCAAACATATATCGCATTGTGACCTTTTTTCTATACTAGGATAATATCCACAATTATAACATTTAATATAATTATTACCTCTTTTTATGTTTCCAATCATGGTTACACATTTCGGTATTCATATATGTATATGTTACTTTAGCAATTGGTTTTTCATTTTCACTGTATATACTATAAATAGATCCATCATCTGAATCATCTGTTTTAATAGTTTCTATTTCATAGTCATTTAATTGTTCTACTAGACTAGCTTTTTCAATGTTTTTATTTTTATTATGACATTTATTAGCTAAATGCCTTTCATCTTCACATACAAAATATTTACATTTTCTTGTCTGAGGTTTCCTAACATATTTGTTTTTATTGTATCTTGTCCGAATATTTTTATTGTACGTAGTACTTTTTATTATGTTCTTCTTTTTATCATAGAACCCATAGGCTTGAGGTGTGTAAATAGCTGTTGTGCCAAAGGCATATGCATTTCTTTTTAACTGCTATTGTAAAGCTACTTCTTTGCATTTATCTTCTAGTATACCAAATGTATATGTTATTCTTGGTCCTATTCCTAGATTATGTTGTTCATTGTATGTTGTTTTCCATGATTCGTGTATGCTTTTTTCTAGATCTCCTGGTAATTTTATGAAATATTTGTCACATAGATCATCATCCATTGCTTTCCCAGTTTGTGATAATAACCTTATAAAATCTAGTGTAAATTCATTTATATATTTCAATGGCACACTAAATCCCTAAAGAAGAAGAAAAAATCTGTGCTTATGCTAGCGGTAATTTCCAAAATAAGACAAGTTGGACAAGCATCGATTTCGAAATCCAAGCATTAATCTATGCTTTAGAAAATTTTAGAATTTACACATAGAACTTATTACGAGGCCATTGTAAATTTTATAAAAAAAATGGGTAAAGTAAAAAGGTAAATGGGTTAACTTACAAAATATTATTTAAGGAAGTGGTTATGTTATAAATTTTGAACATATTAAAGGAAAAAACAATGGGATAGCCGATATGTTGTCTCGAAACATTAATAAACTTTTGTGCTTAGATGGACAGGAAGAACGATAAAGAAAAAGCTAAGCTTATTGTTTCATCCGGTAATTTTCCGTTACCGAACTCCGTTAGTTCCGTTAGGTCTTGCATACACGTGTCGTGAGCACACACTAGTTGTCGTTGAACGTTGGTGACTTAATAATAATTAACAACGATTATCAGATAGTAACTTAACTAAAAATGTTATTATTAAGTTGTGCTTATGTGCTTACACGATTTAAATATTATTTGTGAATTTTATCTTGTAACGTGTCAACGTGTTATTTATAATTCATGTGTTTTGTTATTAATAAAAAATATACATGACTATTATTGTTGGTCAATAATACTTGGTGTTTAGTAGTTAAAACCTTTTAAAAAAAGTGTTTAAAAGATTAGTTTTATAAAATATAAACAATGGGGGTTAAGTGTAATTACCTTAAAATAAAACTTAACAAAATTAAACCCCACCCTAATCCCTCCCCACCCTTTCGGCCGCAACCATCACCATACACACACACACATTGCGATTTCAACCCAAGAACAACAATCAAGCTTTGATTTTGATCGAGTTTCAAAGGTTACAACACATTAGCAACTTCAATTCTTGGCCATTACGCGATTAAAGGTTAGATTTTTATGAGTTTTTCATGATTTCTTGGGTTGGCCGAACACTAGTTCGATTCTTTCTTAGAATGTCGAATTTTTGATTGTTTGATGATTGTATGATGTTAGTTAGATTGTATTGATGCTAGTTTACGTGGATTATACAATAAATTCGTGGTTTTGATGCGTTGTTCATATCTTACTAATAATAGTAACTTTTGTGCATGAACTTGATGAATTGATGATAGATTGATGATGTTGTGATGTTGTATGAACGTTGGGTTATGATTATTATGCAAGAAATCCATGAATTGATCATGTAGTTTATACCTTACTATAAGTAGAAACTTTTGGATATGAGATTGGTGAATTATGATGATTTGATGATGTTGAACATGTTTAAATGATAGTTATGAGCTTGAATAGGTATTGTGTTGATGAATTCATGATTGAATTGAGCGTTAGATTGATTTTGGGATGTTACTTCCCAAATGGGAAACTTTATTTATGTAGAACTTTGGATATGGTGAATTAAGTATAATCATGATGTTAGGATCATGTTAGAATGTTTATTGATGGTGTCTACTGTGATGGAATGTGTTAATTGGGTTGTATGGATACTTGATTGGTCAATTGGGAAATTTGGACTTTTATGGATTATACATGATGATGATCATCATACACGCGTGCGGATCTGAGGCCCCTACTTAGTAGGATTAGCAGGGTTTAGGGTGTGAAGTCGTGAGTGGCTTCACATGGCATGTTGTGCATGATTAGACTTTATGTATGATGTACTAGTTGTGATGTAATTATAATTATGTTGAGCATGTTGACTACTTGAGATTCACATGAGTTCTATGACAATCTAAGTTGTATGATGATCTTGGTAGAACAAGTGGTTGATGAAGTGACATACGTGAACAACTTGTATGATAATCGTGTATGATGAGTTGCTATGCTTGATTAAAAGGGATTTCAATTAATATGTCACTAACGGGTCAAACGGGTCAACTGGGTCAAATGCGTCTTGTTTTTCTAGAACCTTGGGTCAATGTGTTTATTGAGCACTTAGGGATTGTTGATGATTCTGTGTACACGTACTTATGTACTTGCGTGTTCTAGGTAACCTATGAAGGTTGTCTTTCCCCTCTCTCTCAAGTTAGCTTTAATATCATTCGTGTGCACACCAGGTGAGTTCATGCCCCACTTTATTTTACACTCTCTTTTGGGGGAGATAACATACTCGTTCTAAAACGCTTTATTGATTATAAGTTGTGTATAGTGTAATGTAGTGCAATATACTATGAAAGTCCTCACACTTTCGAATCGTTAATATTGGAACTAGCTGGAAATCTTGGGTAGTACTACTGGGTTTGACAAGCCCCACCTGTGTGACTCAAGGTCAAACGGGTGCAATATTGTCCGAACACATGGTGTCACGACCTAGTAAGTCGTGACGGGAGGTAATCAAACGAAATGCTGTCAGCTTCGATCGCAAAATCACTACGATTATTACTTGTGAAATTAGACTAGCTATCTAATTCAATGCACTGTTATGTTTTATAACTGTTACTGTTATGTTTTACGCAAACTCTTAAACTCACCAACCATTGTGTTGACTCTTTTAGTATGCTATTCTCAGGTCGTGGTTAATGAAAAGCCTAGGAGCACTCACGGATCAGCATTTATGGGTTACCATTGTTGGAAACATTTTATTTTGGCAATTAAAACAAGTTTCTGTACTTGGTTTTGAATAACGGTCGGGCGCATGTTTTGCGCACTTTACATTTTGTACCCTTGTGTTTGCTTTACTTACAAAAACGCTTCTGCAAATATTTTGAAGTTTTAAACTCTGGTTTGGTTTGAATGATCCATATAGAGTCATTCTGAGTAACTAATGACTGAGATCCTGGTTGTTCACACGCCTCGCGGTAAAACCCCGCACGTGGATTTTAAGGGTGTGACAGATTGGTATCAGAGCCATTGGTTATAGGGAACTAGGTTGCACACACACTAGACTATAACCGCACAGTTTGTTAGTTACTCGTCACTTATTTCCTTACTGTATAGTCATTGGCATACGCATCACGTACTTCGCAGCATGACATCGTCATCCAAAGATTTAGGCAAGAGACCTACACGGTCTGAATCACCTTTTTTTACCCGTACCTGATAGGGGATCAGACTGGCCCCGACACCCTTAACCTTCTGAGGAAATAGATTGGGATCAACCTTTCATAATACCCAAGCTTGATCCTCCACGGAACTGGTATTTTTTCCCCACCTATATAAATCATATGGCTTACAGGGAGCGAGTACCACCTGTAGCTCCTACTCGACCCAGGACTAGATCGTCGACAGCTTCTCCAGCACACACAGTTACTCGTTATTGTATTTGTGAATGTAAAGTGAAATATGGATGCAAGAGGTAGAGGACGTGGATGTGGCCGTGGACGTGGTGCCGGTGGTCGTGGTATCGGTGCTATAAACATGACCCCTGCTGAATTAGCTGCCCTGATAAATCAACATGTGCAAGTAGCGGTTGGTGCACAAGCTGCCTAATTTAGAGTAAATGATGACCTTGGTCATCAACTGCATAAATTTTTCTACTAGATGGTTAACCCATTTGATTGGACTAAACAATTCAAAACGCTAAATACAGGACCGCCAGCATGCACATATAAAGCATTCATGGACTGCAAGCCCCACACGTATAGTGGAGCTGAGGGAGCTGTAGGGCTCGTATGTTGGTTTGAGAAAACCGAGTTAGTATTCTCCAAATGCAACTGTCCAGTGGTGGATCAAGTGAAGTATGCCACGGGGACGCTTGAGGGCGCAGCACTCTCGTGGTGGAATGCCCAAGTACAAATGCTTGGTCAGGCAATCGCCAATGCTTTACCATGGGATGAATTCAAGGAAATGTTGATGGAGGAATATTGCCCTTGTAGCGAAGTTCAAAAGCTGGAAGCCAAATTTTGGCAGCTCAAGATGGAAGGATCGGACATTAAGGCCTACATAACAAGGTCTCACGAGTTGGCAACGCTTTGCCCAGGCATGATCGACACGCCGGTTAAGCGGATTGAACTTTATCAACGCTGCTTGGTTTCGGAGATACGGAGCATGGTGACTGCTGCAAACCTCCCTACTATTCAACAGGTGATCCGACTAGCTCACAAACTTACTGATCAAGCGGTAGAGCAAGGAAAACTACCCAAGTGGGGAACTGTGGCAAACGTGCCCGACAATAAACGCAAGTGGGATGGCTCAGGCAACAAGGGATCGTCATCAAACAGTCAACCTCAGTAGCAACAGCATCATCAGCAACAGAGGAGGTTCGACAACAACATAAGCTTCAACCAGACGACTCCCTCAAACCAAGGGCCAAGCGAATACGGAGGGAGACACCCAAAGTGCAACCGGTGTAACTATCATCATGTGGGCAGATGTTACAACTTCAAATGCCAGCGCTGTGGAAAGATTAGACATGCAGCAAAAGACAGCCGTGGCTAGCTGATGAAAAAGCCATAACAATCCCAGGAAACACCCAAAGGCTGCTTTGAATGTAGGAAAGAGGGCCATTACAGGAGAAACTGTCCTCAGTTGAGGAAGAACGGGAATGGTGCAAACAATGGTGGAAGCAACAACAACAACAACAATGGCAACGACAACAACAACAGTGGTAACAACAGTGGAACAAAAGGGAGAGCCTTTGTTATCGGTTCAGGTGATGCTCTAAACGACCCTACTACTGTTACTGGTAAATTTTCTGTTAACGATCGTTTTGCTACTGTAATGTTTGACACTGGAGTCGATAGAAGTTTCATCTCCACTAAGTTTAGTAGTCTTTTAAGTGATATGCCCTCAGCATTAGAATCTAATTACACCGTAGAGTTAGCTGATGGTAAGCAGATTCACGTAACGTATATCCTTAGAGATTGCAAGATAGAACTTGCTAGTCATACCTTTGACATAGATCTCATGCCTGTTACACTAAGGAGTTTTGATGTAGTAGTTGGCATGGATTGGCTTTTCGACAAGCAGGGAGAAGTCATATGTCACGAGAAGATCATACAAATCCCTATTGGTGAAGAAATTCTTACGGTCAGAGGCGATAGAAATGGTGCAGTGATGGGCATCATCTCATTCATGAAAGCACAGAAGTTGTTGCGGAAAGGTCATTTAGCCATATTAGCCCTCGTTACTGATAAACAACCGGAAGAAAAGAGGATAGAGGATATCCCTGTCGTTCGTGACTTTCCCGAGGTGTTTCCAGAGGATCTGCCTGGATTACCACCTTATCATCAAGTTGAATTCCAGATTGATTTGACTCCAGGAACTGCTCCGATTTCGAGAGCACCTTACCGGTTAGCTCCGAACGAACTACAAGAATTATCTGCTTAACTACAAGAGCTGTTGGATAAAGGGTTTATTCGACCGAGCTCGTCGCCTTGGGGAGCACCAGTTCTGTTTGTCAAGAAGAAGGATGGTACATTTCGAATATGCATCCACTATAGAGATCTGAACAAGGTTACGATCAAGAATAGATACCCACAACCTCGTATAAATGATTTGTTCGATCAACTTCAAGGATCAAGCTATTATTCTAAGATTGACTTGAGGTCTGGTTACCATCAACTGAGAGTTCGAGAGGAAGACATCTCAAAGACTGCTTTCCGTACACGTTATGGTCATTACGAGTTCTTGGTCATGCCATTTGGGTTGACGAATGCACCAGCCGTATTCATGGACCTCATGAATCATGTGTACAAACCCTATCCCGATCAGTTTGTTATTGTGTTTATCGATAACATATTGATCTACTCAAGGACTGAGGAAGAACATCAGGAGCACTTACGTTTAATCTTGGAATTACTTAGAAAGGAATAACTCGCCAAGTTCTCCAAGTGTGATTTCTAGATAGGTGAAGTGCAATTCTCTGCTCATATTATTAATGAGAAAGGAATACATGTCGATCCTGCAAAGATTGAAGCAATAAAGAATTAGGCGGTACCCAAAACGCCAAGCGAAATACGACAGAGTCTTGGACTGGCAGGATACTATCGGCGATTCATTAAAGGATTTTCTAAGATCGCTCAACCTCTCACAGCCTTGACTCATAAGGGAACAATGTACAAATGGGGTGAGAGTCAGGAATCTGCTTTCCAATTACTAAAACAGAAACTATATAGCACACCGATATTGACGTTACTAGAAGGAAGTGATAACTTCGTAGTCTATTGTGATGCTTCTATTCAAGGACTTGGTTGTGTCTTGATGCAGCGAGATAAAGTGATAGCTTACGCCTCAAGACAACTAAAGGTACATGAGAAGAACTATACCACCTATGACTTGGAATTGGGTGCGGTAGTTTTTGCCTTAAAGATCAGGAGACATTACTTGTATGGTACCAAGTGCACTATTTACACCAATCACAAGACTCTTCAGCACATCTTTGAGCAGAAGGAATTGAACATGAGGCAAAGACGCTGGGTAGAATTATTGAACGACAATGATTGTACTATCAAATATCATCCGGGAAAGGCTAATGTAGTCGCTGACGCGCTGAGTAGAAAGAAAACTGCTAAGCCCCGACGAGTGCGAGCTTTGCAACTTACGATTAACACACGGTTACCTGAACAAATCCGAGAGGCTCAGACAGAAGCTCTGAAAGAATAAAACATTGGGTCTGAATCATTACGGGGAATGGATAAACAGTTGGAAGTAAAGGCGGATGGAGTTCGTTATTTCATGGACAGACTTTGGGTACCTTTGCATGGAAATCTGAGAGACTTGGTTATGAGTGAGGCACACAAGTCTAAGTACTCTATACATCCTGGATCCGATAAGATGTATCATGACCTGAAGGCGCACTACTAGTGGCCTAACATGAAAGCGGATGTAGCTACATATGTGAGCAAGTGCTTGACCTGCTCGAAAGTAAAATTGGAATATCAAAAACCATCTGGGCTATTACAACAACCTAAGATTCTTATGTGGAAGTGGGAATAGATTTCAATGGATTTCATTACCAAACTACCCCGGACTCCTACTGGTTGTGACACGATATGGGTTACCGTAGATCAATTAACGAAGTCCGCTCATTTCTTGGCGATAAAGGAAACGGACAAAATGGACATGTTAACCTGACTCTATCTGAAGGAAATAGTTTCCAGACATGGTGTACCAGTCTCAATTATTTCTGACCATGATGCTCGTTTCACATCACACTTCTGGCAGTCATTACAGAAATCTTTGGGTACGCAATTAGACATGAGTACTGCTTATCATCCGCAAACCGATGGTCAAAGTGAGCGTACTATACAGACATTGGAGTACATGCTACGTGCTTGTGTGATTGACTTTGGGAATAACTGGGAAGTTCATCTTCCATTGGTGGAATTTTCTTACAACAATAGTTATCACACCAGCATAAAGGCAGCACCTTTTGAAGCCTTGTATGGACGAAAATGTAGATCACCAGTTTGCTAGGCTGAAATTGGTGATAGCCAACTAACGGGTCCCGAGTTAGTGCACGAGACCACTGAGAAGATTATATAGATAAGAAACCATATGGCTGCAGCACGTGACAGACAGAAAAGCTACGCAGATAAGCGATGGAAAACTTTGGAGTTTCAGGTCGGTGACAACGTGTTATTGAAAGTCTCACCGTGGAAACGCGTGATTCAATTTGGTAAAAGAAGAAAGCTAAATCCAAGATACATTGGACCATTTGAGATTTTGGAAAGAATAGGTCCGGTGGCCTACCGGTTAGCCCTACCTGACTCGTTGCATGGAATCCATAATGTATTTCATGTCTCAAACTTGAAGAAGTGCTTAACGGACGAAACAATGGTAGTACCTCTTGAGGAAGTGCAAGTAGATGAGCAATTACGCTTCATTGAAGAACCAGTCGAGGTGATGGATCGTGGGGTAAAGATGCTTAAGCAAAGCAAGATACCCATTGTTAAAGTTTGTTGGAACTCGAGACATGATGAAGCTTAAGTATCCTTAGCTGTTCAAAATAACGACGACGGCCAGCGAAGGTATTGATTAAATTTCGGGACGAAATTTATTTCAACATGGGGATAATGTGACCACTCACCCGAAACTCACTCGATTACTTTGTGCCAATGCAGTAGACCAGTGATGGAACACACCATGTAACACAATTTTCGGGACGAAAATTCTTTCAACATGGGGATAATGTGACATCCGGTAATTTTCCGTTACCAAACTCCGTTAGTTCCGTTAGGTCTTGCATACACGTGTCGTGAGCACACACTAGTTGTCGTTGAACGTTGGTGACTTAATAATAATTAACAACGATTATCAGATAATAACTTAGCTAAAAATGTGATTATTAATTTGTGCTTATGTGCTTACGCTATTTAAATATTATTTGTGAATTTTATCTTGTAACTTGTCAACGTGTTATTTATAATTCATGTGTTTTGTTATTAATGAAAAATATACATGACTATTATTGTTGGTTAATAATACTTGGTGTTTAGTAGTTAAAACCTTTTAAAAAAAGTGTTTAAAAGATTAGTTTAATAAAATATAAACAATGGGGGTTAAGGGTAATTACCTTAAAATAAAACTTAACAAAATTAAACCCAACCCTAATCCCTCCCCACTCTTTTGGCCGCAACCATCACCATACACACACACATTGCGATTTCAACCCAAGAGCAACAATCAAGCTTTGATTTTGATCTAGTTTCAAAGGTTACAACACGTTAGCAACTTCAATTCTTTGCCATTACGCAATTAAAGGTTAGATTTTTATGAGGTATTGATGATTTCTTGGGTTGGCCGAACCCTAGTTCGATTCTTGCTTAGAATGTTGAATTTTTGATTGTTTGATGATTATATGATGTTAGTTATTGATGCTAGTTTACATGGATTATACAATAAATTCATGGTTTTGATGTGTTGTTCATACCTTACTAATAATAGTAACTTTTGTGCATAAACTTGATGAATTGATGATAGATTGATGATGTTGTGATGTTAATGATGTTGTATGAATGTTGGGTTATGATTATTATGCAAGAAATCCATGAATTGATCATGTAGTTTATACCTTACTATAAGAAGAAACTTTTGGATATGAGATTGGTGAATTATGATGATTTGATGATGTTGAACATGTTTAAATGATAGTTATGAGCTTGAATAGGTATTATGTTGATGAATTCATGTTTGAATTGAGCGTTAGATTGATTTTGGGATTTCACTTTCCCAAAAGGGAAATTTTATTTTTGTAGAACTTTGGATATGGTGAATTGAGTATAATCATGATGTTAGGGTCATGTTAGAACCTTGGGTCAATGTGTTTATTGAGCACTTTGGGATTGTTGATGATTCTGTGTACACGTACTTATGTACTTGCGTGTTCTAGGTAACCTCTGAAGGTAGTCTTTCCCCTCTCTCTCAAGTTAGCTTTAATATCATTCGTGTGCACACCAGGTGAGTTCATGCCGCACTTTATTTTACATTCTCTTTTGGGGGAGATAGCATACTCGTTCTGAAACGCTTTATTGATTATAAGTTGTGTATAGTGTAATGTAGTGCGATATACTATGAAAGTCCTCACACTTTCGGATCGTTAATATTGGAACTAGCGGAAAATCTTGGGTAGTACTACTGGGTTTGACAAGCCCCACCTGTGCTACTCGAGGTTAAACGGGTGCAATATTGTCCTTACACATGGTGTCACGACCTAGTAAGTCGTGATGGGAGGCAATCAAATGAAACACTGTCAGCTTCGATCGCAAAATCACTACGATTGTTACTTGTGAAATTTAGACTAGCTATCTAATTCAATGCACTCTTATGTTTTGTAACTGTTACTGTTATGTTTTACGCAAACCCTTGAACTCACCAACCATGGTGTTGACTCTTTTGGTATGCTATTCTCAGGTCGTGGTAAATGAAAAGCCTAGGAGCACTCATGGAACAACATTTGTGGGTTAGCATTGTTGGAAACATTTTATTTTGGCAATTGAAACAAGTTTTTGTACTTGGTTTTGAATAACGGTTGGGAGCGTGTTTTGCGCACTTTACATTTTGTACCCTTGTGTTTGCTTTACTTACAAAAATGCTTCCGCAAATATTTTGAAGTTTTAAAATCTGATTTGGTTTGATTGGTCCATATAGAGTCGTTCTGAGTAACTAATGACTGAGATCCTGGTTGTTCACACGCCTCGCGGTAAAACCTCGCACGTGGATTTTGAGGGTGTGACACTTATACAGCCTACACAACCTTCTCCAAGAGAAGACAGAAAAGCTTATGAGTTAGTCAATGAGGGCATCAAAAACACAAAGTTTTAGACAGTTGCCTGCCTCAATTACTGACTTCAACAACACTATACAATTCTATAATCCTATTCAATCGAAGACTACAGATGTTCGACCTCCAAAAAATAAACAATTTACACAAAGGACAAATACACAAAATTCGATCATTACATTTGGTAGTTACAGTTTACAAAAGTGTAATGATCCGAATACAAAGTTCCGACCAATCATCGGAATGATGTTAACTGAAAAACAACAGTATCTGCTAGATAATCTCTGGCACATCCAAACCATGCCTCAAGCTTCAACTTTCAAAGTACAGGTGTTAAATGCTTTAAGTTTTTATTTCACGAACAAAGAACAAAAACACCTGAAAAACAAAGGCTTAAGTTTACCCATTATTATTTTTTTTGTGGTACTAAAAATGACCTTTTTAATAAATAGGAAACGGTGGCTAAATATATTCAGTGTCACAAGCCTTAGAAACAGCTAGGGAACATTTTGGGATAAACAGTTTTTACATTGAACCCGAAAAAGTTCAAACATATTCAGAAATAGCAAAAGATGAGCCTGAAAAAATAATTAAAGTATAAAAAGAGTTGATTGCAAAGTTGCAAGAGCAAATTTTAAAACAAGGAAAAAACACACATTTTATAAAAGAGAGAATTGAAAATAGTCTTTTAAAACAAAAGACAGAGATGCTCGAATAAAAAAATAAACAGTTATTACAAAAGCTCGAACAAAAAGAAAGAAATGATACAGTTTTAAACAAGAGTTATGAAATGTTTAAAATAAGGATTCTTGATACACCCTGGAGACATTGTTTAAAACCGGTCGTTGACCGTTTTCCATAATTTAAACAAATCATCTCGCAGAAGATTTGTACAGAATTTTCTTCAATTCTATATGAATTAAAAATAAAAACTAGTAGATCTAGCCTTTGGAGACACATTAAATTTAAGGTTAAGAGTTGTTGAAAGAACAGATGATGAGGGAAATACAACATGTCTTCTCCTTTTACAAGTATTTCCTCCTACATGAATAATATCTGAAGATGAAATAGTTCAATTCTACTATCATGGTATGATTGATTATATGGAATTCAGATTAAACAGCGAAACAGAGCGTCTTCTTAACCGATTGGGAGAAAAATTTGTAATGACAACAGGAAATATTGCTACACATATATTCCCTCCTAATATAGGTTGTAAAATTTTTGCTTCATTCCCCCATGCCGATTCCTATACCTACAGACCTTCACGCAAAAGTATCTTTATTGACCACCAAGTTACTACCGGTGATTATTTAGAAAAATTAGTAGTTACTACAAACATAAATTTCTCCAACATGCCCTGGTTAGATAAGTCCCATATAAATACAGATATTATACCTAATGTTCCTCTAAAATTACAAACCAACACCTTAGAAAAGTTCATTAAAAAACATCAGCAAACTCCAAATCTGAGAAAGTATTTTCATTGAGAACAATTTAGACTTCTTGCTTAAGGACATTATAAAAAAAGAGTCTTTTTCGTTGCGCATAAAACTACGTATTGGGTGAAGTATTTAAATAAAAGAAAAAGTTTTTAAAAAGACTCTTTTTTACTTCATTTATAATATACTTCATTTACCTTGCGAGTATTAAAAAAAAATGGAAAAAAAAAGCAAAAGAATATTTATAATATGTATATTTATAATATACATATTTCACTTCATTTACCTTGCGAGTATTTAAAAAAAGGAAAAAAGCAAAAGAATCTTTTTTACTTTTCTTCACCTCCGACATTGTGCATAAAACTACATATTGGGTGAAGACTTTCTCGTTTCCGTAACTGTCCTCCGCTGCTATAATCTAAAGTCCTACTCTTACCCTTTATTTTTACTATTACTGTTATTTTTTTTACATTTACCCTTTATTTTTACTTTTTACCTTATGTATATTTTATCTGATCTTTTGTGTATATTTTATCTGATCATTAAATTATTATATCTGATCTTTAAATTGTTCTATTATTTTTATTTCCTCTATACCATACCATATTGGTATCAGAGTAAAGGTTTTCTTACAATCTAAAAGACCGAGACAAGCTTCATATTTATATGGACTTATTATTGTCAAATTAAACCTTTGGAGAACTCTCTTAGGTGAAGATTATAGGAGAAATAATTTTCTTTGATAACAAATTGGAAGGAGGTTTTAAAACTTTTAGTAGATAATTAATAATATATGAAGTATAAGAAAATCTTAAGGGAAAACTAAGGACAAAAATAAGGAAGCTAAAGAGTAATTCATTAATCATAGAGTTCAATCAACCCCCCTCTCTAATTAAAAAACTTGAATTTTTAAATTTAGAATTTTTAGAAAAATCGAATCCTAGAAATATTAATACCAAAAAATTATAGTCTTACTTGTAGAATTAAAGACAATTGTAAGCATAGTTTACATACAGACAATCCACATTTAAACGCGTTAATAGATCTAGTTCTAAATCTAGGTATTAACCTTCAAAAAGAATCAATAACTAATAAACCGTTGATAGAAAAACTTTCAGTATATACAGAAGAAATTAAAAAGTATATAAAAAATTTAGACTACATAAATGTAAGGCACCGTTCCCGAAGACCTCACAGTTGGTCAGTCACAGTATAATTAAATAAAAACATTACATAATTCTTAAAGCATGGCAGCGGAATTAACATCAAAAGCCATTCATTAGTTAATAGATTCTGTTGCTAAGTAATACATGTGTGTTTGTTATCAGTTACAAAAGATCATTAGAACGCATTACAAAACAACAATGTTATTAATCATGAATGGATGCCAGTCCTGCCCTGACAAGTAGCCTCCTCGTGTGCCATCCTCAGCAAAATTACCTGCCAACTGAAAATGCTTAAAAGTCAGCATTGCTGAGTGAGTTCTAGTTTTAAAATAGTGAAAATACTTTATGAGTGTTGTATAGGCAAATACTCCTTAAAATACTGCTTACTCTTTTGTATGTGATCATACGTCATACATACATTCAAATATTATTCCTTATCAACATTAATATCTTTCTTCACCATTTCCATGGTCGTTCACTTGAAGTTTTACTCTTAATCTTTCACTTCGATATGGACCAAGGTGCTATACCCCCAATTAAAGCGTATAAACCTGGTACTGGGCCGAAGTCTAATAATAGACCCCATCCGTGGTGCACAAAGCTGACTCCCGTTCCGGGGCAACAACAATGGTCCCCTCAATCTCAACGATTGACCCTGTGTGCATCCAATGGGTTAGCTAAACCGTACACAGTTGAGCTAACAACCTAGTGGTTGTGAACCTCATGTGAATTGCTTGCAAGACTTTCTTACGTTCTTTATGTTCCACTTTCATTAGTCTTTCCACTTTATTAAAGATAATACTTTACGGATAAGGGTAAAATCACACCATGTAAAGTCAAGTAATATAATAATAAATAGGAACACAAGAACAACCCAAAACCATAAATAAAATAATCAAGTATAACACCAAGTCGAACCAGGGTCAAAACCTAAAATTCTGATTTTCCCAAAATTCCAGAAAATTTTCTAAGTGTTTAGGCGCATGGGCACTATGCAGGCGCATGGGCACTATGCAGGCGCATGAGCGCTGCTTAGGCGCATTAACACTATTCAGGTGCATGAATCCTATACTTAGGCATTTTAGCTTACATTCTGGGCGCATGACCTGTTCAGGCGTATGAGGTTATACTTAGCTTATCAGGCAAAAGTTTTGGGCGCATGGGTACTATTGGGGCGCATGAACCCCCACGAGATTTTCTAAGGCAAATTTCCAGGCGCATGGGCCCTATTTGGGCGCATAGCCTGTACTTGGGCTTATCTAAGTCAAAATCCTCGGGCGCATGGGCCCTGTTTGGGCGCATGACCACCTGTTATACATTTTTCAGAATCAAAACTAACCCAAATCTGCATTTGCACTTGTTCTAAGCATAAACTTAACATTCTAAGCATTGACAACACAAAAACAAACATAAACATAAGCATAAACATACACAACATACGGGTACATAAGTACAAGTTTGAAAATCCTTTAAAATGCATTTTCAGCCCCAAAGTTAGTGTAAAACACATGTAAATCGGGGTCTAGAACTCACCTAGTGTAGTAAACAAGCAAAACTCCTCCGAACCTGCTTGTACACGAGTTCAAACACCTAAAACAAGCACAAACAAGCACCAAAACACCAAAAACACTTAATAATCGGTTTCTAAGGGTGAAACCACAAAGAAACCAAACCAATTAACATGTAAACACACTAACCTTCGAAGAATGCAGCCTTCCTTCTTCACAACCGAGAGAAACAAGGGTTTTCAGCTCTTTCTTCTTCTTCTCTTTCGGTAGCAGCAACAGCAAAGCACCCTTCAACTTTGCCTTCTTTTCATTTTCTTCAAACTACTTTTATTTTTATTTATTTGACCAAGCTTTTGGGTGTTACAAGTCTACCCCCCTTAAAGAGGTTTCGTCCCCAAAACTTGTCAGTCTTCGAATAACTGTGGATAATGCTGTCTCATCTCATCTTCGGTCTCCCATGTAGACTCCGAACCCCTTCGGCGTTTCCACTGCACCCGCACCAGTGGAACCACTTTATTCCTCAACCTTTTCTCCTTCCGATCGATGATTGCCACTGGTTGCTCCACATAATTGAGCTGTTCATCCACCACGATATCATTCGGTGTACAATCATATCCTCGTTGGCTAAGCACTTTCTCAGATGAGATACATGGAATGTCGGGTGAATCCCACTTAACTCATCAGGCAATTCTAGACGATAGCCCACCTCTCCTACTCGTGCAATGATTCGGAAAGGCCCTATGTATCTCGGACTCAGCTTGTCTCTCTTCCTAAACTGAATAATTCCTTTCCAAGGTAAGACCTTCAACATGACTCTATCATCTACGTTGAATTCAATTGGTCTACGCCTCTTATCGGCATACGAATTTTGCCTATCTTTGGCTGCCCTCATAAAGGCTTTGTTCTTTTCCAGCTTTTCGGTCATAGCCTCGATCACCTCAATTCTTCCCAATTCCTTCTGCCCGATGTAACCCCAACATACGGGCGTTCTACAACTCCTACCGTACAGCATCTCGTATGGTGGGATACCAATGCTGGCATGATAACTGTTGTTGTACGAGAACTCTGCTAACGGTAGGTGGTCATCCGAGCTTCCTCCGAAGTCTATCACGCATGCACGAAGCATATCTCTAAGTGTCTGGATCGTCCTCTCAGACTGACCATCTGTCTGAGGATGATAAGCCGTGCTAATGTGTAGCCTCATCCCAATCGCATCATGGAATCTTTTCCAAAACATCGATGTGAACCGGGTTTCACGATCTGACACGATTGACACCGGCATGCCATGACGAGCTACAATCTCTTTGATGAACAGATCCGTCAATCTCTCAGATTAATACCTCTCGCGGATCGGTAGGCGTGTGACATACCAGGATCTTAGTCATTAGTTACTCAGAACGACTCTATATGAACAAACATTGAAAATCCGAGTTTAACTTTAAAATATGTGGAAGCATTTAATAAACCAGAAAAACCAAAGTAAATTAACATAATGTAAAATGCGCAAACACACGCGCCCAAAGTAGTACCGACAAACACTTAAATGTTCAATAACCAAACCAACACAAAGTTTCAATCATGCTGACAACTACAATGATGCTGACCCGTGCACATGCTCCTAGGCAATGGTAACCTCAACCTGAGAATAGCATACTAAAAGAGTCAACACAATGTTTCGTTAGGTAATGGTAACCTCAACCTGAGAATAGCATACTAAAAGAGTCAACACAATGTTTGGTGAGTTCAAGAGTTTGCGTTAATCATAAATCAGTAATAGGTGCAAAATATAAGAGGTTCATTAAAATATATAGCTAGTCTATATTCACAAGTAATAATCATAGTGATTTCGAGATTGAAGCTGACTGTGTTTCGTTTGTTTCCTCCTGTCACGACTCACCACGTCGTGACGATGTCTGTATTAGGACAAAATTGCACCCGTTTGACCTCGAGTCGCACAGGTGGGGCTCGTCAGACCCGGTAGTACTACCCAAGATTTCCCACTAATCATCGTTATTAACAATCCGAAAGTATGAGGACTTTCATGGTATTCAGCACTATATCATACTATACACAACTCATATAATGTAAGCGTTTGTAAAGTCAGTATGCTATCTCCCCCAAAAGAGAGTATGAAAAAGAGTGGGGCATGAACTCACCTGGTGTGCACAACAAAGACTTAAGAGCTTAACTTGAAAGAGAGAGTGGAAAGACAACCTTCAGAGGTCACCTAGAACACGCAAGTACATAAGTACGTGTACACAGAATCATAATGAAACCCTAAGTGCTCTATAAACCCAAAGAACTCAAGGTTTTGGAAAAACATAACACATTGACCCAGTTGACCCGTTTGCCCTGTTGGTGGCATTATAGGTGAAATTTCCATTCAATCAAGCATAATAGTTCAACACACATGATTTTCATACAAGTTGTTCACATATATCACTTCATTAACCACATGTACTTCCTAGATAATAATAAAACCAGATTTTCATACAAGTCATGCGAATCTCAAATAATCATCATGTTCAACATAATTATATCATAACCCATGCATCATACACAGAATCAAATCATGCACAACATGCCATGTGAAGTCACTCACGACTTCACAACCTAAACCCTGCCAATCCTACTAAGTAGGGGCCTCAGATTCGCACGCGTGTATAACCATCATCACATTATTCCACAGAGTCCACATCAACCAAAATGTGCAACCGTGATCTATTACAACCCAAACAATAGTTCTATCATAACCTACATGATCCATCACCATGTATAACCACCAAGAGATCAAATCCCCAAATAACTAAACAAGTATTCATACAACCCAAACAATACATTCCACCATATTAGAAATCATCCATGAACATGTTAACATGATCCTAATGTCACAAACATGCTCAAATCATCATATCCAAGATTTTGTACAATTAAAGTTTCCCTTTTGGGAAAGTGCATCCCAAAATCTATCCTTTCATGCATTACAACACATATTCATCACTAACATACTTTATCTAGTTCATAAAATATCATGAGTAACCATCAAGCACATGTAATTCATCCAAACACAAATCATCATAGATCAAAAGTTTCTACTTTTAGTAATACATGAACTACACGATCCATTGTTAGATTTCTAGAATAATCATCATCAATCTAACATCCATATAACATCATAAACACTTTAACAACATCAATTCATCATCCAATCATCATATTCTTGCAAATAAAGTTACTATTATTAGTAACCTATGAACAACGCATCAAAATCGAAGCTTTCTTGCATAATCAACGTTAACTAACATCTATACAATCTAACTAACATAATAACATCAACAAACAACCAAGAATCAACCTTCAATAGCAGATTTCGAACACCCACATTCGGCCAACATCAAAATACATGAAAAACCCATAAAAATCTAACCTTTAAACGTGTATTGGACAAGATTTGATGTTTCTAACGCGTTATAATCCTTGAATCGATCCAAAACCGATGCCAAATGCTTGTTCTTTTGCTTGGATCGCGAATGTGTGGGTGTGTGAATGAAGTTGCGGCCGAGGATGGGGAATTAGGGTTGGGATTTTGTATTTTGTAACTTAATTTAGTATATTTACCATTTAAACATTGTAATTTGTTTTTATAAAAGACAATTCTTTTAAACACTTTTTAAAAGGTTTAAACTTAATAATACACACATTATTAATCAACAATAATAATTCTATAAATTATTTTCACTAGTCACAAGATTCACAAATTAAATACACCCGTTTTCACATTACGCGATAAAACTCACAAATAATATTTAAATCGCGTAAGCACATAAGCACATCTTAATAATCACATCATTAGTTAAATTATTA
Source organism: Flaveria sonorensis (assembly GCA_025506505.1). NCBI lineage: Eukaryota > Viridiplantae > Streptophyta > Magnoliopsida > Asterales > Asteraceae > Flaveria > Flaveria sonorensis. Next base: position 10,014,798 of record CM046431.1, on the reverse strand, counting down.
TTAGTTTATCATTACTAATCATTCTTAAGTCACCAACGTTCAACGACAACTAGTGTGTGCTCACGACACGTGTATGCAAGACTTAACAGAACTAACGGAGTTTGGTAACGGAAAATTACCGAATGTCACACGATCAACTATCACCCATATGGTATCATACCCCCTCGCCGTACGGGGTAGCTTTGTGATGAAGTCCACGATGATGTGCTCCCACTTCCACTCGGGTATATCCAAGGGTTGGATCTTCTCATATGGCTTCTGATGTTCTGCCTTCACTTGCAAGCAAGTAAGGCACTTACTCACATACTCCGCCACGTCGCGTTTCATACCCGGCAACCGGTAGTCCTCCTCATATCTTGATACATCTTGGTAGCACCGGGATGAATGGAGAATCGAGTCTTATGAGCTTCGTCCATAATTCGCCCACGTAGATCCCCATACCGAGGAATCCACATCCGTCCAAAACGAGTCTTAACCCCGTGGGTGTTCTCTCCCAATTCCTCGACTAGACCTCTCATTCGTTCGGAGTTGAGGCGATCTTCTTTTAATGCCTCATCTTGGAATTCTCTAACTTACGTCATCACATCCGAGGTCATCACCAACTGATACGCCTTCACCCGGATCGGCTATGGTCTCTCCTTTCAGCTAAGAGCATCGGCCACCACGTTGGCCTTGCCCGGGTGGTAATTGATCTCACAGTCATAGTCCTTGATCAGCTCTAACCACCTCCTCTGCCTCATATTGAGATCCTTCTACTTGAAGAAATACTTTAAGCTCTTGTAGTCCATGAAGATTGTGCACTTTATCCCGTATAAATAGTGCCTCTAAATCTTCAACGCAAAGACCACCGCCGCTAACTCCAAGTCATGAGTGGGGCAATTGGCTTCGTGGGTCTTCAACTGTCGGGATGCGTATGCTATCACTCTTCCACGCTGCATTAGTACGCAACTCAGTCCCGAATAGGAAGCATCTGAATAGACCACTAAATCCTCACTCCCTTCGGGCAGTGTCAAGACAGGAGCCTGAGTTAATCTTGCCTTTAACTCCTCAAACGCATCCTCCTGTTCTCGTCCCCACATATACTTCACATCCTTTCGGGTCAATTTGGTCAAAGGTGAGGCTATCTTGGAAAAGTCTTAAATAAACCTTCGGTAATAACCAGCCAAACCCAAGAAAATGCGAATCTCGGATGGCGTCTTAGGAGACTTCCATTGCATCACTGCCTCAACCTTCGTCGGGTCCACCAAGATTCCTTTAGCATTGACCACGTGACCCAGAAATTGAAACCTCGCACAACCAAAAAGCACACTTAAAGAATTTAGCATAAAGCTTCTCTCTTCTAAGTGTCTCCAACACCTCGCGTATGTGACCGACATGTTCTTCTTCGCTCTTTGAATAAATCAGGATATCATCAATAAACACAATCACTACTTTATCTAGCATCGGCCGGCACACTCGATTCATCAAATCCATAAACGCAGCTGGCGCATTAGTTAAACCGAAAAGACATAACGAGGAACTCGTAATGTCCATAACGCGTGCGAAACGTTGTCTTAGGAATATCTTGTTCTTTTACCTTCAGCTGATGGTAGCCAGATCGAAGATCTATCCGGGAGAACCAACTGGCACCCTGAAGTTGGTCAAACAAGTCATCTATCCTTGGCAATGGATATCTGTTCTTCACCGTTAACTTGTTTAGCTCTCGGTAGTCTATGCACATCCTCATACTACCGTCTTTCTTCTTAACAAACAAGACCGGAGCACCCTTGGGAGAGATGCTTGGTCGGATGAACCCCTTGTCCATAAACTCCTGCAGCTGATCCATCAGTTCTTTCATCTCAGACGGAGCTAACCGATACGGTGCTTTGGAAACGGGCTGAGCTCCGGGTATCAGGTCAATCTGAAACTCGATCTCGCGGTCAGGTGGCACACCTGGTAACTCTTCTGGGAACACGTCCGGGAAGTCACACATAACCAGCACTTCAGTCAATTGTGGTATTGACGCGTCCACATCCCTTACATACGCCGGGTAAGCACTACATCCGCGCCTCATACACTTCTCTGCCACCGCAATCGAAATCACCCTCGGAACCGTAGCGACTCGGTCACCGTAGACCGTCACCGAACTTCCATCGGGCGCACGATGTTTGCCTTATAGGTTGCTAACCAGTCCATCCCTAGTACTATATCAAATCCTCCTAGGGGCATCACATATAGTTTAGCAACAAACCTATGGCCTTCTAACTCTATGGCACAATCCTCAATCATATTAGAAATTCTGGTTGACTTACCAATAGCAGTTTCTACATCAAATGGTTCATCAATATTCCTACTACTAACAGGAAACTTAGCACAGAAAGCAGCAGAAATGAAACTCCTACTAGCACCAGAATCAAATAATACGGAGGCACAAGTTTGGTTTACTAGAAACATACCTGACATGACGTCGGGGTCTACCCGGGCTTGCTATCAGGTCATCGTGAAGGCTCTAGCACTTGCCCTCTGCCCTCCTTCTTTGGCCACCTTCTTGCTCCCAGAGCTCTTAGCTCTCGGCTTCCTGCACTCATGGTTTCTGTGGCAAGTTCCGCCATAGCTAAAGCACTTCGGCACCCCACAATCTTTTGCTATATGGTCGGGCTTCCCACACTTGAAGCAGACGTTCAATCCCAAACGGCATTCCCGGCTATGCTCCTTTCCACACTTACCACACCTTTTTATTCCCGGGCCTGCAGTAAACACTCGCCGGTCATCCACCTTTGGATTCTTGTTGTTAGGGGTGAAACCACCACGCCCGAATCGCTTCCTGTTCCAGTTTCAGTCACCCCCACCAGTCCTCTTCACCTCAACCATAGCTACCTCTCGTTCATCATACACCCTTCCCTCCAAATCCACTGCCGACCTAAAAGTGCTCGGTCGAGCAGTGATCAAATGACTGCGAATGTCAGCGGGTAACCCCTGAATATACCGGTTAATCTTCCTTGTTGCTGGCGTAACCTGATCGGGCACCAACCTCGCCATCTCGTTGAATTTGGCGGTGTATTGCTGATGGATCTTAGTCCCCACCTCCAACTGTAGGAACTCTCTCTCGATCTTGTCGAGCTTCCGATGAGGACAGAACTCCTCGATCACCAACATCTTCAGTTCTTCCCACCTCATCCTTCCAATGCCCCGGTTGCCCTCGGCCTGGACAAGGTTGTCCCACCAATACAACGTCGTGTCGACAAAAGAGTGAGTGGCAAACTTCACCTTCTGGTCCACCCGACACTCACTAATCTCCAGTACCGCCTCCATCTCCCTCACCTAACGGTGAGCAGCAGCAGCATCACCATTGCCATCTAAAGTAGGGGGTTTGCATCTCTAAAAAGGCCCATAACTACATCCCTTTGCGGTTTCCCGCACTTCCACCTCCTCTTCATTGCTGGAGCCTGCCATTTCAGCATTTAATTCCTCCTCCTCACCATCATTCTCCCTTCTCCCAGTCGTCTTCCTCCTTTCCTCTTCCTTATCCTTCTTTTCATCCTCCCTAACAGCTCGGACTTCAGTCACGATAGACGGTAGGATTGTCTGCATGACTTGGTGAACCTCCTCCACCACTGTCTCCTTCACCGAGGCTATCAAGTAGCACTCTCATTCACCCCCTTCGGGTGATGTAGTTCAGGCTCAGCAGGAGCCGTATCTGCAGCCTTGGTCCTGTTCCGTACGATACGTGGCCTACCACGAACACCACGTGTTCCACCATGAGAAGCCTTTGATGATCTACCTCCGGCCATCCTCTAAACACTATAAGATTCAAACACCAACACGGTCATTCAAGGTAATAGCTCAGTTTTTGTCAAGTATAGTAAGTCCCTAATTACAGCGGCCAGTTGTGATTAGCCACTTACTTTACTCGTCATCCCCCGAGCATTTCCTATCCTGACTACATTAGTATTCAAATCTACTAAGAGCAAATAAATCAAATAGCACACGCACATAATACCGGTTGATATTAAGAAAAGAAATACCTGATGGCACGTAGCTACTCGGGCTGGCATCCCTCCATTCTTCCCATTCTCAGTTTTAAGTTTAGGTTTTGAAAATATTTACCTATTTCTCTTAAACTTTGGCTCTGATACCAACTTGTAAGCACCCCGTTCCCGGAGACCTCACAGTTGGTCAATCACAGCATAATTAAAAATAACATTACATAATTCTTAAAGCATGGCAGTGGAATTAACATCAAAAGCCATTCATTAATTAATAAATTCTGTTGCTAAGTAATACATGTTTGTTTGTTATCAGTTACAAAACATCATTAGAACGCATTACAAAACAACAATGTTATTAATCATGAATGGATGCCAGTCCTGCCCTGACAAATAGCCTCCCCGTGTGCCATCCTCAGTAAAATTACCTGCCAACTGAAAATGCATAAAAGTCAGCATTGCTGAGTGAGTTCTAGTTTTAAAATAGTGAAAATACTTTATGAGTTTTGTATAGGAAAATACTCCTTAAAATACTGCTTACTCTTTTGTATGTGATCATACGTCATACATACATTCAAATATTATTCCTTATCAACATTAATATCTTTCTTCACCATTTCCATGGTCGTTCACTTGATGTTTTACTTTTAATCTTTTACTTCGATATGGACCAAGGTGCTATACCCCCAATTAAAGCGTATAAACCTGGTATTGGGCCGAAGTCTAATAATAGACCCCATCTGTGGTGCACAAAGCTGACTCCCGTACCGGGGCAACAATAATGGTCCCCTCAATCTCAACGATTGACCCTGTGTCATCCAACGGGTTAGCTAAACCGCACACAGTTGAGCTAACAACCTAGTGGTTGTGAACCTCATGTGAATTGCTTGCAGGACTTTCTTACGTTCTTTATGTTCCACTTTCATTAGTCTTTCCACTTTATTAAAGATAATACTTTACGGATAAGGGTAAAATCACACCACGTAAAGTCATGTAATATAATAATAAATAGGAACACAAGAACAGCCCAAAACCATAAATAAAATAATCATGTAATAACACCAAGTCGAACCAGGGTCAAACCCTAAAATTCTGATTTTCCCAAAATTCCAGAAAATTTTCTAAGTGTTTAGGCGCATGGGCACTATGCAGGCGCATGAGCCCTGCTTAGGCGTATTAACACTATTCAGGCGCATGAATCCTACACTTAGGCATTTTAGCTTACATTCTGGGCGCATGAACTGTTCAGGCGTATGAGGTTATACTTAGCTTATCCGGCAAAAGTTTTGGGCGCATGGGTACTATTAGGGCGCATGAACCCCCATAGGATTTTCTAAGGCAAATTTCCAGGCGCATGGGCCCTGTTTGGGCTAATGGCCTGTACTTGGGCTTTTCTAAGTCAAAATCCTTGGGCGCATGGGCCCTGTTTGGGCGCATGACCACCTGTTATACATTTTTCAGAATCAAAACTAACCCAAATCTGCATTTGCACCTGTTCTAAGCATAAACTTAACATTCTAAGCATTCACAACACAAAAACAAGCATAAACATAAGCATAAACATACACAACATACGGGTACATAAGTACAAGTTTGAAAATCCTTTAAAATGCATTTTCAGCCCCAAAGTTAGTTTAAAACACATGTAAATCGGGGTCTAGAACTCACCTAGTGTAGAAAACAAGCAAAACTCCTCCGAACCAGCTTGTACACGAGTTCAAACACCTAAAACAAGCACAAAGAAGCACCAAAACACCAAAAACACTTAATAATCGGTTTCTAAGGGTGAAACCCCAAAGAAACCGAACCAATTAACATGTAAACACACTAACCTTCGAAGAATGCAGCATTCCTTCTTCACAACCAAGAGAAACAAGGGTTTTCAGCTCTTTCTTCTTCTTCTCTTTCGGTAGCAGCAGCAGCAGAAAGAGAATGGGCGACCATTCCCCTTATACACATCTTTTTGACTTTTTGGTACTATTTACACAAAGCACCCCTCAACTTTGCCTTCTTTTTATTTTCTTCAAACTACTTTTCTTTTTATTTATTCGACCAAGTTTTCGGGTGTTACAATAAAAGATCAAAATAATCAAATCATAAAAGAAATCAAGAAAACAAGTCTAGAAAAACATCCCGACGACACACAGAATAATAATATACATATAGAGGTAGACAAAAAAACAGACACGATAAATAAATTAAACATTGACAATATAAGAATATCCAAAAAACCAGCACCCTATAAATACTGGCAACCACGAAAATGAAAAATAATTTTCTAAGTAATAGAACAATGCAAGAAGCTAGAAGTTCAACAAGTAGTATACATGATACAATAACATCTGATTCGTATTTAAATAGAATAATAAGAAGAGGATCGGGATATAATAGTCCTAGCCATACTATACAATTAGAAGAAGAAATAGATGTAGATAAAAATATAAATTTATATAATCAACATCAATTAGACATACTTAATCCTAGAATACTATATCCAACTGGAATATTCAATATAAATACAACATTAATAAGAAGCACTAGAGAAGAAAACCTTAGGGTAGTGGAAAAATCAATAACTATAGATTTGTTATCATCAGAAACTATATAAAAAATTAAAAATTCTAGTGAACACTTTGTACATACAGGATTAATAGTAATAGGAGTAAAAGCTTTAAGAAGAAAAAATCTAGAAACTAAATTATTAGCCCTAATATTAGACAAAAGTTGGAAAACATAAATGAAAAAAGCAATAATTTCAGGAATGAAAGCTGATCTAAGTCAAAATACAACATTATTTTACTGTACACCAGGAATATTAAAAGATATAAGAGATTTACAGAATATAAAAATAGCCTTACAAATAAAAGGATATGAAGACTACGAAGGAAACAACATAGTTGTCAGTATAGGGGTATTAGGAAAAGCTAGTAATAATTCAGGCATGAAATATAAAGTAAATATAGAAGGAATTGTAAATGCCATAGCATCAAAATCAATACAAATGATAGATCCAATCAAAAAACAACTAACAGGGTTAGAATGGGATATAAATGATTTACAAGAAAATAAAAATACAGTGTTAATCCCAAAGAAAAGTTTTATATATGAAGGATAAATTGAAAAACAAAGTTTAACATTCTCAGATTTCAAAGAAACTATACATGAAGAAATCAATGAAGAAAATACAGAATATAATTTTATGAATATAGAATTACATGAAGAGAATGATGAGATAGAACCAATATATGATAAAAAAAAACGAGGAAGTAGAATTAAATCCTAAATTTCTACAATTTGAACAAGAGTATATGAATTACACCTTACTAGACGATGAAGAAGAAGAAATAACGAGATTTAAAACTGAATAAATTAATAAAACAAATGAACAAATAATAAATAGAAAATTTACATAGCTAAATATACAAGAGAAAGTGGATGATATGATTATTGAATGCATAACAAAATTAGGTATGACATACAAACAAAGTTATAATAAATTGCAATAATACTACAATTTGCCTCTAGTAGAAAATATTTTACAAGGTAAAACCATGTTATCAGAATTTTATAAACAATAGCAAGTCTTTATGGATGTAGATGAACAAATGAGAAATAGAAATGTTAGACCAAGAGTAGAATGGAGTGGGGATATAGGTGAAGTAATATCACATGAAACCCTAGGGAGAGAATCATGGGCAACACCTTCTATAAACTATAATCAAGAATCAATAATAAGAGGAAGAGGTAATAGATTACCCATAGGAAAAATATATAGCGGTAGTATGTTACTATTAGAACAACAAAAACCCCAGTTATGGATTGATGAAGCATTAACATGGGAACAAATAGTAGTGTCACACCCCCAAAATCCACGTGCGGAGTTTTACCGCGAGACGAGTGAACAAACCAGGATCCGAGTCATTAGTTACTCAGAACGACTCTACATGCAATATTTAAACAAATCAGAGTTTAAAACTTTAAAATATTTGTGGAAGAGTTTTGTAAATAACCCAAACACAAAGTACTAAAAGTAAACTGCGCAAAAACACGCGCCCAACCAAAATACGTAAGTAAATGATAAATTAAAAGTGAACAATGTTTGAAAGAACTATGCTTGACATGTGTGTGGTCCTATGGGCAGCTGCTAGAAATGACCTGAGAAAAGCATACTAAAAGTGTCAACACGATGGTTGGAGAGTTCAAGAGTTTGCGTTAATCATAAATCAATACAGTTGTAAAACATAAGAAGTGCATTGAAATAGATAGCTAGTCTATATTCACAAGTAGTAACCATAGTGATTTCGCGATCGAAGCTGACTGTGTTCGTTGTTTGCCTCCCATCATGACATACCAGGTCGTGACACTGTTAGTAGTTTTGGACAATATTGCACCCGTTTGACCTCGAGTCGCACAGGTGGGGCTTGTCAGACCCAATAGTACTACCCCATATTTCCCGCTATAAACCAATATTAACGATCCGAAAGTATGAGGACTTCCATGGTATAACCCACTATGTTACACTATACACAACTTACTGTAATAAAGCGTTTATAAACCAGTATGCTATCTCCCCCAAAAGAGAGTGTATAAAAAAATAGGGCATGAACTCACCTGATGCGCAAACGAACAATAGTAAAAGCTAACAGTGAGTGGAAAGACAACCTTCAGAGGTCACCTAGAACACGCAAGTACATAAGTATGTGTACATAGAATCTTTAACAACCCTAAGTGTTCAATAAACACATTGACTCAAGGTTTTGGAAAAACAAGATACATTGGACCCAGTTGACCCGTTTGACCCATTGGTGACATGTCAAATTAAATTCTTTTTTGATCAAACATAACAACCAATAATTCAACAAACCATTCCAAATTACTATGCAAGTTATTCTCATAAGCCACATTGTAACACGTAAGGCTTATCATGTTCTTTATGCTAAATCAGGTTATCATATAACGTACATAATCCATTTCATCATACAACACAGATTCTAATTTATTCCTTTACAATGCACATTGGGTTTAGTCACTCACAACATGCCATGTGAAGCCACTCACGGCTACACACCCTAAACCCTGCCAATCCTACAAGGTAGGGGCCTCAGATTCGCACGCGTGTATGATACCCATCAGCAATATACCACATGTAACTCATACAAGCAAAACATTAACCTTATAATAATCGATAATGACAATTCATCATAGCACATAACATGTATACTTGCACATTTTCCAAGGAAGCCCATATGCTCCCATAGTTGCACCAAATAACCAAATGACCCAATCATCACAATCCAACACATTAGGCATCATCCAGAAACATTCTAACATGATCCTAATATCACAAACATGTATAACTCACAATATCCAATGATCTTCAAAATTAAAGTTTCCCTTTTGGGAAAGTAACACCCCAAAATCAATCTAGCACCCAATTCACTCATGAATTCATCAACATCATGCCTAATCAAATCCATAACTATCATCTAGACACGTCCAACATCATCAAATCATCATAATTCACAAATCTCATATCCAAAAGTTTCTACTTATAGCAAGGTATGAACTACATGATCAACTCATGGATTTCTTGCATAATTATCATAATCCAACATTCATAAAACATTATCAACATCATAACATCATCATTCCATCATCAATTCCTCAAGTTCATGCACAAAAGTTACTATTATTAGTAAGGTATGAACTATGCATCAAAACCACGAATTTCTTGTATAATCTAAGTAAACTAACATTAATACAATCTAACTAACATCATACAATCATCAAACATTCAAAATTCGACATTCATCATGGTAATTGTACTAGGGTTTCGGCCATAATCAAAATCCAAGAAAAACCAATAAAATCTAACCTTTAATTGCGTAATGGCCAAGAATTGATGCTTGCTACATGTTGTAATGATCCAAGCCAAGCAAAAATCGAATGTTCTTGGAGTTGGAAGCTTGAAATCACAAGAATGGGGGTGCTTGGGATGAGTTTTGGCTGAATGGGGGGAGAAGGGAGCTAGGGTTGGGTTTTGTCAAAAATTATAAATTAACAATAATAATCATGCATTTTTAATTATTATTAAGTCACCAACGTTCAACGACGACTAGTGTGTGCTCACGACACGTGTATGCAAGACCTAACGGAACTAACGGAGTTTGGTAACGGAAAATTACCGGATGTTACATTATCCCCATGTCGAAAGAATTTTCGTTCCAAAAATTGCGTTACATGGTTGAGTTACATCGCTGGTCTACTGCATTGGCACAAAGAAATCGAGTGAGTTTCGGGTAGGTTGTCACATCATCCCCATGTTGAAAGAAATTTTGTCCCGAAATTTAATCAATGCCTTCGCCGGCTGGCATCGTCGTTTCGAACAAATGAGGATACTTGAGCTTCATCTGATCCTCACATTCCCTCGTGAACTCCGGTCCACATTTTGAGTTCCAACGAACTTTGACTATGGGTATCTTGCTTTGCTTAAGAGTTTTGACCTCTCGGTCCATCACCTCAACTGGTTCTTCAATGAACTGTAGTTGTTCATCTACGTGCACTTCCTCCAATGGTACAACCATCATCTCGTCAGATAAACACTTTTTGATTTGAGACATGAAATACATTGTGAATTCCACTCAAAGAGTCAGGTAGATCTAATCGGTATGCCACTGGACCTATTCTTTCCAGAATCTCAAATGGTCCAACGTATCTCGGATTTAGTTTTCCTCTTCTGCCGAATCGAATCACACCTTTCCACTATGAGACTTTCGGTAAAACTTTGTTGCCGACCTGAAACTCCAAAGGTTTCCGTCGCTTTCTGCATAACTTTTCTGTCGGTCACGTGCTGCAGCCATACGATTCCTTATTTGTATTATCTTCTCAGTAGTCTCGTGCACCAACTCAGAGCCTGTTAGCTGACTATCACCAATTTCCGCCCAACAAACAGGTGATCTACACTTTCGTCCATACAAAGCCTCAAAAGGTGTTGCCTTAATGCTGGTGTGATAACTATTGTTGTAAGAAAATTCCACCAATGGTAGGTGAACTTCCCAGTTATTCCCGAAGTCAATCACACAAGCACGTAGCATGTCCTCCAATGTCTGAATAGTACGCTCGCTCTGCCCATCTGTTTGTGGATGATAAGCAGTACTCATGTCTAGACGTGTACCCAAAGATTTCTGTAACGACTGCCAGAAATGTGTTGTAAAACGAGCATCACGGTCAGAAATAATTGAGATCGGTACACCATGTCTCGAAACTATCTCCTTCAGATAAATTCAAGTTAACTTGTCCATTTTGTCCGTTTCCTTTATCGCCAAGAAGTGTGCAGACTTAGTCAATCGATCTACGATCACCCATATCGTGTCACAACCAGTTGGAGTCTGGGGTAATTTAGTAATTAAGTCCATAGAAATCTGTTTCCACTTCCACATAGGAATCTCAGGTTGTTGTAGTAACCCAGATGGCTTCTGATATTCCACTTTAACTTTCGAACAGGTCAGGCACTTGCCGACATACGTAGCTACGTCTGCTTTCATATTAGGCCACCATATCAGGTATGATACATTTTTTCTTGTATAGAGTACTTAGACTTGTGAGCCTCACTCATAACTAAGTCCCTTAGGTTTCCATACAAAGGTACCCAATGTCTGTCCATGAAGTAACGAATTCCATTCGCTTTCACTTCAAACTATTTGTCCATTCCCTGTAAAGGTTCAGACCTAATGTTTTCCGTTTTCAAGGCTTCTGTCTGAGCTTCTCGAATTTGTTCAGGCAAGTGAGTACTAATCGTAAGCTGCAAATCTCACACTCGTCGAGGTTTAGCAGTCTCCTTTCTACTCAACGCGTCTGCAACTACATTTGCCTTTCCTGGGTGATATTTGATAGTGCAATCATAATCATTCACAATTCAACCCAAAGTCTTTGCCTCATGTTCAACTCCTTTTGCTTAAGGATATGCTGAAGACTCTTATGATCAGTGTAGATAGTGCACTTGGTACCGTACAAGTAATATCTCCAAATCTTCAAGGCAAAAACTACCACACCTAGTTCTAAGTCATGAGTGGTGCAGTTCTTCTCGTGTACTTTTAGTTGTCTCGAAGCATATTGTATCACTTTATCACGTTGCATCAAGACACAACCCAGTCCTTGGATAGAAGCATCATAATAGACCACAAAGTCATCACTTCCCTCTGGTAATGCCAATATCAGTGTGCTACACAATTTCGTTTCAACAATTGAAAAGCAGACTCCTGACTATCACCCTATTTATACGTTGTCCCTTTATGAGTCAAGGCTGTAAGGGGTTAAGCGATCTTAGAAAATTCTTCAATGAAACGTCGGTAATATCCTGCCAGTCGAAGAAACTGTCATATCTCACTGGACGTCTTGGGAACCGACCAATTCTTTATTGTCTCAATCTTTGCTGGATCAACATGTATTCCTTTCTAGTTAATAATATGACCCAGAAACTGTATTTCACGTATCCAGAAATCACACTTGGAAAACTTGGCGTACAGTTGTTCCTTTCTAAGTAATTCCAAGATTAGACGTAAGTGCTCTTCATGTTCTTCCTTGGTCCTTGAATAGATCAATATGTCATCAATGAACACAATAACAAATCGATCAAGATAGGGTTTGCACACACAATTCATGAGATCCATGAATATTGTCGGTGCATTTGTCAACCCAAATGGCATGACCAAGAACTCATAATGACCATAACGTGTACGGAATGCTGTCTTCTAAATGTCTTCCTCTCGAACTCTCAGTTGATGATAACCAGACCGCAAATCAATCTTAGAATAATAGCTTGATCCTTGAAGTTGATCAAACAAATCATCTATATGAGGTAAAGGGTATTTGTTCTTGACTGTAACCTTGTTAAGTTCTCTGTAGTCGATACACATTCGAAATATGTCATCCTTTTTCTTGACAAAGAGAACAGGTTCTCCCCAAGGGGATGAGCTCGGTCGGATAAACCCTTTATCCAACAACTCTTATAGTTGAGCAAATAGTTCCTGTAGTTCATTCGAAGCTAATCGGTAAGGTGCTCTCGCTATCGAAGTGGCTCCGATAGTGAAATAAATCTGGAACTCAACTTCACGATGAGGGGGTAATCCAGGCAGATCCTCTGGAAACTCCTCTAGAAAGTCACGAACTACCGAAATATTCTTTTTTTTCTTTTCCTCCGGTTGCTTGTCAGTCACAAGAGCTAATATAGCTAAGCGACCTTTGCGTAACAACTTCTGTTCCTTCATGTATGATATGATGCCTATCACAGCACCACCTTTCTCGCCATTAACAGATAGAATTTCCCCGTTTAGGAGAGGAATGCGGATAACCTTCTCATGGCAAATGACTTCCGCCTGCTTCTCGGAAAGCCAATCCATGCCCACGACCACATCGAAACTCCCAAGTGAGGCATGAGATCGATGTCAAAAGTATGACTAGCAAGTTCTATCTTGCAACCCCTAAGGATGTGTGTCAAACAATACAGTAGTAAAATGACCGTTAACAGGAAATTTACTAGTAACAGTAGTAGGGTCGTTTAGAGCCTCACCTGAACCCATGACAAAGGCTCTCCCTTTAGCTCCACCGTTGTTGCCACCATTCACACCCTCAAAATCCACGTGCAAGGTTTTACCGCGAGGCGTGTGACATACCAGGATCTCAGTCATTAGTTACTCAGAACGACTCTATATGAACCAACATACCAAAATCAGAGTTTAACTTTGAATAATGCGGAAGCGTTTAATAAACTAAAGAAACCAAAGTAAAGTGACATAATGTAAAATGCGCAAACACACACGCCAAAAGTAGTACCAACAAAGACTTAAATGTTTAACAATCAAACCAAATACAAAATTTCAATCATGCTGACAACTACAATGATGTTGACCCGTGCATGTGATCCAAGGCAATGGTAACCTCAACCTGAGAATAGCATACTAAAAGAGTCAACACAATGGTTGCTGAGTTCAAGAGTTTGCGTAAAACATAACTGTAACAGTATAAAATATAAGAGTGCATTGAATTAGATAGCTAGTCTAAATTCACAAGTAATAATCATAGTGATTTCGCGATTGAAGCTGACTGTGTTTCGTTTGTTGCCTCCCGTCATGACTTACCAGGTTGTGTCGATGTTTGTGTGAGGACAAAATTACACCCGTTTGACATCGAGTTGCACAGGTGGGGTTCATCACACCCAGTAGTACTACCCAACATTTCCCGCTAATCATCATTATTAACAATCCGAATGTGTGAGGACTTTTATGGTATACAACACTATATTATACTATACACAACTTATAATAGTAAAGTGTTTATAAAACCAGTATGCTATCTCCCCCAAAAGAGAGTATGTAAAAGAGTGGGGCATGAACTCACCTGGTGTGCACAAGAAAGAACTTAAGACCTTAACTTAAAAGAAAGGACAGACAACCTTTAGAGGTTACCTAGAACACACAAGTACATGAGTACGTGTACACACAAACATCATGAAACCCTAAGTGCCCAATAAGCCAAAGAACTCAAGGTTTTGGAAAAACAAGACACATTGACCCAGTTGACCCGTTTGACCCGTTGGTGACATTATTGGTGAAATTCCATTCAATCAAATATAACAGTTCATCACACATGATTATCATACAAGTTGTTCACGTATGCCACTTCATTAACCACATGTACTACCTAGATCATCATACAACTAGATTATCATACAAGTTATGCGAATCTCAAGTAATCATCATGTTTAACATAATTATACCATAGCTAATGCATCATACATAGAATCAAATTATACATAACATGCCATGTGAAGCCACTCATGACTTCACACCCTAAACCCTGCCAATCCTACAAAGTAGGGGCCTCAGATTCGCATGCGTGTATGACGATCATCATCATATTATTCAACAGAATCCATATCAACCAAAATGTTCAACCATGATCTATTACAACCCAAACAATAGTTCTATCATAACCTGCATGATCCATCACCATGTGCACCCACAAAGAGACCAAATCTCCAATTAACCAACTAAGCATTCATACAACCCAAACAATACATTCCACCACATTAGATATCATCCATGAACATGCTAACATGATCCTAATGTCGCAAACATGCTCAAATCATCATATCCAAGATTTTGTAAAAATAAAGTTTCCCTTTTGGGAAAGTGCATCCTAAAATCTATCCTTTCATGAATTTCAACACATGTTCGTCACTAACATACCCTATCTAGTTCATAAAGATCATTATCAACCATCAAGCACTTGCAATTTACCCAAACACAAATCTTCATAAATCAAAAGTTTCTACTTTTGGTAATACATGAACTACACCTTCCATTCTTAGATTTGTAGCATAATCATCATCATTCTAACATCCATACAACATCATACACACTTTAACAACATCAATTCATCATCAAATCACCATATTCATGCAATTAAAGTTACTATTATAAGTAACGTATGAACAACGCATCAAAATCGCAACTTTCTTGCATAATCTACGTAAACTAACATCAATACAATCTATCCAACATTACATAAACATCAAACAATCAAAATTCAACATTCTAGCATAAAATCGACCTAGGGTTTTCGGCAAAACACCAAACCAATGCAAAACCTCAAAAAAACTAACCTTTAATCACGTAATGAGTGAGAATTGAAGCCTCTAACGTGTTGTATTGCTTGGGATCGACCAAAACCGAAGCACAATTGCTTGTTCGAGGCTGAATTTCAAAGTGTGTGTGTGTTGGAAGGGATGTCGCGGCCGATGGGGTGTGTGGGGGCTAGGGTTGGTTTTTTTTTAACTTAATTAATCCTATTTACCCCTTAAACCCCTATTGTTTTATATTTTATTAAAACTAAGCTTTTAAACACTTTTTAAATAGTTTTAACTTAATAATACAAACATTATTAACCAACAACAATATTCATATGTATTATTTTCACTAGTCACAAGACACACGAATTAAATGCACACGTTGGCACGTTACAAGATAAAATCCACAAATAATATTTAAATCGCATAAGCACAACTAATAACCAACATTATTAGTTAAATAATAATCTGTTTATCATTATTAATTATTATTAAGTCATCAACGTTCAACGACAACTAGTGTGTGCTCACGACACGTGTATGCAAGACTTAACGAAACTAACGAAGTTTGGTAATGGAAAATTACCGGATGTCACATTATCCCCATGTTGAAAGAATTTTTGTCCCGAAAATTGCGTTACATGGTATATGCTCCATCACTGGTCTACTGCATCGGCACAAACGAAAATTACATTACATGGTATGTGCTCCATCACTGGTCTACTGCATTGGCACAAAGTAATCGAGTGAGTTTCGGGTGAGTTGTCACATTATCCCCATGTTGAAAGAAATTTCGTCCCGAAATTTAATCAATACCTTCACCGGCTGGCATCATCTTTTCGAATAGCTGATGATACTTAAGCTTCATCTGGTCCTCACGTTTCCACGTGAATTCCGGTCCACGTCTCGAGTTCCAACGAACCTTGACTATGGGTATCTTGCTTTGCTTAAGTGTCTTTACCTCACGATCCATCACCTCGACTGGTTCCTCAATGAAGCGTAATTGTTCATCTACTTGGACTTCCTCAAGTGGTACGATCATCGTTTCATCCGTTAAACACTTCTTTAGATTTGAAACATGGAATACGTCATGGATTCCACTCAATGAATCTGGTAGGGCTAGTCGGTAGGCCACTGGACCTATTCTTTCCAATATCTCAAATGGTCCAACGTATCTTGGATTTAGCTTTCCTCTTTTACCAAACCGAATCATGCCTTTCCATGGTGAGACTTTCAATAAGTCTTTGTCACCAATCTAGAAGTCTAAAGGTTTCTGTCGCTTATCAGCATAACTTTTCTATCTGTCGCGCGCTGCAGCCATACGGTTCCTTATTTGTACAATCTTCTCAGTGGTCTCGTGTACTAACTCAGGGCCCGTTAGCTGGCTATCACCAATTTCAGCCTAACAAACTGGTGATCTACATTTTCGCCTATACAAAGCTTCAAAAGGTGCTGCCTTTATGCTAGTGTGATAACTGTTGTTGTAAGAAAATTCCACCAATGGTAAGTGAACTTCCCAGTTATTCACAAATTTAATCACACTAGCACGTAGCATGTCTTCTGGTGTCTGTATAGTACGCTCACTTTGACCATCGGTTTGCGGGTGATAAGCAGTACTCATGTCTAACCGCGTACCTAAAGATCTCTATAACGACTGCCAGAAGTGCGATGTAAAATGGGTATCACGGTCGGAAATGATTAAAACCGGTACACCATGTCTTGAAACTATCTCCTTTAAACAAGTCGGGTTAATATCTCCATTTTGTCTGTTTCCTTTATTGCCAAGAAATGAGCAGACTTCGTTAACCGGTCCACAATAACCCATATCATGTCACAGCCAGTAGGAGTCAGAGGTAGCTTGGTATTGAAATCCATTGAGATCTATTCCCACTTCTATATAGGGATCTCAGGTTGTTGTAATAGCCTAGATGGTTTCTGATACTCCATTTTTAATTTTGAGAAGGTTAGGCACTTGCTCACATATGTAGCTATATCCGCCTTCATGTTAGGCCACCAGTAGTGCACCTTCAGATCATGATACATCTTGTCAGATCCAGGATGTATGGAGTACTTAGACCTGTGTGCCTCAGTCATAACCAAGTCTCTCAGGTTTCCGTGTAGAGGTACCCAAAGTTTGTCCATGAAGTAACGAATTCCATCCGCCTTTACTTCCAATTGTTTTTCCATTCCCCTTAACGATTTAGAGCCAATGTTTTCTACTGTCAAAGCTTCTGTCTGAGCCTCTCGGATTTGTTCAGGTAATTATGTGCTAATGGTAAGTTGCAAAGCTTGCACACGTCGAGGCTTAGCAGTTTCTTTCCTACTCAGCGTGTCAGCTACTACATTTGGTTTCCCCGGATGGTATCTGATGGCACAATCATAGTCGTTCAGTAGCTCTACCCAACATCTTTGCCTTATGTTCAATTCGTTTTGCTCAAAGATGTACTGAAGACTCTTGTGATCGGTGTAAATAGAGCATTTGGTACCGTACAAGTAGTGTCTCCAGATCTTTAAGGCAAAAACTACCGCACCCAGCTCCAAGTCATGGGTGGTATAGTTCTTCTCATGAACCTTTTGTTGTCTAGAGGCGTAAGATATCACCTTATCTTGTTGCATCAGTACACACCCAAGTCCTTGAATAGAAGCATCGTAGTAGACTACGAAGTCATCAATTCCTCTGGTAACGCCAATATCGGTGCGCTACACAGTTTTTGTTTCAGCAACTGGAAAGCAGATTCCTGACTCTCGCCCCATTTATACGTCGTTCCCTTATGAGTCAAAGCTGTGAGGGGTTGAGCAATCTTAGAAAATCCTTCGATGAACCGTCGATAGTATCCTGCCAGTCCAAGAAACTGTCGTATCTCACTTGGCGTCTTAGGAATCGACCAATTCTTTATCTCTTCAATTTTTACCGGATCAACATGTATTCCTTTCTCGTTAACAATATGACCCAAGAATTGCACTTCGCGTATCCAGAAATCACACTTAGAAAATTTGGCGTACAATTGTTCTTTTCTAAGTAATTCCAAGATTAACCATAAGTGCTCTCCATGTTCTTCCTCTGTCCTTGAGTAGATCAATATGTCATCGATAAAGACAATAACAAACTGATCAAGATAGGGTTTGCACACGCGATTCATGAGGTCCATGAATACCGCTGGTGCATTCGTCAATCCGAATGGCATGACCAAGAACTCGTAATGACCGTAACCTGTACGAAAGGCAGTCT
This sequence comes from Flaveria sonorensis, assembly GCA_025506505.1. Taxonomy (NCBI): domain Eukaryota; kingdom Viridiplantae; phylum Streptophyta; class Magnoliopsida; order Asterales; family Asteraceae; genus Flaveria; species Flaveria sonorensis. The sequence continues at coordinate 9,995,978 of CM046431.1, read as the reverse complement.
TCGAGATGTCCTCCTCTCGAACTCTCAGCTGATGATGCCCAGACCTTATGTCAATCTTAGAATAATAGCTTGATCCTTGCAGTTGATCAAACAAATCATCTATACGAGGTAAGGCATATCTATTCTTAATCGTAACCTTGTTTAGTTCCTTATAGTCAATGCATATTCGAAATGTACCATCCTTCTTCTTGACAAATAGAACTAGCGCTCCCCAGGGCGACGAGCTGGGTAGGATAAATCCTTTATCCAACAGTTCCTGGAGTTGAGCAGATAATTCCTGCAGTTTGTTTGGAGCTAACCGTAAGGTGCTCTCGCAATCGGAGAGGCTCCTGGAGTCAAATCAATTTGGAATTCGACTTGACGATGAGGTGGTAGTCCAGGCAGGTCCTCCGGAAACACCTCGGAAAACTCACGAACCACGGGGATATCCTCTATCTTCTTTTCCTCTGGCTGTTTGTCAGTGACAAGTGCTAATATGGCTAGTCGACCTTTCAGTAACCACTTCTGTTCCTTCATGAACGAGATGATTCCCATCACTGCACCACTCCTATCGCCTCGGACCGAGAGAGTTTCTTTGCTGTTAGGAATCCGTATAACCTTCTCGTGACATATGACTTCCTCTTGCTTGTCAGAAAGCCAATCCATGCCGACTACTACATTGAAGCTCCCAAGTGTGATAGGCATGAGATCTATGTCGAAGGTATGACCAGCAAGTTCTATCTTGCAGCCTCTAAGGATATGTGTCACGTGAATCTGTTTAACGTCTGCTAACTCTACGGTGTATTTAGATTCAAATATTGAAGGCATATCACTTAAAAGACTACTAAACTTAGTGGAAATAAAGCTTCTATCAGCTCCAGTATCAAATAATACGGTAGCAAAACGATCATTAACCAAAAACTTACCAGTTACAGTTGTAAGGTCGTTTAGAGCCTCACCTGAGCCAATGACGAAGGCTCTTCATTTGGCTCCATTGTTATTGCCACCATTGTCGTTGCCATTTTCGATGTTGTTATTGTTCCCGTTGTTGTTGTTGCCATTGTTGTTCCCGCCATTTCCATTCCTCCTAAGTTGTGAACAATTGCGTCTGTAATGGCCTTCTTTTCCGCACTCGAAACAACCTTTTGGAGTTTCTTGAGATTGCTGAGGCTTCTTTATCAATTCACCCCGGCAGTCTTTCGCTGCATGCCCAACTTTACCACAGCGTTGGCATCGAAAGTTGTCACACCTGCCGGTGTGGTGGTAATTGCATCGGTTGCATTTGGGATTTTTCCCAACATAGCCTCCTTGTCCCTGTGATGCTGAAGATGACTGATTATAGTTACGATTGTTATCGAACTTTCTTTGTTGTTGGTGAGGTAGGTGCTTCTGAACATACTGCTGCTGTTATTGTTGTTGGTTGTTGGAGGATGAGCCTTTATCACAAGTATTCTCCCACTTACGTTTGTTATTGGGTACGCTAGCCACTGCGCCCCGCTTGGGTAATCTTCCCTGCTCTACTGCCTGGTCGGTCAACCTATGGGCCAACCGGATAGCCTGCTGTATAGTGTCAGGATTGGAAGCAGTCACCATGCTCTGAATCTTGGGCCCCAGTCCATGTATGTAATGCTCAATCCTTTTGTGCATCTCATTAACCATCCCTGGGCATAGTGTGGCCAACTCATGAGACCGTGTAGTATAGGCCTCAATCTCGGAACTTTGCATCTTAAGCTGCCAAAACTCAATTTCCAACTTCTGTACTTCATCACGGGGGCAATACTACTCCGTCATCATTGCTTTGAATTCAACCCAAGGTAAATCATTAGCCATATCCTGGCCCAACATGTGCACCTGGGCATTCCACCGGGAGAGAGCTGCGCCTTCAAGTGTTCCAGTCGCGAACTTCACTTGGTCAGCTGGTGGACAGTTACACTTCGCGAAAACAGATTCTGTCTTCTCAAACCATCTCACTAGTCCCACAGCTCCTTTAGTCCCGCTGTAGGTATAGGGCTTGCAATCCATAAAGGATTTGTAGGTACCAATCTGTCACACCCTCAAAATCCACCTTGTGCGGGGTTTTACCGCGAGGCGTGTGACATTCCAGGATCTCAGTCATTAGTTACTCAGAACGACTCTATATGAACCAACATACCAAAATCAGAGTTTAACTTTGAATAATGCGGAAGCGTTTAATAAACTAGAGAAACCAAAGTAAAGTGACATAATGTAAAATGCGCAAACACACGCGCCCAAAGTAGTACCAACAAAGACTTAAATGTTTAACAATCAAACCAAATACAAAATTTCAATCATGCTGACAACTACAATGATGCTGACCCATGCACGTGCTCCTAGGCATTGGTAACCTCAACCTGAGAATAGCATACTAAAAGAGTCAACACAATGGTTGGTGAGTTCAAGAGTTTGCGTAAAACATAACTGTAACAGTATAAAATATAAGAGTGCATTGAATTAGATAGCTAGTCTAAATTCATCTGTTTGACCTCGAGTCGCACAGGTGGGGCTCATCAGACCCAGAAGTACTACCCAACATTTTCCGCTAATCATCATTATTAACAATTCGAAAGTGTGAGGACTTTCATGGTATACAACACTATATTATACTATACATAACTTATAATAGTAAAGCGTTTATAAAACCAGTATACTATCTCCCCCAAAAGAGAGTATGTAAAATAGTGGGGCATGAACTCACCTGGTGTGCACAAGAAAGAACTTAAGAGCTTAACTTGAAAGAGAGGACAGACAACCTTCAGAGGTTACCTAGAACACGTAAGTACATGAGTACGTGTACACACAAACATCATGAAACCCTAAGTGCTCTATAAGCCAAAGAACTCAAGGTTTTGGAAAAACAAGACACACTAACCCAGTTGACCCGTTTGACCCGTTGGTGACATTATTGGTGAAATTCCATTCAATCAAATATAACAGTTCATCACACATGATTATCATACAAGTTGTTCACGTATGCCACTTCATTAACCACATGTACTACCTAGATCATCATACAACTAGATTATCATACAAGTTATGTGAATCTCAAGTAATCATCATGTTTAACATAATTATACCATAGCTAATGCATCATAAACAGAATCAAATCATGCACAACATGCCATGTGAAGCCACTCACGACTTCACACCTTAAACCCTGCCAATCCTACTAAGTAGGGGCCTCAGATTCGCACGCGTGTATGAAGATTATCATCATATTATTCAATAGAATCCATATCAACCAAAATGTTCAACCATGATCTATTACAACCCAAACAATAGTTCTATCATAACCTACATAATCCATCACCATGTGCACCCACAAAGAGACCAAATCTCCAATTAACAAACTAAGCATTCATACAACCCAAACAATACATTCCACCACATTAGATATCATCCATGAACATGTTAACATGATCCTAATGTCGCAAACATGCTCAAATCATCATATCCAAGATTTTGTACAAATTAAGTTTCCCTTTTAGGAAAGTGCATCCCAAAATCTATCCTTTCATGAATATCAACACATGTTCATCACTAACATACCCTATCTAGTTCATAAAGATCATGATCAACCATCAAGAACTTGCAATTTACCCAAACACAAATCTTCATAAATCAAAAGTTTCTACTTTTGTAATACATGAACTACACCATCCATTCTTAGATTTCTAGCATAATCATCATCATTCTAACATCCATACAACATCATACACACTTTAACAACATCAATTCATCATCAAATCACCATATTCATGCAATTAAAGTTACTATTATAAGTAACGTACGAACAACGCATCAAAATCGTAACTTTCTTGCATAATCTATGTAAACTAACATCAATACAATCTAACCAACATTACATAACCATCAAACAATCAAAATTCAACATTCTAGCATAAAATCGACCTAGGGTTTTCGGCCAAACACCAAACCAATGCAAAACCTCAAAAAAACTAACCTTTAATCACGTAATGAGTGAGAAATGAAGCCTCTAACGTGTTGTATTGCTTGGGATCGACCAAAACCGAATCACAGTTGCTTGTTCTAGGCTGAATTTCGAAGTGTGTGTGTGTTGGAAGGGATGTCGCGGCCGACGGGGTGTGTGGGGGCTAGGGTTGGGTTTTTTTAACTTAATTAATCATATTTACCCCTTAAACCCCTATTTGTTTTATATTTTATTAAAACTAAGCTTTTAAACACTTTTTAAGTAGTTTTAACTTAATAATACAAACATTATTAACCAACAACAATATTCATATGTATTATTTTCACTAGTCATAAGACACATGAATTAAATACACACGTTGGCACGTTATAAGATAAAATCCACAAATAATATTTAAATTGCATAAGCACCACTAATAACCAACATTATTAGTTAAATAATTATCTGTTTATCATTATTAATTATTATTAAGTCACCAACGTTCAACGACAACTAGTGTGTGCTCACGACACGTGTATGCAAGACTTAACGGAACTAACGAAGTTTGGTAACGGAAAATTACCGGATGTCACAACCGTTATTGTCACCATTGCCATTATTGTTGTTGTTGTTGTTGTTTCCACCATTTCCAGCACCATTCCCGTTCTTCTTCAACTGAGGACAATTCCTCTTGTAGTGTCCTTCCTTTCCATATTCAAAGCAACCTTTTGGTGTTTCTTGGGATTGCTGAGGCTTCTTCATCAACTCACCACGGCAATCCATTGCTGCGTGCCCAGCCTTACCATAACGCTGGCATCGAATATTGTCACACCTGCCCGTGTGGTGATAGTTGCATCGGTTACATTTGGGATATTTCCCCACATATCCACCTTGTCCCTGGGATGAGGAGGATGACTGATTAAAGTTATGATTGTTGTCAAACTTCCTTTGTTGTTGTTGATGCTGATGCTGCTGAGTGTGCTGTTGTTGCTGTTGATGTTGCTGAGATTGGCTGTTTGACGAAGATCCCTTGTTGCCAGAGTTATCCAACTTGCGTTTATTGTCAGGCACGCTTGCCACAGCACCCGTTTGGGTAGCTTTCCCTGCTCCACCGCTTGGTCAGTAAGCTTGTGAGCCAATCGAATAACCTGCTAAATAGTAGTGAGATTCGCAACAGTCACCATACTTTATATCTCTGGAACTAATCCACGTATGTAATGCTCTATCCTTTTATTCATTTCATTAACCATTCCCAGGTACAATGTTGCCGACTCATGAGACCGTGTAGTATAGGCCTCAATCTCAGAACCTTGCATCTTGAGTTGCCAGAACTCAACTTCGAGCTTCTGCACTTTGTTTCGGGGGCAATACTCCTCTGTCATCATCTCCTTGAACTTGACCCAAGGTAGGTCGTTAGCCATCACCTGACCCAGCATTTGTACCTGGGCATTCCACCAGGAGAAAGCTGTGCCTTAAAGAGTTCCAGTTGCGTACTTCACTTGATTGGCTAGCGGATAGTTACATTTTGCGAAGACGGATTCGGTTTTCTCAAACCATCGTACCAGTCCCACAGCTCCTTCAGTTCCACTGTAGGTATGAGGCTTGCAATCCATGAAGGATTTGTAAGTACAAGGTGGAGGTCCTGTTCCGACAAACCAAAAACATTAGTTGGGTAGCCTAGACGAGCAACTAAGATATTGGTTAGGCTACTTGTATCATTTACCTGCTGGCTGTCCAGTTTGTGCAGCAGCCACTGCCGCCTGTACATGTTCATTAATCAGAGCGGCCAACTCAGCGGGGGTCAGGTTTATAGCACCGGTACCACGTCCACCGGCATCACGTCCACGGCCACGGCCACATCCTCTACCGCGTCCGTCCATATTTCCATTTACATTCACAAATACAATAATGAGTAACATCCAACATATTTATCTCATTGAAGTACAATAAATAATAAGAAATAATGAACTTGTCACAACCACAATATTTATAACCAAAATAATAACCAAAGATAAATAAATTGTAAATAAGTCACAAAAATATTCTATCAATGTTAGAATTTTAGTTTTTCAGTTGGGTGGGAAACAACCCTTCCCACATAGGTTTTAAAAGAAAAGAAACACTATATAGTCCAAGTCATATAAATGTAGAATCAATCCAGCATGTCAGATCCATCACTGTCCTCTTCCATCTCTGCTGGTTCTTATTCCTCTGGGGCTTCTTCCGGTTGTACTTCAAGTTCTTCCTCATTAGGTTCTTCCCCAGGTGCAGGGGCTTCGGCAATCTGAAGCGCCGCTAGCTGTGCCTCCAGATCAGCAAATCTATCGTCGATCACTATGTTGTGATGCTCTTGCTTCATGCACTCAGTAAGTGCTACAACGTTGCCTGCCAGGGTATGATACCCACCAATGGCCATCGAGAGTCGCTATTGGAGCGTCTCTACCTGGAAACGCAACTAACGCATCTCATATCGTAGAGTGGAGTTCTCATCAGTGAGTCCTCTAATGCGTTGTCGCTCAGTGTCTAACGTAGCCACTAAAGCTGCAATCGCCTGCTCGAGAGGGATGTCTAGGGAAGGAAGAGTAGGTGATGTAGAGGCTGTCGATGACCTATTCCTAGGTCGGGTAGGAGCTACAGTTAGTACATGCTCCCTGTAAACCATGCGGTGTATATAGGTAGGATAGAAGTTCCAGTTCCGCGGAGGATCATGCTCGAGTAATGTGAATGGCTGATCCCAATCCATCTCTTCAGAGTGGTAAGGATGTCGAGGCCAGTCTGATCCCCTATCAGGTACATGAGAAGGAAGAGGTGACTCAGATCGTGCATGTCTTTTGCCTAGAGCTCTTGATGACGATGCCATGCTGCGAGGTACGTGTTGTGTATGCCAATGAGTATACAGTAAAGAATGAGTAACTAGTAACTAACAAACTGTGCAGTTATAGTCTAGTGTATATGCAACCTAGTTCCATATAAAGAATAGCTCTGATACCAATCAGTCACACCCTCAAAATCCACGTGCGGAGTTTTACTGCGAGGCGAGTCAAGAAACCAGGATCTCAGTCATTAGTTACTCGGAACGACTCTACATGCAACATTTAAACAAATCAAAGTTTAAAACTTTGAAATATTTGCGGAAGCATTTTGTAAATAACCCAAACACAAAGTACTAAAAGTAAACTGCACAAAAACATGCACCACCCAAACCAATACGTAAGTAAATGATAAATTAAAAGTGAACAATGTGTGAATGAAGTATGCTTGACATATGCATTCTCCTATGGGCAGCTACTAGAAATGACCTGAGAAAAGCATACTAAAAGTGTCAACACGATAGTTGGTGAGTTCAAGAGTTTGCGTTAATCATAAATCAGTACAGTTGTAAAACATAAGAAGTGCATTGAAATATATAGCTAGTCTATATTCACAAGTAGTAACCATAGTGATTTCACGATCGAAGCTGACTATATTCGTTGTTTGCCTCCCGTCACGACATACCAGATCGTAACGCTGTTAGTAGTTTAGGACAATATTGCACCCATTTGACCTCGAGTCGCACAGGTGGGGCTTGTCAGACCCAGTAGTACTACCCAAGATTTCCCGCTATAAACCAATATAAACGATCCAAAAGTGTGAGGACTTCCATGGTATAACCCACTATGTTACACTATACACAACTTACTATAATAAAGCGTTTATAAACCAGTATGGTATTTCCCCCAAAAGAGAGTGTATAAAAATATGGGGCATGAACTCACCTGATACGCAAACGAACAATAGTAAAAGCTAACAGTGAGCAGAAAGACAACCTTCAGAGGTCACCTAGAACATGCAAGTACATAAGTACGTGTACACAGAATCTTTAACAACCCTAAGTGCTCAATAAACACATTGACTCAAGGTTTTGGAAAAACAAGACACATTAGACCCAGTTGACCCGTTGGTGACATGTCAAATTAAATTCTTGTTTGATCAAACATAACAACCAATAATTCAACAAACAATTCCATATTACTATGCAAGTTATTCTCATAAGCCACATTGTAACACGTAAGGCTTATCATGTTCTTTATGCTAAACCAGGTTATCATACAACGCACGTAATCCAATTCATCATACAACACAGATTCTAATTTATTCCTTTACAATGCACATTGGGTTTAGTCACTCACAACATGCCATGTGAAGCCACTCACGGCTACACACCCTAAACCCTGCCAATCCTACAAGGTAGGGGCCTCAGATTCGCACGCGTGTATGATACCCATCAGCAATATACCACATGTAACTCATACAAGTAAAACAATAATCTTATAATAATCGATAATGACAATTCATCATAGCACATAACATGTATACTTGCACATTTTCCAGGGAAGCCCATATGCTCCCATAGTTGCACCAACTAACCAAATGACCCAAACATCGCAATCCAACACATTAGACATCATCCAGAAACATTCTAACATGATCCTAATACCACAAACATGTATAACTCATAATATCCAATTATCTTCAAAATTAAAGTTTCCCTTTTAGGAAAGTAACACCCCAAAATCAATCTAGCACCCAATTCATTCATGAATTCATCAACGTCATGCCTAATCAAATCCATAACTATCATCTAGACACGACCAACATCATCAAATCATCATAATTCATAAATCTCATATCCAAAAGTTTCTACTTATAGCAAGGTATGAACTACATGATCAACTCATGGATTTCTTGCATAATTATCATAATCCAACATTCATACAACATTATCAACATCATAACATCATCATTCCATCATCAATTCCTCAAGTTCATGCACAAAAGTTACTATTATTAGTAAGGTATGAACTATGCATCAAAACCATGAATTTCTTGTATAATCTACGTAAACTAACATCAATACAATCTAACTAACATCATACAGTCATAAAACATTCAAAATTCGACATTCATCATGGTAATTGAACTAGGGTTTCGCCCATAATCTAAATTCCATGAAAAACAAATAAAACTAACCTTTAATCGTGTAATGGCCAAGAATTGATGCTTGCTACACGTTGTAATGATCAAAGCCAAGCAAAAATCGAATGTTCTTGGAGTTGGAAGCTTGAAATCACAAGAATGGGGGTGCTTGGGATGAGTTTCGGAAGAATGGGGGGAGAAGGGGGCTAGGGTTGGGTTTTGTCAAAACATTACTTATTTAAAATCACCCTTTAATCCCTCTTCTACTACTTTTTATAAAATTAACCTTTTTAACACTTTTTAACCATTTTTAACTACAAAGTACAAATATTATAAACTAACAATAATAATCATGCATAATTTTCAATAGCTACAAAACACATGCAATAAATATAACACGTCGTCAAGTTACAGGATAAAATTCACAAATAATATTTAAAATCCATAAACCACATAAGCACAACTTAATAATCAACATTACTAATCAAGTTATTATCAGATAATCATTGTTAATTATTATTAAGTCACCAACGTTCAACGACAACTAGTGTGTGCTCACGACATGTGTATGCAAGACCTAACGGAACTAACGGAGTTTGGTAACAGAAAATTACCGGATGTCACATTATCTCCATGTTGAAAGAATTTTCGTCCCGAAAATTGCGTTACATGGTTGAGTTACATCACTGGTCTACTGTATTGGCACAAAGAAATCGAGTGAGTTTTGGGTGGGTTGTCACAAGTAGTAAGAATGTGGGAAACAAATAAACGTATATATATATATATGTATATACATATATACCTATATATTTGTGTATATATGTATATGTATATATACATATATATATATATATATATATATATATATATGTGTGTGTGTGTGTGTGTGTGTGTATACATAGGTATATATATGTATATATACATAGGTATATATATGTATGTATATAGGTATAAATACGTATATATACACGTATATATACACGTGTGTATCAACGTATATATACACGTGTGTATACACGTATATATACACATGTGTATACACGTTTATATACGTGTATATATACGTGCATATACACGTATATATATGTATACGTATATATGTGTGTGTGTATATATATATATATTAGAGGTTCAAATAAAAAATAATATTTGCCTAAGAAGAGTAAGAACAAATGAGGTGGTGACATGTGGCAAAACTAGAAGATAGATTAAACGGTATTTTGGAAAATTAAACATTTAATTTAATTAACTTTCTCTTTTGAAAAATGTAGCACATCTATTTTACGCACTCTTTTCACCCACAAACTCTATCAACAGTTAACATCAAAATACAAACAAAGCCTAAAGATGTCTCATTGAAACATAATTAATCATAAAAACAACGCATGATATTTTATTGTTTTGACGCAAAACAACATAGAACATAATGCAAAACAGCACAAAACTATGTCGTTTGACGCAATACAGCACAAAGCTGTGTTGTTTGACGCAATACCACATAAAACTGTGTTGTTTGACCCAAAACATCACAGACGCAAACCAACACAAAACTATGTTATTTGACGCAATACCGCACAAAACTGTGTTGTTTGACGAAATACCACACAAAACTGTGTTGTTTGACGCAAAACAGCACAGTTTTGTGTTGTTTGACGCAAAAATAAAACTGTGGTGTTTGACGCAAAACAGCACAATTCTGTGTTGTTTTTATGAAATACAGCACAAAAATGTTAAAATACAACATAATTTCGCATTGCTTGTTTTTTTTTGTAAAAAATATAGCAATACTATACTCAATTTAAAGAGAAAAAAATACTTTATTTTATGGTGCAATTTGTTTTAAAAAAAAATCTAGTATGAAAAAGTTATAAAATCGCAAATAAGTCAAGAAAAGTGGTTATATACTTAAAATACTCTTCCACATTTTTCTTTAACAATATTATCATCTTAACCATTGTTTATGAAATAGAAGAATAAAATTATTTTTTAACCTTATTAGACATAATACATTTTTTTAGTTGAACATTCCTCTGTATAAAAGCATCATCTACAATTGATTCTTAGATCAATGGCCATAAATAAATGGGTAAAAAAGTAATTTGCCCATATCTAATTCACAGGGATCAAACAAGAAAAAAGGGTAAAATTGGAAAAACTCTTTAAACTGCCATACTACATTTGAGATTTTATAGGTCCACGATTTTCTCTCTAATTTCTTTTCACTCTTTTTTCTTTTCACTTATCTAAATAAAATCTATTTCTCATTTATTAATATAAGTAATCATCCAGGTGCATTTTAAATCGACTTGTTTTCTTATTTTCCTATAATATTATGTTCAAATATCATAAATAAATAAATGAAAAGACTTTTAAACTAATACGATTTACTTAAAAGGTCTTATTTTTAAAAATATTCACTTATATTTTTTAAAGATATTTAAGGATTAAAAAACATTAATAATTCTCCATTTATCTTGCAAGCAACAACATTATAACATGACAAATATAATCAACACATGCATTGTGCATTATTTAAAAAATGATTGGATGTATATATGCATTTGTGCACATTTAACAAAAGAGTGGATGCACATGTGTATTATTTTTAACATTATTGTATGGATATATGCATTCTTTAAAAATATATCATATGCACGTATGAGTTACCCTATAAATCTAACTCAACCAACAACCCAAGAATACATAAAAAAAAATTAATTAAATGTTAAATACAGATGAGAAACCTAATGCATATGTGTCATGACTCTGTTTCTATAAACTTTAAAGAAATAAAAAAAATAAAAATACAATCAACACTAAAATTTTACTCAACTACGTTGCTCCAACTTGTCTATCACCATTAGACATGAAACAAAAGAACTCGCTACCAACCAGTGCAAAAAGAACGATTCACATGTTTTACAATGAATAAAATAATTACATATATCTAATTCTATTCAAATGATAAGGAGTATTTTCATAAAATGTTAAAATAATAGCCTCTTGTTTTCTAATAATTGAGGTGTCTTATTCTCCTCCGTGAACCACCTACAACAGTTTCTAAAACCCACATTGTTAAATTACCATATTAACCCTAGGCATGTGTTAAAATAAATGAATAAAGTTATGAACATTTGAAATTTTTTTTTTTAATGAGATGTGACTTGCATGTGTAGCTTATATTGGTTTCTAAAGTTCATACGAAAAAACCTAGTTCTCAATATAACTATATATATATATATATATATATATATATATATATATATATATATATATATATATATGGTTTGTTTCAAATGAAAACCAAATTTTTTTGTAAGAACTCTTTAATTCAACACCAACCATTGATTAAGAAATAAATAGACTAGATATTTCTGTTATTTTCTTAATACAAAAGGGCAAAATAGTCATTTTATCCACTTATCAAAATTCAGCATTTAACAAGAATATGACACATATCCCTCCTATTTTCCACTAATTTTTTTTTCTATTAAAAATTTTTACCCCCTTTGTTCTTATAGCCTTTATAACTTTTTCATACATTGTTAATTTTTTATAAATATTACATTATTAAACTCATCTCATTATTCTCTTTAATTCTAATATAGTCCCGAAATTTTTTAAAATTTTTTTCTAAACGTTACATATTTCAGTGAATTACATCATATTCATATGCAAAACCTAATATTTTTAGTAAATTATATCATATTATAATATATATACACACACTACTGTCACAAGTTTTATATTAAACCATTACAGCAAAACAATAAGTACGAAATTACACCATCAACTACATCGACTATAAAGTTCATCCTAACCAAATCATGAACCAACAAACAATGAAATGCGTCATGCTCATATGAATGCAATTTTTAATACCTACAACGAATTACATCATATTATAACTTCTTACTGTGAATTACATCAAACAAACATGGCGGATTAACAACAAAAAACCCTGAATTAAACATAAAATCTTACCTAATACAATGAATTTACATCGAATAACAGTGAGTTGCAACAAAACACTTACACTATTGTTCCACCACTTTAACCATCTTTTACACCCGATATATCACCACTCTAACTAATAGTAACACCGTCATTACAATAACCTAACAACCAAACGACATTACACCAATGTAAACCAATCTGTAAACTAAATTAAACCAATGTAAACCAAACAACATTAAACCATGTAACTACGCTGCTATGATTCAACAACCTAACAACCAAACGACATTAAACCATGTAACTATACCATCATGATTTCAACAACCAAACAATATTAAACCATGTAACTACACCATCGTAATGAAACTAAACAAAAAAATAACTGCACTACTATAACAAAAAAAAATACAACTGTAAAGCCTTGTTAACACCTGATCCATAGCTACACAAACAAGTCAATAAACAACAATGATCATCTAGCAACTATCAATATCCAAAGAAACTTCTAGACTTCAACGGTATTGTTGCACTACCGTAAAGAAACTTCTACACTCCATTTAACACCACTCCAACTAACAGTAACATCGTGATTACAACATAACAACTAAACGACATTACACCATGTAACTACTCCATTGTAACAAAACTTTAACATTGTAATTAAAGCAAAAATAAAAACTGTACATCGTAACAAGAAGAACACCATTGTAATTACACTATTGTAATGTAATTGAACCAAAAATAGAAAACTTCACCTTTGTAATTACACTGTTGTACCAAAAAATACATGACTAATGTTTTTTAAATGTAAACTAATGTAGCACTAACAAAACCTAAAATTGTTGTAAAGTAATATAAAGTAAGAACATCAAGCTGCAGAACAGAATGGCCTAAATTTATTCTAATAAATCCCATATCCCATAACAGAAACATCAAATATTGTAATAAGTTTGATGTACAAATGAACTAAAAACACCATTAACTTACTCATTATAAAAACACCCTAAACTTCACAGAACAAGAACACACGTGGTTCTTGAATCAAGAAACTCATTTCCAATAGCATCCTGCAAAAACAATAGTTTTTCATTTCTGGGTTAGTCAATAAACGATTGAAAGTGAAAAGGTTTTGAATTTTTAGGTGGAATGTGATGAAAAAAGTAAGAAATTGAATAAAAACTTTAGGTTCTTGAAGATGACGATGCGGGGGATCGAAGAGGGTGGTTAGTAGTGGTCATGACCACCCACTAGTGGTCGCGACTGCTGCTGGAGCGGCAGCAATGGCCGATGGCGATTTTAATTGTTGTATGGACCTTTGATGTCGGCTGTTGGGTTGTGGTTATGGTTGTGGACATAGGCCATGACGGTGGTGCTTGTTTCTATTGCCTGACGATGATGATGTGGACCTTTGTTTCATTTTGATACTAAATCAAAGGTGGATGGTCAGGTTAAAGAGTTTTTACAAAAAGGAAGGGTTTTCACATGATCCCATCCTATATATATATATATATATATATATTATATATATATATATATATATATATATACACGAAAGGGTTCAAATGAGAACTCATTTTTTTTGTTAAAACTCTAGAAACCAATGTGAGTCAATAGTTTTCAATGCCAAAATGCTAATTAATGAAAACACAATAAAAAACATAGAAACACTAAAACGTTTCCCTTGTTAACCTCTTTCATAAAAAAATTATAAACAATAAAATAAAAACTCGTTTTTTTGCGAAATTTATTTTACACATGTGTAAATCCGGTATTACACATGTTTATAACCAGATTTCTACATATATAAATAACAGGTGGATGATTTTTAAAAATATATATATATCAATATGTTACGCATTGAAAAGATAAAAAAATATTGAAACTAATGGTCAAATTTTTTTGAAAAAATAATTTTGTGAAAAAAAAGTTATGAACGTTCTTAAAAAAAAAGATGAAAATGGCATATGACTTCCATGTGTATTAAATATGTGGCTTATATTGGTTCCAACGCCTACCATATTGATATACTTTATTTCAAAAAAACATTTCACCCGTTATTTACACATGTGTAAATCTGTTTATAAACATATGTAATACCGGATTTACACATGTGTAAATACTGTATTATAAATATGTAAAACAAATTTCGTAAAAAAAATAAGATTTTTTTTAATTTTCTATAAAAAAAATTATTTTTTATGAGAGAGGAAAACAAGAGAAACACTTCTGTGTTTTATTTTTTTTTAATTTTATGTTTTTTTTGGTTTATATATTTTTTTATTATGTTTTCGTTAGTTACTATTTTGCCATTATACTTACTTATTTTATATATAAGTATTTTATATGTATATTTTATAGTTATGTATAAAACTCAATAATAGTTATACATCCAACATTAAAATTCATCATCAGACCTACCCGTTGAACTCGTTAAAATCAAAAAGAAATTAAAACAAATAAAAGAATTGAAAATCCGATCCGAACAGGTTCCCGGTTCAAGGTCCAACCGCCGAACTAATTCGAACCGACAGGTTCTTGAAGAAGGAAACGAGTTGGGGTGTGTTGTTAATTTTAGTGTTATCCACGTATATTTTAGTATATTGGATTAACTTGTTGACAAAAAAATAATATTAGAAATTAAACGAGTTAGGTGTCGAGGGAGTGCGGCTCGATTTAATACTAAATATTATTTGAACAATTAAAGTTGAGTATCTTATATAATTAATTGTGTTTTACTTATTTTTGAAATTTTAAATTACCTTTTGAATGGGCTAATAAGACTGTTAGTTGTGGGTGGCGTGAACGTCTGCGCTACCTACGTGGCTTGACATGTTGGTCGAGAACAACGGTTGGTTGTGTGACTTTCAAAATTATTGGCGTGGATCTATTTGGGGCGTGATCGCGAGGGCATGAGGGGGCTACCGGTGGATATGACTGTTGGGTTGTGTGACTTTCAAAAATATAGCCGTTAAAGGCTTAAAATATTTTATTTTGTAACCTATGTATACTCATCTCCAAATTTTATACAAACCATCTCATTTCACTCACTTACTCACTTTTTCAATTTTTATTAAAAAATACTCCGTCTCAACCATGTTATGAAGTTCCTACTCATCCAAATCGTCAGAAGAAGACTAACTCATTTTGGAAACGAGAAAAAATGTGGTCGAGCATTTGATCGAGCAGTCTCAATGTCAACGATCATTAACGAGATCTTCACCCTTAAATCATGACAGAGTGGGTGCTAACATGTCGCCATATTTTAGACTTGAATATTTTTGTCCAGGAATATAAATATTTTCTTACTGATTATAATATTTTATACTAGTATTTTAAAAAAAACTTAAGCAATGTGTTTTTTATTTTTTTGTGTTTTTTATTTTTTTATGTTTTTAATGAATTTTATTCGATTATTATGTTTAATTTTATATCATTGTTTTGCATTTAAAATAATTAAATAAATTAAGAAATTCGTTAGAGCCACTGATCATTTGATCCACAACAGTGTCAGGCTACTTGATCAGTGATTCTATCCAGTACTCAGTAAGCATTCAATCAGCGTCACATGTCGTAATATTACATGCAAACTTGACATGAGGCTCTATCTAACAACACATAACCTAAGGTTTAATTCCCTTGGTATTCTCGTTAGATAAAAAAAAAAGTGAAAACCTTTTTCCAATCTCTCAACTTCTTTCTTTCTCTTGAGAAGAACAAAGAACAAAAGAAGTTTGGTGATACAGTTTCGATCCAAGGTTTCTTCATAGATTCAAGATATAATCTTTCTCCATTTATATTTTCTTAGTCTAATCCGATTAAAACATTGAGTATAGTCTTAAAATAATTTAATTCTGATAATGTTTATCACGATTCTAAAATTTATCCGATGCTTCATCTTGTTGGTTGATGATTTGTTTGTTGTGGTCAAGAGAATTGGTTTATGTTCTTGTTTGCTTGGTAGAAAGACTGGGGTCGGTTTTTGTTCGTTGGGGTTTATAAGAAACATTCACTGTTATTGACCAAAGTATTATAAAGATTTGTTATATTTCTATTTCAATACAGTGAATCTAGTTGTTTAGTTCACTCTATTTCAACAGGGTGGATCAGACCGGTGTAACAAAATCCCGATCCGACCGGACCAGCCGGTCTGATCCGAGCCTAAACACATAGCTAATTAAATTTTTTTGTTCGATTACTTTTAGATTGGTTCATACACATTTCTATCTTTTCTCTCCCTTCAAATTTCATAGATTAGTATTTTTCTATTATACAAAAAAAAAACATTGAATCTCAAGATAAAAGCAAAGTATCTAAAGGGTATATTATATATAATAACAAAACATAACTAGATGTACAGTAATGTACATCATGTGATGCACATTGTATAAGATGTTCATGCTTGATTCTCATATGACACATAAGTAACTCAAGGTGGCGTTTCCTTCAGCCAACCATACAACCGCATCAACCAACCATACAACCCCGTCCGCTAACCATACCATCAAGACACTTCACTCTCACCACCTCTCCTTCAACTCTCTCCTTCTCTCTCTCTGCTATGTCTCACTCTACTATATCTCTCACCACCTTCGTTGTAATCTACTATCGTACAACCCCGCCACAACCATCTACCGTTTAACCCCGTAAATACCCTAACAGATTGACAAATCATGGGTTAAAGTGGTGGTCGGTTTTCAGATCCATGAAACTTAGACTTTATGAAATGGGTTTCTCAAGTTCTAAAAATGGTGTTTCAGAAGTACACGAGAGGAGATGGGAAGAGCTTGCGACTTGAGACCAATGTCTATGGCCGGTGGAATGACGGGGGTCATCGCTGGCAGAATGGGTGTTAGAAGCATCCCGCCCATCTCTAATTTATGAAGATTTTTTTTGGTAATCAATTAGAATTATTGAAGGATTTGTTATGTGTGTTTAATGGTTAGGATTAGAATTTTTCTAGCATCACAATGGAAGATTTTTTTTTTTTTTTTTTCACAGGTACAATAGTAGTTTGAAGCGTAGTAGTTTAATTTTAGTCTTTTTGAATTCGAGGAAGAGATAAGAGATTATTAGAAGAAAACATAGTCAATGAACTCTACATCAATTGGTTTTGGACGGGACACTCATGGCTTTTTACAAGTGGAGATCACCTTTTCGAGTCTCATTTAGTGCAATATTTTTCAAGTGGGCTACGAATTTTACCATAGTGCACCTTTAGGTGGTGAATTTCCCCTGAAATAGTGGACGGGGCGGGTCAATAATGTTGTCTGTGTTTACGTGCGTGGGTTGCCTTTCGCCATTGGATTTACCCACGTGATCAGGGCTTATAGTATTCATTGTCCATTTAAAAAGAGAGTATAAGAAAGCATACTGCAAAAGAGATAGAGGGTTTGATTTACACTTCTTTTTAAGTTCTTCTTGAATCGATAGATGGATCGGCTTAAGGTTACATTTATCATCCGGAGCACGATCGTACATTTACCGTTCATAAAAAATAAAACTAATAATTCAGATTTTGGCAAAACAAAATGTTAATAAGCATGGAAAATATCAGATTTGGGCCATTTTGCGTTTTAAGCGTTTAGAAGTTTGACAAATTCCTTTTGTGATGATACATCTGGAATAAAATCGTATTTTCTACATAGTATATATATTTGATTTCATTAATTTGGCTTTTACTTAGAAATTATTGATTTGAATTTAAAAGGGTTAAACAAGTTATCTAACGTTAAAAACAAATTTAAAAATAAAGCTTAATCAACTAATAAAACTTAAAAGTTTTTGAAAAAAAAAAATCGGTGTTAAAATTCTGGTTTTGTGAAATTCTTATTTAAATCTTTAAAATACAACATTTTATATAATTTTAATATAATGTTGTGAAGTGTTTATTTATTATATAAGTTTCTCTACAAATTTGATTCAAAAGGTGCGGTTTCATTTTCTTTTTAACATGTTTGGTTTTTAAAATTTTAAGTTTGTTTTTATTCTTTATAATAAATTTTGTTTAGGGTTACAAAATAAATCATGTTCATTTGTTTTATAATTAACATTTGCCATCCTAACAGTGATGTATTATTCTTTTAATTTCAGTCATACACTTTCGACGTGTTTATTTTTATTTATGTTACTGTTTAAACTTTATTTCAAATTGCAGGACCGATGAAGGATGATCAATGCAACAGTTTCACAAGATGGAGAGTTATGAAACACTTAACCGATCAAATAGAGAACATGTTAGATGATACAAAAAACACAAGTAAAAAAACAAGAACAAGAACACTCAAATATTGTTTTTAAGAATGATGTATATTGCTCTCAAGTTCTTACAAGTGTTACAAAACATACATTAAGATACAAGTACTAGAGACATTTTATACTGCATCTTACAGCCGGCCATACTTTGAAGGTCAGCTGGAAATACTAATATAGACAACAAGATCAATGTAGAGTCAAAAAGGTAGGTTGTTTTTTTACTAGTGACTATGACATATCATAGCTCACATCCTAATATATTACAAAAACGATAAAAGGTACAAAAGTAGAAAGTTACAGACCAATAACCATAATCTATAGTTTGACAAAAGCATGGATCTTTTCACCAACTTATATAAGTTGGTGAGTCTTCAGAGGTAGCAGCGGAAAGTTGTTCAGCTTTTGTCAAAAGGTGATCAGAGAAAGCATGTCTTCTCTGCCTTCGGAAGAAATCAGTCTCTGGCTTCGGAAAACTTTGTCTCTGAAACTTTGGAAGACTTCATCTTTGGATTCGGAAGATTTTGTCATTTGGCTTTGGAAGATTTTACATTTAGCTTATTTCTTTGAGTAATTTAAAACTTTCGAAGTAACTTTACTCTGTACTTCATGCATGCATGCTGAGAGCTCTTTGGATGCTTTGGTTGCATCAGTCTTTAAGTATAAACCTTACACACTCCCCTAGGCTGATGCTACCAAAACAAAAGAGATTACTTATTTATTAACAGTCCTCATCAGGATCAAGATCATTCCTTTCTTTATCATTTGGTTAGGATCCCTCAAACTCTCATAGTATCTCATCATATCATAGAGATCATGCAGAGGAAGATCAAGTATGTCTTGCCAGAAGTAGACATCTTGACCTCCTTAATCTCTAATGACATACCACCTATCTGGATTAGCTGCAAAGACCCAGGACAAGTGGGTCTCCCAACAGCAAGAGGCTCTACTTGAATGGGAGTTGGATGAGCAGCCTCTTCTTGATTACCCTCAGGATGTTCTGACCCATCATGAGGTATAAAGGTGGGTGCCTTGGACTTCTTCCTCTTCTACTTCTTGTCCTTTCTGATGGCCATCCTTTTCTTCCTCTTTCCAGATTTTAACGGTGAAGACTAGCCTTCAACACCATGTTGTTCTTGTGTGTCTTTCTTAGTTGGGTCCTCTTCCCTCGCAGGTTCAGAAGGAGAGGGATCAGGACCCTTCTGTGGATCAAAAGATGAAGTTGGTTGTGATCTAGCACTAGGTCCATGTTGTGTTATCTCTTGTGGTTCAACCTTGACCATAACTTCAGGTGCAACCTGACTTGGTAGAGAATGCAAGTCAATGAGCTCACCCTTTTTAATCTTTTGCTTGATCACCCTAATGTGCTCATCCATGATGGATAGAGACATTGGACCAAGCCTCCTTTCGGAGAATTCATACAGCTTCAAGAAGCTTATCATCCTCTACCTATCAGCAGACTTCTCTAGGCTCTTTTGGATGATGGCTCTTGACTTTGCAATTTCTTCCCTTATCTTCATCTTAGCAGCTTTTTGTTCTTTTATTACTTGTTGCTCAAGCTGCTAGAGATACTCAAATTCTATGTATTCATATGACAAGGGAAGAAGTGCAGATGCCTGATAGAGGCCTATGGCACTCAGGTAGTTAATCATATTTTATCTGTCTGCTTCTTTGTCTACCTGAGGTTATTTCTCAGTTGCCACAACCTCTTTCTTGAACTGGGGAGAGGGTAGGAGCATGCTTGTAGAATTTTTTTTTCCTCCTTTCTTCCTTGATCTTGAGGAGCAGTTCTGCACCCTCTGCCTCCTTCCTCTCCTTTGACAGCTCAGTGTCAGCAAGTTCATTTAACTCTTCCAAAGAAAGAGAGATGAGTTCATCAATGTTGTAGTTTTTGGTTCCCAAGTAATTCAATCTGGATGCCCTTAGCTCATAATCTTGAGTGTTGGGCCTAGGGGTAGCCCTAATTATAGCTTCCATAAACCCTGGGGACCCACTTGAACTCTCTCCCCTTAGCTTCCTCTTCCTCTCTCTCTTCTCCTCCTCAATCTCCTTAGGAGTAATCTTCCTTTTACCTTTGTCACTCACGGGCCTTTATGACCTAGGTTGGAGAGAGCTTTGGCCTTCATTTCTTGGTTCTTCACTTGAGCTCTTGCCAGAGAGAGGCTTTGAGACACCTTCACCAACTGGTGTCTCACTGTGGGTAATGGGTACCGAAGAAGTTCCTGTCATGTCAAGGTTTACAGACTCAACTACTGGGCCTTCAGCCAAGGTTTCCCCTTCGAAGCTAATCTTAGGGTCCACCTCAGCATCCAGTTAACCAATAGTCTTGTCTGCTAGCCTCTGTTTATATAGTCTTATTCTCAGCTTGAACTCTTCAAGCACCCTTTGTTGAATCCTATCAGCTAACCTTGCAGCTTGCCTGTTTTGACTTTGGTTGGCAAGTGGGAGGTTGATTAGATAGGTGCTCTCATAGTATCTTAGGGTGTAGAAGTTGAAGATTTCTTGTTGTCCTTAAGACCTAGAGATAATCAGGGCTCTCCTTTGATCATCATACCTACATCCCACTATTGGGTTTTCAGTATGGTGAGATGGAGTAGGCATAGCCCTTGGTATACCCTCCTTAAACAAACTTTGAATGAGAGAGTCCACATCAATGTAGACTTTACGAGGTTGTTGAGTATGGAAAATTACAAGTGAGGGTGGTGAATCCTCTATGTCCATACTATAAGAAGAACTACAAAGTTTTGTGATTGTTGGTAGGACTTTCTCCCCCTTTTTTGTAGCATCACCTTCTTGCATGGGTGAGCTAGAGGTTAGGTCTACTTCATCCATAGGTTCTTGTGACCCTAGGTGATTCCTCCTTAGTGGTCACTTAGCAAACTTGCCATTGAGATCGATGATCTCAAGTTGCTGGTCATTGACCCTCTTTTGTAAGGTAGTCACCCGAGATTCCAGGTGACTGACCTTTGAGACTAAATAGGTGCATGTTTTAGTAAGTTATTGCACCTTTAGTTTTAGACTCCCTTTTTCTTCATTTGAAGAATTACTGGGGGATGAGAGAATAGGACTAAAGTCTTCTTCCTTATAACCAGCACTAAGTTCTTGGCTGCTGGATTTCCCCTGCACCATGATAGCTTCAATTGAAGTGTTAATTGGCTGGGTTGCCATGTTTGAGGTCTTAAAGATGTAATCATTTGTAGAAGTGAAAGCCTCTTCCATATGGACCTCCTTAAGTGGTTTAGGGAGATCCACCTTAGTTGTGGGTGGATGATATTGGCTAAACACCGATGAGTCAGGAGCACTCATCTCTCCTTGAGCAGGGGTGGAGAAGAGAGACTCATGGTACTCACTAAATCCCATGTCTTCATCATCATAGAATTCAAGGTTGGGTATAGGTTGATTGAGGTCTAGATGCTGAGGATGGTAGCTTTCTTCTAAAGGTTGTTCATTAGAGTCTGGAGACTCTGAGTGAAGGCTTAAGGCTGGTGGTGGTGTAGTGAGCTCATCAGGCTGAGCATGAGGAACCTCAGTACTGATCCTTGAAGTGATAGGAGTGGTTTGCTTCTCAAGGGAAGTAAGAGCTCTAGTGTCCACTTCCTCCTGCATGGGTGAGAATATGGGGGTCTGCCCAACCTGAGTATCTTGTGCAGGGGTTCATTTGTATTTTCTTTGGTAGGTGATGGTGATTTGTGACTGTGTGGATGGTGCAGATATGGAAGGTGTGGGTTCAATATTAGCTTGTGTTGGTAAGTTATCACCTTGAGCAATGAGCTCTAATATTTTTGGGACCAAGGCTGTTTCTACCCCTAAGAAGCTAACGGTTGGCTTTCTTATTGTTTTAAAGATGTCGGGCTTCATCTATCCCAATTTAAGAATATTACATGTTCCCCTTAACTATGAGCCAGTTCACAGTTAAGAATGTGCTGGACATATCTAGGGAACATATAATATTCTAAGGAGTCCAAGTTTGCAAGTAAATTAGTATAAAGAAATTATGAGTACCTGAACTTGACTCCTTGTACTAATCCATGGACTATGTAGGAAAGGTCTTCGAGAATCTGATCCCAACCTCCATGTTTGTTTGATAGACAGTGAATGACAACATGGAGGAGGTACTTCCATTGGGAGGAGACCTTCCCTTTCGTGAAGGTTCTTACAGAGTAATCACCCTCATAGCCCATCTACCTGAAGGATTGGTTCATAACAGATTTTGGGAAGGACAATTCTCCTTCTTCATCATCTAGCCTTAGATGAGTACAAATGGTGGCTGGAGTGAATAAATTGACCTGCCTTGCATTGTGACAGAAGGTCCCTTCTCCCCATCCATAACGACCTCTTGACAGGTCCTCCAAAACTCCAAAAGCTGTCTTCATATAGTTGAGGATTTATGGTGAGGGTGGTGAAGTAGTTTGATAGAGCCAAGAAACGGCAAACGTCTAAGAAGCAAGGATCTTTAACAAACACTAACAGAGCAACCTGATTATGTTGCCTGTGTAGTTGCATGGAGAAATTGGGCTAGTTTTGTGGATCAGGGTTGGCCATTTTGAGTAGCTTTGAGATGAAGGAAGGTAAGAACAAGTTTGGTTTTTGGGTGAATTTAGGGTTTGAATCTTGCAGATGAAGAAGAATAGTGAAAGAGGGGAAACCATTGTACGAATATATATGGTATGAATTTGAGACAAAGTTAATACAAAGGGATAAACTTTGAAATCCGAAAGTCGGTCCCACCTCTAAAAAAGTGTCCAAAAAGGTAGTTTTTTTGGAAGTCTAAATCTTCCGAAGGTAATTTATCTTTGGAAGGTTTTAGAAAAACTTCAAGCCAATTTGGCTTCGGAAGATATTCCTTAGTTTTCTAAAAATGTTGCTTTGGAAGAAAAGTACTTAGAGTATTTTTACTTCCTAGATAGGTTTTGCTTCGGAAGAAATCAAATATCAGAAATCTTTTTTATTAAGTTATTAAGTCTTTCGAGACATAATTGCTTTTGGATGAAAATATTCCTTCAATACATATAAGTGCCTAGTGACAAATATAAGCTTCAGACGATATAGTCAATTTTCTTTCGAATGTTAACTTCTCAGAAGTAGTTATTTGTTTTGAAGACATAATTTTTTTCCGAAGACAACTTGATGTCTTCTGAAGGAAAATATATCCAAAATCCTAAAGGATATCATTTTTGAAATAATTTCTTCCAAAGTAAACTAGGCTTATATGATGATAATATGGACAACTTAGGACACACATATTTAAAAATAATCTTGAGTTTGTGTTTAAGAAAAAATCTACTCAAAGTTGATCATCCCAATTACTGATACTAGATACTTAAATCTCTATTCATCAAAAACTTTTCTGAACAGATCAGCATATTGTTCATTTGTGTTAACTTTGAATAGTTTTATCAATCCCTTTTCAAAATTATCTCTAATTAAATGATACCTTATATTGATGTGCTTTGTCTTTAAGTGCTGAACTAGATTTTCTGTGATAGAGATAACACTGTTGTTGTCTATATGAATGGGAGTCTCCTTGAAGTTGAATCCATAGTCTAGCATCTGATTCTGAATACAAAGAACTTAAGCACAGCAGCTTACAGCGGCAATGTATTCAGCTTTAGCAGTTGATGCAGATACACAGGATTGTTTCTTGCATTGCCATGAGACTATCCTTCCACCAAGAAATTGACATCCCCCAGATGTTGACTTCGCAGTCATGTTACAGCCACCATAGTCACTATCCGTATAAGCATACAGATTGAAGTCAAAATTCTTTAGATACCAAAGGCCCAATTTGGGAGCACCCTTGAGATATCTAAGAATTCTCTTGACAGCAACCAGGTGTGACATCCTGGGGTTGACTTGATATCTCATACAAATACATGTAGCAAACATGATATCAGGCATGTTGGCTGTGAGGTACGTAAGAGACCTAATCATAGCCCTGTATAGATGTTCATCAACATACTCCCCCTTAAGATCTAGTCCAAGAGAGTGGTTTCTGGCTATGGGTGTCTTAGCAACCTTGCACTCAGTCATGTGAAACCTGTTAAGTATGTGTTGCACAAACTTTGACTGGTTTATGAATATGCCATTTTCAACCTGCTTCACATGAATTCCTAGAAAAAATTTGAGTTCCCCCATGGCACTCATTCCAAATCTATTCTTCATTAGCTTCTCAAAGTCTTTGCAGAGCTTCAGATAAGTTGACCCAAAGATAATGTCATCTATATAACCTTGAACTAGCATCAAGTCATTTCCTATTCCTTTGATGAAGAGTGTTCCATCAATAGTACCTCTCTTGTATCCATGTTGACAGAAATACTATGATAGTGTCTCATACCACTTCCTTGGAGCTTGATGCAGCCTATAGAGAGCTTTGTCAAGCTTGCAGACATAATCAGGATGATCTGGGCCTGCAAAGCCAGGTAGTTGTTTGACATATACCTCCTCATCAATCACTCCATATAAAAAGGCACACTTGACATCAAGTTGGTAGACCTTGAAATCCTTGGATGCAGCAAAAGGCAGGAATATCCTAACAGATTCAAGTCTTGCCACAGGAGCAACAACATCTGTGTAGTCAATCCTTTCCTCTTATGTGTATCCTTGAACAACCAGTCTTACCTTGTTCTTGATGATAAGTCCTCTATCATCCTTCTTGTTTCTAAATACCCACTTGGTACCTATGTGTAAGGCCCCGTTCTCGAGACGCTAACAGTTGGTCAATCATCGCATAAATAATATAAAACACCTCATTTTTCAGCGGAAATATAATTTTCATTAATAAATAAAAACATTTTAAATTATCATATCATTTCGTTACAACCCAAAAATTGTATTAATTCATCAACATTCTCAAAAATAGGAATGCCAGACTTGAACTGTTCTCAGTAGCTTATGCATCCATGCCTGCCCCAACTCAGCATCAGCAACTACCTGCCAAATGATATGCATATAAAAAGTCAGCGCTACTGAGTGAGTTCTAGTTTTGATAATGAAATACATCACTTTCGTATAAACATATCCTTTGCTTTCATATTTGGTCACACATCGTACGTACAACTTGATAATAATCATTATTATCTTATCATCATCTTTCATAATCGTTCATTTTTGTACTTTCTTTCATTATTATCTTCCACTTTAATCTAGATCCTGTCATAAGCTATGCCCCATCATTTGTGCATGAAGCAACTACAGTCTTGGGGTCAAGCGACAAGGATCCCATTTTCGTACGTCTTGATCAGTCACAAAGACTAACCCCCTGTGAGCATTCTCATGGGTTAGCTAAACCGCACACAGTTGAGCTAACAATCCCTCAATGAGTTGTGAACTCCCTTTCAATTTGCTTGCAAGACTTTCATTCATTCATTATGTTCCACTTTCGTTATCTTTATCTTTCACTTTTATTATAATAATACTTTATGTACAAGAGTATAAAACACCACGTAAAGTCATATCATAATACATAGCATGAAACATAATGCATGACAACAACCCACTAGCAAGCAACATCAACAAGCATAAACCCCCATACGGCTTTAGTACTTAGCACTTAATTCTATTCCTCTAAATCCAGAATAAGCCTAAGAGTTCACAACACCTAAACAAGACACTAAGCATAACCTTGAAGCTTTGAAAGACTTAATTTATCCTCCGGAAGATTTCTCCTTGGCTTCGGAAGATTTCTCCTTGGCTTCGGAAGATGTTTTCCTTGGCTTCGAAAGATGTCTTCTTAAGCTTCAGAAGCTTTCTTCCTTGGCTTCAGGAGATTTCTTCTTGGCTTCGAAAGATGTCTTCTTAAGCTTCGGAAGATTTATTCCTTGGCTTCGCAAGATGTCTTCTTAAGCTTGGGAAGATTTCTTCTTAAGCTTCAAATGATTTCTTCCTTGGCTTCGAAAGATTTCTCCTCCTTGACCCAGGTTCACAGCGCATGAATGAATCACCAAGTGTTTACAACGGATGACTAAAAGTTCATAGCGAGCATGTATGCATACTTAAGCGTCTACAGTGGACATACATTGTCCACAGCGGATAACTAAAACATCCTAAGTGTCCACAGCGGACAGCCAAATCCACAGCGGATAGCCAAGTCCAGAGCAGACATCATATTCCACCTGCAATCCAACTTACGTAGTTTCTAGTCCCAAACATCAATTCTAAACATATACTTAGCATGGATCTACCAGTTACACACTTAGAACACCATAAACAACCATACAACATCACAGAAATCTGTTAAAAACATTCATCTTCATAAACAGTCGTACTTTTTCGTAGAACATCGCAGTTTGGTTTAGAAAACATCAATGCAATATGCATACCAGCCCCAAACAAATAGAAAACTAATAAAAAAAATGGGATCTAGAACTCACCTCTAACAACTTTCGAGTAAATCACCACCAAACCCGAGAGCAACCTAGAGTTCTAGCGCCTAGACACATGAAAATAAGCAACCAAACACATAGAAACATATAAAGATCGGTCCAAAAGCTAAAACCCAACTAAAACTGAGAAGAACACCTTAAAAATCTTACCTTCTGAAGATTTCTTCCACTTTCCCTCTCTAAATTCGGATGGGAGCTCCTTCTTCTCACTCTAGCAAAAAGTTGTATGTCTGGTAGAAGAGGTATGGGTGACCATATCACCTTTTTAAACCCATTATAGGCAGGTTTGACTTTTATACCTTTTCACCCCTTACTTTGAAATAATTACCCTTTTCCCTTATCTTTCCTTTTCTTTTCTTTTTTTTTCCTTTTCTTTTTCTTTTAATGAAATTTTCCGAGTGTTACAAGTCCACCCTCCTCATATAGGTTTCGTCCTCGAAACCTATCACTACTCGAACAACTGCGGATAGAGCTGTCTCATCTCTTCCTTGGTCTCCCATGTAGACTCGTATCCCTTCCTGTGTCTCCACTGTACTCGCACAAGTGGAACCACTTTATTCCTTAGCCTCTTCTCTTTTTTGTCAATGATGGCCACTGGCTACTCCACATAGTTGAGCCGTTCATCCACCTCGATGTCTTTGAGTGGCATGATCATATCCTCATCGGCTAAGCACTTCCTCAAGTGAGATACATGGAACTTTGGATGAATTCCACTTAGATCATCAGGTAGCTCTAACTTGTAAGCCACCTCTCCTACTCGAGCAATGATTCGGAAAGGCCCTATATACCATGGGCTTAACTTTCCTCACTTTCTGAACCGGATGATCCCTTTCCATGGAGATACTTTCAACATAACTCTATCGCCTACCTTGAATTCTATAGGTTTACATCTCTTGTCGGCGTACGACTTCTGTCTATCCTTTGTGCCTTCATAAAGGCCTTGATCTTCTCTAACTTTCTAGTCATAGCCTCGATCACCTTAATGCTCCCTAACTCCTTCTGCCCGATGTCACCTCAACACACGGGTGTTCTACACTTCCTACCGTATAGCATCTCATAAGGAGGCATACCAATGGTGGCATGATAACTGTTTTTATATAAGAACTCAGCTAACGGTAAGTGTTCATCCCAACTTTCTCCGAAATCAATGATGCATGCCCAGAGCATGTCCTCCAATGTCTGAATCGTCCACTTCGAGTGACCATCTGTCTGAGGATGGTAAGCCGTACTGATATGTAACCTCGTCCCCATCGCATCATGAAATCTCTTCCAAAACTTGGAGGTAAACTGGGTGTCACGGTCTGACACGATAGACACCGGCACACCATGATGAGTTACAATCTCCTTGATAAACAGATCCGCCAACCTCTCTGATGAATACATCTCGCGGATCGGTAGAAAGTGAGCACTCTTCATGAGACGATCAACTATCACCCATATGGCATCGTATCCCCTTGCCGTACGTGGCAACTTCGTAATGAAGTCCATGGTGATGTGCTCCCATATCCACTCGGGTATATCCAATGGTTGGATCTTTCCGTATGGTTTCTGATGCTCCGCCTTCACTTGCAAACAAGTAAGGCACTTACTAACTTACTCCACTACATCATGCTTCATTCCCAGCCACCAGTAATCCTTCTTCATATCATGATACATCTTTGTAGCACCGGGGTGAATGTAGTATCTAGTCTTGTGAGCCTCATCCATGATCTTTCCACATAGATCTCCATAATGAGGAATCCACATCAGCCCGAAGCGGGTTCTAACACCGAGAGTGTTCTCACCCAACTCCACGACTGGGCCTTTCATCCATTCGGAGTTAATCTGATCCTCTTTCAGAGCCTCATCCTAAATTTCCTTGACCTGCTTCATCACATCATAAGTCATGATCATCTGATAAGCCTTTACCCGAATCGGCTCGGGTCTCTCCTTTTGTCTAAGGGCATCCGCCACCACGTTGGCCTTGCCCGGATGGTAATGGATCTCACAGTCATAATCCTTGATAAGCTCCAACTATCTCCTTTGCCTCATGTTTAGATCCTTTTGCTTAAAAAGTACTTCAAGCTCTTATGGTCAGTGAAGATAGTGCACTTCATCCCTTGCAAGTAGCGCATCCAAATTTTTAATGCAAAGACCACAGCCGCCAACTACAAATCATGAGTAGGGTAGTTAGTCTCATGGATCTTCAGCTATCGGGATGCATAGGCTATAACCTTCCCCTGTTGCATCAGCACGTAACCCAATCCCAAGTAAGAAGCATCCGAATAGACCACCAAGTCTTCGTTCCCTTCGAGCAATGTCAAGACAAGAGCTTGAGTCAATGTCATCTTTAGCTCTTCGAAAGCATTCTCCTGCTCTTGACCCCATACTTCACATCCTTGCAGGTCAACTTGGTCAATGGTGAAGCTATCTTGGAGAAGTCTTGATTGAATCTCCTGTAGTAGCCCACCAAACCCAAGAAACTGCGAATCTCGGATGGCGTCTCTGGAGACTTCCATTGTATCATTGCCTCAACTTTTGCTGGGTCCACCATGATCCCTTCAGGATTAACTACATGACCTAGAAACTAAAATTCGCGCAACTAGAATGCACACTTGGAGAACTTGGCGTACAGCTTCTCCCTTCTAAGTGTCTCCAGCACCTACCGAATATGACCGGCATGCTCTTCTTCGCTCTTCGAATAAATCAGGATATCATCGATAAACACAATCACTAATTTATCTAGCATAGGCTGACACACCCGATTCATCAAATCCATAAAAGCAGCTGACGTTTAGGTTAAACCGAAAGACATAACGAGAAACTCGTAGTGTCCATAACGCATATGAAAAGCTGTTTTAGGAATATCCTGCTCCTTCACCTTCAGTTGATGGTAACCAGATCGGAGATCTATCCTTGAGAACCAACTGGCACCTAGGAGCTGATCAAATAAGTCATCAATCCTCGGTAACGAATACCGGTTCTTCACAGTCAACTTGTTCAGCTCATGGTAGTCAATACACATACTCATGCTACCTTCCTTCTTCTTCACGAATAAGACCGGAGCACCCCACAGAGAGATACTCGGTTGAATGAACCCCTTATCCATCAACTCTTGTAGCTGTGTCATCAATTCCTTCATTTCAGATGGAGCTAGGTGATACGGTGCCTTAGCAACAGGTTGGGCACCAGGTATCAGATTGACCTGGAACTCAATCTCGTGGTCAGGTGGCACACCTGATAGATCTTCCAGGAATACGTCTGGGAAGTCACACACGACCGGTCCATCCAACAATCGTGGTACTGACACATCTATATCCCTCACATAAGCTAGATAGGTACCACATCCATGCCTCATACACTTCTCTGCCACAACCATCGAAATTACTTTCGGGATCGTATTAACCCTATCACCGTAGATCATCACCGAACTCCCATTAGGTGCGGTAAACCGAATCATCTTCTTGCAACACACGATGTTTGCCTCATAGGCTGCTATCCAATCCAATCCTAGGACCACATAGAATCCGCCTAAATGCATCACGAACAACCTAGCAGAGAATCTATGGCCTTCCAACTCTATATCACAATCCTCTATCAGATCAGAAATCCTGGTAGACTTACCAATGGTAGTTTCTACATCGAAGGTCTCATCAATCTTTTTACTCCTAATGGGCAACTTATCATAGAAGGCAGCAGAAATAAAACTCCTACTAGCACTAGAATCGAAAAGCACAGAGGCACAAATTTGGTTTACTAGGAAGGTACCTGACACCATATCGGGGTCCACCCTAGCCTCCTCCTGGGTCATAGTGAATGCCCTGGATTTAGCCCTCTTCCCCTCCTTCTCTTTCTCGATCCCCTTTTTCGCCTCGGAGTTCTAAGCCCTCGGCTTCTTGCAATCCCTGCTCAGATGGCCCTCTTCACCACAGTTATAACATTTTATAACCCCACAATCTCTCGCCATATGACCAGGCCTCCCACATTTAAAGCAGGTGTTCGAACCCCACTTACACTCTCCCACATGATCCTTCCCACACTTACTACACCTCCTCATCCCCGTACCTGTCGTCACTACCCTCTGGCCATTCACCCTTGCCTTTTTGTTCTTTGGAGTGAAACCATCACGACCAAATCATTTCTAGTTCTAGTTTCTATCACCATCACCTTTCTTACTCACCTCCACTACTGCCCCCTCCTCCCTCTCATCATACAGCCTCCCCGCCAGATCAACCACCGACCTGAACGTACTTGGCCGGGTGGCAATCAGATGCCTACGTATATCCGCTGACAGACCTTGGATGTATCACTTTATCTTTCATGACACATGCGTTACCTGATTTGGCATCAGCCTGTGTCATGGTTCCCGCCTCTAACTGTAGGAAGTCTCTCTCAATCTTGTTGAGTTCCCTGTGAGGACAAAACTTTTTGATCACCATTTTCTTCAGCTCACTCCACTTCATCCTTCCAATCGCTCTGCTACCCTCCACCTGGGCCATGTTGTCCCACCAGCACAAGGTAGAATCCACAAATGAGTGGGTAGCAAACTTCACCTTCTGATTCTCCTTACATTCGCTGATATCCAACACAACCTCCATTTCTCTCACCCATTGGTGAGCAGCAGCAGCGTTCCCACTTCCATCAAAAGTCGGGGGTTTGCATCTCTGGAATGCATTATAGCTGCACCCCTTTGCAGTTTCTTGCACTGCTTCCTCTTCCTCATCATCACTAGAGACAACCATCCCAGTCCCCGGTTGCTCCCTTTCCCTTGAACCTCCTTCTTCGCCCTCTCTACCAACGGTTTTTCTCTTCTCCTCCTTCTCTTTCCTTTCATCCTCCCTCACAGCTCTAATAATCTCTGTCACCACAGATGGCAGAATTGTCTGTATGACTTGATGAACCTCCTCAACCACTGCCTCCTTCACTGAGACCCTTAAATTAGCACTCTCATCCCCACCATCATGGTGATGAAGCTCAGGCTCTTCAGGAGCAGTTTCAGTAGTCCTAGCCATGTTCCTTGTGACACGTGGTCCAGCACCACGACCTCCACCTCGGGAATCCTCCGAAGATCCACCACCAGCCATCTCTAAGAACTATAAGATTCAAACACTAACACGTTCATTTAAGGTAATAGCTCAGATCATGTCAAGAATAGTAAGTCCTAATTACAGTGGCCAGTCATGATTAGCCACCTACTTTACTCTTCATTCACCAAGCATTTTCTATGCTGTCTACATCAGTATCCAAATCTACCAAGAGCACCTAGATCACATAGCACACGCACATAATTCATTTTTCCATTAAATTTCAAAAAAAATTTACATGAAACATTTACCTGCAGGCATGCAGGCACACGTAAATAATTCCTTTTTCCATTAACTGGCATCCATTTCCTTTCATCCCATTCTCAGTTTAAGTTTAGGTATTGAAAATTATTTTACCCAATTCTCTTAATCTTTGGCTCTAATACCAACTTGTAAGGCCCCATTCCCGAGACGCTTACAGTTGGTCAATCATCGCATAAATAATATAAAACACCTCATTTTGCAGCGGAAATATAACTTTTCATTTAATAAATAAAAACATGTCAAATTATCACATCATTTTGTTACAACCCAAAAATTGTATTAATTCATCAACATTCTCAAAAATAGGGCTGCCAGACTTGAATCATTCCCAGTAGCTTATGCATTCATGCCTGCACCACCTCAGCATCAGCAACTACCTGCCAACTGATATACATATAAAAAGTCAGCGTTGCTGAGTGAGTTCTAGTTTTGATACTGAAGTACATCGTATAAACATATCCTTTACTTTCATATGTGGTGACACATCGTACATACAAGTTGATAATAGTCATTATTATCTTATCATCGTTCATAATCGTTCGTTTTCGTACTTTCTTTCATTATTATCTTCTACTTTAATCTTGATCTTGTCATAAGCTATGCCCCATCATTTGTGCATAAAGCAATTACAGTCTTGGGGTCAAGTGACAAGGATCCTATTTTCCTACATCTTGATCAGTCACTGACCCCCTGTGTGCATTCTCATGGGTTAGCTAAACCGCACAAAGTTGAGCTAACAACCCCTCAATGAGTTGTGAACTCCCTTTCAATTTTTTGCAAGACTTTCATTCATTAATTATGTTCCAATTTCGTTATCTTTATCTTTCACTTTTATTATAATAATACTTTACGTACAAGAGTATAAAACACCACGTAAAGTCACATCATAATACATAGCATGAAACATAATGCATGACAACAGCCCACTAGCAGACAACATCAACAAGCATAAACCCCTATACGGCTTTAGTACTTAGCACTTAATTCTATTCCTCTAAATCCAGAATAAGCCTAAGAGTTCACAACGCCTACACAAGACACTAAGCACAACCTTGAAGCTTCGAAAGACTCCATTTATCCTCCAGAAGATTTCTCCTTGGCTTCAGAAG
Organism: Flaveria sonorensis; assembly: GCA_025506505.1. Lineage (NCBI taxonomy): Eukaryota > Viridiplantae > Streptophyta > Magnoliopsida > Asterales > Asteraceae > Flaveria > Flaveria sonorensis. The sequence goes on along the minus strand of CM046431.1, from coordinate 9,962,071 downwards.
ATGTATTCCTTGGCTTCGAAATATGTCTTCTTAAGCTTCGGAAGATTTCTTCCTTGGCTTCGGAAGATTTCTTCTTGGCTTCAGAATATGTCTTCTTAAGCTTCGAAAGATTTCTTACTTGGCTTCGGAAGATGTGTTCTTAAGCTTTAGAATATTTCTTCTTAAGCTTCGGAAGATTTCTTCCTTGGCTTCGGAAGATTTCTCCTTCTTGACCTAGGTCCACAGCGCATGAATGAATCACTAAGTGTTTACAGCGGATGACTAAAAGTTCACAACGCGCATGTATGCATGCTTAAGCGTCTACAACGGACATACATTGTCCACAGCGGATGACTAAAACATCCTAAGTGTCCATAGCGGACAGCCAAGTCCACAGCGGACAGCATATTCCACCTGTAATCCAACTTACGCAGTTTCTAGTCCCAAACATAAATTCTAAACATATACTTACCATGGATCTACCAGTTACACACTTAGAACACCATAAACAACCATACAACATCACAGAAATCTGTTAAAAACATTCATCTTCATAAACAATCATACTTTTTCGTAGAACATTGTAGTTTGATTTAGAAAACATCAGTTTAATATGCATACCAGCCCCAAACAAATAGAAAACTAATAAAAAAAATGGGATCTAGAACTCACCTCTAACAACTTTCGAGTAAATCACCACCAATCTAGAGAGCAACCTGGAGTTCTAGTGCCTAGACACACGAAAACAAGCAACCAAACACATAGAAACACATAAAGATCGGTCCAGAAGCTAAAACCCAACTAAAACCGAGAAGAACACCTTAAAAATATTACCTTCTATAAATTTCTTCCACTTTCCCTCTCTAAATTCGGATGGGAGCTCCTTCTTCTCACTCTAGCAGAAAGTCGATATCTGGTAGCAGAGGTATGGGCGACCATATCACCTTTTTAAACCCATTATGGGCAGGTTTGACTTTTGTACTTTTTCACCCGTTACTTTGAAATAATTACTTTTTTCCCTTATCTTTCCTTTTCTTTTCTTTTTTTTTTTACTGAAATTTTCCGAGTATTACACTATGGTAGTCTTCCCTTTAGGAAGAGGACATAGATTCCAAACATTTTGTCTCTTGAATTGAAGCAGCTCCTCCTACATTGCTTCAACCTAACTTCCATCTTTCAAAGGCTCTTCAATCTTCTTAGGCTCTATCTGGGACAAGAAACAAGAGTGAAGACAAACATTTTTGTCATGGGTTTGTCCTCTTGTTCTCACCCTAGTCTCAACATCTCCAATGATGTTTATGGTAGGATGGGACTTGTGGATTCTTAATTGAGAAATCACAGCAACTTGTTTGGACAGATCTAGATTTATGAAGTTCAGATCTGGTGCTTGAGAATCATCCACCACATCAACACACTTATCTAGTGAGACTTGATCCAATGAGTGTATTACATCATTGATGTTGTCTTCTATGGAGTGGTTATTAGTATCAAGGAATTCTTGATCACTCTCACCACCTCCATCTCCTCATACATTGGAAATTCTTTCATCTAAGTTTTGTACCTCTGTGTTGGAATTTATAGGCACCTTAGATTTGCCAGCTGAAGAATTTGTCATAGTTATGCTGACAGGATTTCTAACTGCAGGGCTAGTTACCACTGGAGCTGAAGTAGTTTGTACATTTGGTCTACTAAGCTCAAATCTTGGATCAGAATCTCCTATTGATAAGATACCTATAGATCCTGAAACATTCTCACAAGATTTATGAAAACAGTTGGTAAGTAAATCAAGATCAAACAGCCAATCAGGACCAGAACCTTTCATACTGGGTGTGTACTCATTGAAGGTCACATTAGCTAACTCCTCAACTACTCTGGTTCTAAGATTGTATACTCTACAAGCCTTAACTTGGGAAGAGTATCCAATGAAATTTCCAACATCTGATTTCTTAGCAAACTTGGCTATTTGATCTTTGGTATTCAAGATGGAGAAAAGACATCCAAATGATTTGAGGAAACCAATGAAAGGTCTCCTTTTGTGCCATAGTTCATAAGGAGTCTTACCATGAGTCTAACCACTAAAACTCCGTTCTGCACATAGCAGGTAGTGTTTACTGCCTCTGCCCTAAAGGTGATAGGCAGTTTATAGTCAGACAACATGGTTCTTGCAGCTTCAATAAGTGTCATGTTTCTCCTCTCAGTAACACCGTTTTGCTAAGGAGTCCTGGGAGCACTATATTGTCTTGAAATACCCTTTTCATTATAAAATGCATCAAGGATTTTGTTTTTAAATTGAGTTCCTTGATCACATCATATGATCTTGACCCTGTGATCACATTGATTCTTAATTTTCAGAATGAAACTCTTTAAGATCTCACGAGTCTCATCCTTAGTTCTAAGGAAGAAGACCCAAGTGAATCTTGTGAAGTCATCTGTGATCACTAAGCAGTAAGAGGTCCTTCCTAAAGTCATTACACTAGTGGGGCCAAAGAGATCCATATGTAATAAGTGTAGGGGTGTAGTGATGGAGTTCATTTCTTTTGGTTTGTGAGATACTTTGTGTTGCTTCCCTTTCAGGCATGCAACACAATGATCATCACTTGTAAACCTTTTTTTTGGCATTCCAGTTACCAAATCATTCTTAATTAGTTTATTCATGTTCTTAAAGTTTACATGGCACATTCTTTTATGCCAAAGGAAAGATTCATCATTGTTGGCCTTTGATAGAAAGCAAGAAACTTCTCCTGAGGGAGTTGTTTCTTACAAATCCATCTTGTACATATTCCCATTCCTGGGGACTTTGAGTAGGATATGCTCTTGAGGAATGACCACCCCGGGATTAAGAACAATGCACTCATGCTCAGTAAAGAGCATGTTGTGTCTCTAATCACAAAATTAGGATACACTCAGAAGATTGTACCCAAGCTCCTTGACAAAGTTTACCTTTTCAATGTTGAGCTTACCATTTATGACCGTGCCCCTTCTAGTAATGTAACCACCAGAATCTCCTCCAAAAGAAATTGGCCCTCCATCAATTCTTTCAAAGTTTTGAAGCAAAGAGCCATTGCCTGTCATGTGCCTGGAATAGCCACTGTCAATGATCCATACATTTCCTTTAGTCTTTAGCAGTTCCAGCACAAAAAGAGATGGTTAGTTATATTTGGAAACCCAAGCCTCATTGGTCTTGGGCTTGTCATAGTGAATGGAAGACAATGCAATAGTAATTGATCCAATATGTAAGTTCTGAGGATCATTTGCTGTTGTTGATGAAGAACTCTTAGGCACATGGCCTCTTTCATCTTCCACACCATCTTTGGAAGACTAGACTTGGCCTTCAATACTTTGGAAGTTTTAATGACTTTGGAAGTTTTGGAGACTAGACCTTCGGAAGCTTTTGCATCCACTGCAGCAGACTTCAATACTACGTGCATCATTCCTTTCTTCCGAGACCAAAATTTCTTCCGAAGGTAAGTGTTCACTTATCTGCTTCTTCACTTTGGAGCTTCCTACAGGAAGAGATTTTCCTTCTGAAGCTATTTTCTTCTTCTTCTTCTCAAAAGTTTTCTTCTTGTTCATATGGATAGCACTTTTAGGCTTGTAGATGCAATCCTTGGTAAAGTGATAGGTACTACCACACATGATTCATTCAATTGGCATACTTTTGAGAATCTTCTTTTGAGAGGGAGGTTGAGCCTGATCACTCTCTACTTCCTTCTTCATCTTATCAGATAATGCAGCAGGCTTCTTGGGATGAGGCTTGCTCTTGGAACTAGATGGTTCAAGCTATGCAGTAGTGGTGCATATTTTATCAGCCTTCTAGATTGATGCAGTCCAGGTCTTCGAGAGTGAAGAGAAAGTTGCCACAACATTCATCAGTAGACACAAAGGCTTGTGCAGAGCTTGTCTCTTAGAATGGACTTTCTTGGATATAGCTCTCCCTTGGTGTCTCAGGGAAGGTGATGAAAGGACCCTTTTGTGAGTTTTCAAGGAAGCATATGAGATGATGCTATGGTTCTACGCTATCCTTTTCAACCACATGAAGGGCTAAACTCTGTTGGTTGTTGGAAGAGCTGCTGGATGGATTTTGCAAGTTCATCTCCATCCGGTACCCACTAAGGATACCATACAACTATGCGAGAGTAAGAGTAGAGAGGTTCTCAGTTCTCTTAATGGCCACATAGTAGTGAGTCCATTATTTGGGAAGAGAGAACATGAACTTCCTCACTATATCCTTGTTCTCAAGCTTTACACTAACATCAGTCATAGTATCCATAATTTCAACATACCTTAATTATTGTTGAGTTATGGTTTCACCTATTTTGTAGGTGAAGTTTTCAAACTGCTGCTTCATGATATCTTTCTTGTTCTCCTTGGCATCATCCGACCCCTCATACATCAGCTTTAGTGCATCCTAGAGCTGCTTAGCAGTCTTGCACTTCTTAAAGCCTTTGTATATGTTGTTAGGAAGAGCAGTTTGAAGAGCGGTCATGGCCTTCTGATCAATATCTATTCTTTTCCAGTCTTCATAAGAATAGTCAGCCATTTCCTTTTGTGACATCCGGTAATTTTCGGTTATTAAACTCCGTTAGTTCCGTTAAGTCTTGCATACACGTGTCATGAGCATACACTAGTTGTCGTTGAATGTTGGTAACCTAATAATAATTAACTATGGTTAAGGGATAATAACTTAATTAATAATTTTGATTATTAATTTGTGGTTATGTGATTTATGAATTTTAAATATCATTTGTGAATTTTACTTTGTAACGTGACGACGTGTGATATTTTATTCATGTGTTCTGTTGTTAGTTGAAAATATATATGATTCTTATTATGGATTAATAATGCTTGTGCTTTGTAGTTCAAAATTGTTAAAAAGTGCTAAAAAGATTAATTTTTATAAAATGTAATAAAAGAGGGTTTAAAAGGTAATTGTTAAATAAGTAAAGTGTAACAAAAACCCAACCCTAGCCTCTAACCCCCCATTCAGCGGAAACCATCACCAACACCCCCTCCCCTTTGCGATTTTGGTTCAAGAGCAAGCACACTCACTCGATTTTGATTAGTTTCAAGCACTACAACACGTTAGCAAGTTCAATTCTTGATTATTACGCGATTAAAGGTAACATTTTGATTAGTTTTTTATTGTTTTGATCCAAGATGAACCCTAGTTCAATTAACATGATAGAAGTCAAAATTGATGTTGTTTGATGATAATATGATGTTAGTTTTATTGCATTGATGTTAGTTTACGTGGATTATACAAGAAATTCATGCAATTGAGGTGTTGTTCATACCTTACTATAAGAAGTAACTTTTATGTATGAGATTTGTGAATTATGATGAGTTGATGAGGCTTATCATGTCTAGATGATTTTTATGAACTTGATTAGATATAAAGTTGATGAATTTATGAATGAATTGGGTGATAGATTGATTTTAGGTGTTACTTTCCCAAAAGGAAAACTTTATTGATGTGAATCGTTGGATATTGTGATTTGGACATGTTAATGATGTTAGGATCATGCTAGAATGCTTATTGATGATGTCTAATGTGTTAGAATCCATTAATTGGGTTGTATGGATGCTTGATGGATTACTTGGAAATTTAGGCTTATGGAATATCGCAAGATGTTGGGTTATGTTAGGAGATCATGAAACCATGTTTGGAATTATAATAAATCATTGTTGTGTATGTTAGTTGGTATGAATATTGTTGAGTAATATGATAATTATTGTCATACATGCGTGCGAATCTGAGGCCCCTACTTAGTAGGATTGGCGGGGTTTAGGGTTTGAAGTCATGAGTGGCTTCACATGGCATGTAGTGCATGATTAAACTCAATGTATGAATTGTTAGCTGTGATGTAATTATATTTCTATTAAGCATGGTGGTTGATTTAGATTCGTATGTGTTGTATGATAATCTATGTTGGTATGATGATCTTGATAGAACCTATGATTGATGACGTGGCCTACGTGAATAACTTGTATGATAATCATGAGTTGCTATACTTGATCAAACAAGATGTCTATTAACATGTCACCAATGGGTCAATGTAAGGCCCCGTTCCCGGAGACCTTATAGTTGGACAATCACAGCATTTATTCATATAAGATAAATACATTTCATAAAAACATCGTAGCGGATTTAGTTATCAAAAACCATTCATGCATTAAAATTTGGTGTTGCTAAACAATACTTCATTGTAATTTAACAGTTACAAAAGAATCATTCAATTATATTACAAAACAACAAAAATCATCATGCACGAATGGATGCCAGTCTTTGCCCGCCAAGTAGCCTCACCGGCGTTCCATCCTCAGCAACATCCTTACCTGCCAACTGATATACATATAAAAAGTCAGCGTTGCTGAGTGAGTTCTAGTTTGATAATATAGAAAAATACACTTTGTAACTTTATTTGGTGATCATTCATCAATATACACAATCAATCATAAAGTGATTCATTATCTTTCTTTCTTTCATTATCTTTCTCTTTCATTAACTAGGATTGCACAAAGCAAGAGCCTACATTGTTGGTTGGCAACAGATGCCGAACCCCTGTTGGCTATCATGGTAGCTAACCCATTGACAGTTGATCCACACTGTTAGGCATGAAGCCTGCTCATGAACTAGGATCCCATTAATTCATTGGTCAATCCCCAGGATTGACCCCAGATGTGCATCCTCATGGGCTATACAGCCGCACATCAGTTGAGCTAACGACAACAAGGTCGTGCACCTCCATTCATTGTGCTTGCAAGGCTTTTCATTCATCATAAGGGCCCGGGGTAACATTCATTAAGTTTCACTGTTCTTCATTTATTCTTTTGTGTCCACTTGTTATGGATAATACTTATTAAGATGCACCTTACATAATCACATACATGAAAATATTATAGACATAGAAAAAGCAGCACATAAGAGAGAACCAAGCATAATAATCTCTAAACAAGCATAATCTTTCCTTATACAGAAGTTCTCCATACTTAAATTCTATTCCCAAAATTTCCAGAAAATCCCAAGTCTTTAGACAAATACGGATGAACTTAGACAAATGCGGATGAGCACAACAAATGCGGATGAACAAATGCAGATGAACATATACGGATGAACATTCTCAGGAAAATTTCTAAGTGTCAGGAAATGCGCATGAAACGAATGCGGATGACTAAAGCAATACACATGGACACCGTAGCAAATGCGCATGGGCAAAACAAATGCGGATAAACACTTAGCAAATGCGCCTGAGCAAAACAAATGCGGATGAACACTTAGCAAATGTGCCTGAGCAAAACAAATGCGGATGAACACTTATGCCATTACCAGAACCTAATCATCATTCTAACATGAACACAGCTTAGATCTATCAATCTAACACTTAGAGCATCACAAACTTAAAACGATCAACAAGAGAATCACACAACATAACCATAACATCAACATCATTCGCACCATACATGAAAAATCATAACTTGTTTCGAAAACATCAGTTAAATATGCGAACCAGCCCCAAATAAGCAGAAAACATTTTAAATAGGGGATCTAGAACTCACCTCTACTGCTTTCGAGTAAAACTCCACCAAACCCGAGAGCAACCTGGAGTTCAAATGCCTAAACACACCAAAACACAAAACCAAGCACAAAGAACACATAAGAATCGGTTCACAAGCTGAAAATTCAGCTGAAACCGAACCAATAACACAAGAAAATACACACCTTCGAAATTTTCAGCTTTCTCTCACTAGAAACCGAGAGAACTTCAGTTCTTTTTTCTTCTTTCATGTTCCAGCCGAAAAGCATAAGTGAAAAATTAGTGGCATGGGCGGCCATGCCTTTTAAACCATAAAATAATAAGGTTTTGTACTTTGTACACTTTACCCCCTCCACTTGCGTCCATTATCTTTTCTTTCAAGATACTTTTCTTTTCATTATTTTAAACAAATTTTCGGGTGTTACAGTCAAACGAGTCAACTAGGTTAAATGAGTCTTTGTTTTCCAAAACCCTTAGGTCAACGTGTTTATTTAGCACTTAGGGTTGTTAAACTTTCTGGTAACACGTACTTATGTACTCTCATGTTCTATGTAACCTTTGACGGGTTGTGTTTCCATTCACCGTAGCTTTGCATTATTCTGTTTGTTGGCGCACCAGGTGAGTTCATGCCCCACTTTTAAACACTCTTTTTTTGGGGGAGATAGCATACTCTTTTACAAACGCTTTATTATTATAAGTTGTGTATAGTGTAGCATAGTGTGATATACCTTGAAAGCCCTCACACTTTCGGATCGTTAATAATGGTAATTAGCGGGAAATTTTGGGTAGTACTACTGGGTCTAACAAGCCCCACCCGTGCGACTCGAAGTCAAACGGGTGCAATATTGTCCTAAACACAAACATCGTCGCGACCTGGTACGTCACAACGGGAGGCAAACAAAGAACACAGTCAGCTTCGATCAAGAAATCATTATAGTTATTACTCATGAAAGTAGACTAGCTATCTATTTCAATGCACTTCTTATGTTTACAACTACTACTGCTTATGTTAAACGCAAACTCTTGAACTCATCAACCGTTGTCTTCACTCTTTTAGTATGCTATTCTCAGGTCGTGGTTAGCAGCAGCGCCTAGGGGCACTCACGGGTCAGCATGCATTCGACTAACATTTTTTTTGCATTGGGATTTAATATACATTTTGTTTTAAATAATGGCTTGGCTCGTGTTGCGCATTTTACATTACATTACATTACTTTGGGTTAGGCTTATTTACAAAATGCTTCCGCATAGTTTAAAAGTTTCTAAACTCTGGGTTTATTTAAATGGTTCATATAGTGTCGTTCTGAGTAACTAATGACTTAGATCCTGGTTTGCTCACATGCCTTGCGGTAAGACCCCGCACGTGGAATTTAAGGGTGTGACACCTTTGGTATCATACCACCTCCAGCAGTGGCTGAAGAGGTGCATGGAATGTGAGGTCTTTTGACAACAGATCTCCACATCCTGCTATCTTGACACTTGATGAACTCTTCCATTCGTTGGCATCAAGTATCAAGTCATCAGGAGTGATCAGTGGAGACTTTGTCATAGTATCGGTTTCCATATTAGATTTAGCAAGAGCTGCCATTTGAGTTGTTAACTGTTCTGTGAAGCTGAAGTGATCAAAGATGGTGAGATCTTACAATCAAGAGCTTGAAATGCTCTGATACCAATTGCAGGGTCGGTGAAGGGTGTTCAATGCAACAGTTTCACAAGATGGAGAGTTATGAAATACTTAACAGATCAAATAGGGAACTGGCTAGATGATACAAAGAACAAAAGTAAAAGAACAAGAACAAGAACACTCAAATATGGTTTTCAAGAATGATGTATATTGCTCTCAAGTTCTTACAAGTATTACAAAGCATACATTAAGATACAAGTACTTGAGACACTTTATACTACACCATACAACTGGTCATACTTTGAAGGCTAGCTGGAAACACTAATCTAGATAACAAGATCAATGTAGAGTCAAAAGGCTGATTGCTTTTTGACTAGTGACTATGAGATGCCATAGCTCACATTCTAATATATTACAAAAAGGATAAAAGGTCCAAAAGTAGAAAGTTACAGACCAATTACCATAATCTACAGTTGGACAAAAGCATGGACCTTTTCACCAACTTATATAAGTTGGTGACTCTTCAGAGGTAGCAACGAAAAGTTGTTCAGCTTTTGTCAAAAGGTGATTAGAGAAAGCATGTCTTCTCTGTCTTCGAAAGAAATCAGTCTTTGGATTCGGAAGACTTTGTCTCTAAAGCTTCGAAATACTTTATCTTTGGCTTTGGAAGATTTTGTCATTTGGCTTTGGAAGATTTTACACTTAGCTTATTTCCTTTGAGTGATGTAAAACTTCTGAAGTAACTTTACTCTGTACTTCATGCATGCTGAGAGCTCTTTGGATGCTTTGGTTGCATCTGCCTTTAAGTATAAACCTTACACAAATCTATCCGCAATGAAGCGCGGGGAATTTTTTTCTAGTTGAATATATATACCGAAAGGCGGAACGTATAGAAATTCATTTAGAGTAAATTATATTTTTCGTCCTTTAGGTATACATCAATTTACATGTTTTATTCTTAAACTTTAATAATTACAAGAATCATCCTTTATTTAAAAAGTTGTAACAGTTTTTGTTTTTTCCATTAACTGGCGTTAATATCTTTTGTTAAAAATCTGTAAAAAGACCAAAATACCCCTTAATAATAATAAACAAAAACATAAAAAATAACAAAAATAGAAAAAATTCATAGGTCTCACCCACCCTCTAAATCCCCATCATCAATTCATCACCTCTTCCTAGTCTGGCAACTCTCTCCGGTGACCAATCTCCTAATTTTCTGGCTACTTTGTCGAAGTTGAAACCCATTCCAGAGTATAAAATGTCTGTTTTGCTCACGGAAGCAGCACGTAATGGTTCATAAATTGCTTTTGAATGAACGACTACTTGTAAATTAATTTTAGAAAATTATAAATTCTTTCGACTTTACTCGGTTGAATTTCAGATTTGAAATCATAACCTACCATGGAAAGTTTATTGAAATGGGTATGATCAAATTAACCCATTGATTGTTCAAAGGAATAATTTAGGGTTTCTTTGTTTTTATTTAATTTAAACTTTTATGTTTTTAATAAAAAGTAGTAGGGCTCATGAGATTTAAATTTTTAAGTGGTAGATTTAGGGTTTCTTTGTTTTTATTTAATTTAAACTTTTATGTTTCTAATAAAAAGTAGTAGGGCTCATGAGATTTAAATTTTCAAGTGGTAGTATGGTCATTTCTTACGCTTTTAACGAAAAAAATTAACGTTAGTTAGTAGAAAGGACGAAACATGTTACAACTTTTCAAATAAAGGACGATTCTTGTAATTATTGGAGCTTAAGGACAATATATGAAAATTGATATATAGAACGAAAAGTATAATTTACTCATTCATTTATATGTATAAACAAGACTTTAATGCATTCTTGTGCTAAGGCATTCTTATGCTAACGCATTCTTACGCCAACGCTTGAACCAATATTCTTAATTTATGTAAATGACTTTGAAAATTTTCATTTTGACCAATTTTAAGTATACCTATATTAACACGTATACCCTATACTTAGGGCTGTAAATAAACCGACCGAACATGAATATGCATGAACTGTTCACGAACAAAACGAACAGAAACAAAGGCAACCAAACACACACAAATATTCACGAACATTAATGAATACAAACGAAATTACCTAAACAAACCATCATATATTGATTTTATAATAAAAATCACAAAGATTATGTAGTATACACCAAATATAAATAAGTATTTAGCATAATTATCTCAAACATAACTTTTAAATGAATTACACAAACAAATAAAAACAAACGAACGTTAACGAACACATTATCGAACGTTCACTAACATAAATGAACGAACGCAACATCTATTCATGTTTATTCATTTAACTAAACGAATAGAATTTTCTTGTTCATGTTCGTTCATTTATTAAACGAGCGAATATGAACATTTCACGAACTGTCCGCCGAACGTTCGGTTTATTACAGCCCTACCTATACTTATCTATTTGTTTTTTTTTTTTGCACGATCACAAGTTTTTTGTTTATATGATTTTTTGTTATAAATTTTAAAAAATAATGTTTTCATAAAATTCTGAATATAGATTTATGAGGTACAATCTTTTATTTACGTTATGGTATAAATTTCACTTAAAACAAATTTGCATATCATACTATACAAGTTATCTACGTACAAACATACAAGTCGCTAAAGTTGTCTTCTAGGTTTTGTTTTGTTTTACAATATCATTTTTTCTTTTTTCCCTCCAACTTTAAACATGTTATTTTTATAAATTCAAATTTCTTCAACATTAATAGTTTTAACTATTTGGTTTTTCTACGTTGAGAACCATTTTTGTAACGGATTCGTTTCTTATTTACAGTTCTGAAAACTCGTTTTCCATTTTCAATTGCCATGATGTAGTTAACGACAATGTGATGTTAGCTGTTTTCACGTTTTTGTGCCCCTGACACAACAGAGGTCTTGATAGTAGTGCTTAACAAAATGTACAAACCTAACAAAGCAACTATATCATAGAAAAAATGGGGTGATATGTGTAACATTTGATCCATTTTAAATTGTAAATCTGAACCGTTTGGATTAATGATGTAAATTAAATTCACTATTTAAATTATTTTATTTGGAGTAAATTACTATTTTGGCCCTAGGGTTAGGGCCATTTAACCCTATTGGCCCAAAAAGGAAGTTTCGACATATCAACACCTAACAATTCATATCTTAACTGTTTTGGCCCCTGACACTAACTCAGTTAACTTTTTCTATTAAATGTTAGGGTATTTTGGTCATTTTATACATAAGGAATATTTACATAACTTTTAAATATTTAGGGTTATTTATTCATATTTTCAAAAGTACCAATACAACCGCTACACACCTACCTCACACCTCTGCCTCATTCTCACCAAATCAAAAACCTACACTTCGTCTTCTCTGGTCAACTTCCCACGATGGTCTGACGGATGCATACAAGTGGAGCTGCAATTCCATGAACAACAATACCTTTATTACACACTACAACAGTGATAGTGATCCTCACATTATGAATCCTCATCCGTGACAACAAACCTCCACCACCGACCATCGTCAACACCAGCACATCGCTGGTTGCCATCGTTGATAACACCGAATCAGCCAGCATATCGAGCAATCATGATCCAGGCAATCTCCGATTAGGAACAATATTGAATCCAAAGTTACATGCAAATGTTCTCCCATCACGAACTAAACTGGACGTCATCAACGACAAACACTATCATGTTGTTCAACCACAGCAGAAGATCAAGGCTCGTTGACTCAGAAGCGCGACGACGCAGTAGCCATGGAGGCGGGGGTGGCGAATGATAAGGTGCGTTCGATCTAACATCATAATCGCAAGAGGTACGCACGGTAGCCTTGGATGTCGTGAACAATGAGGTTGTCGTCGTTGAAGACGTCCGGCCGCATGATCTCGACGCCACTGACGAAGACGGTGGGGAGTATGGTTGCGTATGGTGGAGTTGATTTGTTACGAGTGAGGTAGAGTTGTGAGGTAGGTGTGTGCTGGCTGTGTAAGGATCATGATTCTAATGTAGATCAATCTCGTGAGGAACACGCGGAATGAAATCACTCACGATAACATTATTAGAATGATAAAACATAAGAAATCGAGTAGAACACAAGCAACAAGTAAATAAATTTCAAATATTATTAATTTCTGATAAGTGATTACAATATTTTTCGCACAATATCAGGATTAATTACAAAGATAACAAAAGCAACATATTTATACTAAGCCAAAAAGGTCTCGCACGAGAACTAACTTCTCGCGTGGATCAAAAGCTCTTGCACGACTTTTTATGATCTTTATAATCTTCTTTTAATTTTTTGAGCCTTTAGGTTTAATCCCTACAATCTCCCCCTAGGCTTGGTGAATCAAATCTTTTGTAGGCCACGTCTACAACCTTGTAACTGCCCCCATAAGCATGCATCTTGTTGTCCAAGGCCTTCGTAATCAACCAACCATACTATGCTACTAAAAGATGAACAGATTCATCAGCTACAATAGTACAAGCCTACAACCTAATCAAATCTTCTCTTCCAAACTAGAGTAGATCAACAGGGTCAATGATATCGTCATCTTTATCCACACATATAATGGCATGCCCGGTGTTTTTCTCACAACCCCACCACATTAGTTTCATCAAACTATTAACTAGTACAGGTGTGTGTATAGGAATCATTCATGCATATCTTAGATACTTATAAACTCTGATCTTCATTGGCTTGTTAATGTTTGGATCAATACGAGCCTCATATTAAATGACTTTGGATTTGGCAATCTTAAAGCAGTTGAAGTTGGATTTACTCTAATGCTAGATCATATTACGAATCCAGATGGCTTTTCCATAGTTACTTGAGTTGATGAAAGGAGCACGACCCATAGCATAAAGATCAGACACTCTCAGAGTATAAAAATCATGCTCGTCCTAATAATACTCGATAGCTCCTACTCTTCATTTGACTATGTACATCTTCTTCACACCGTTATACGCCCAACTGATAATTGGTCTGAATTTCCATACATTGTGAAAGGTTTGGAGTGTCTAAGTGTATGCACATAAACCGGCGGTGGAGGTGCATTAACACTAAGATTTCCAACCTGATGGACAACAATCATTCCAATTAAATCATCAGTCTTGTTAGTCTTTTGTTTGGCTCTAGACTCATTCACAATCTCCCCTTTTTCAACCAATATATCAAAAAATTAACTCTTAAGAATGTTCCCAAAAACATCTGTGTAATCTACAGCCTCATCAAGATCATCAAAAATGCCAAACTCCTTATCCGATTCCTCAACAAGTTACTATTGCTGGAATGTGTAGAACTCCTTCTCATACATCTCTTCAGTAGAAGGATCTAAAGGAACATAGTCATCTGGATCATCAGATGTTGGTGCGGAGACATTAGCAGAACTTGATGAACCAGAAGGACCAGCAGCTGAACCCATATCACCTCCTTAATCATCATTATCATCTCCTTTCTTCTTTTCGTTGTCATCATGACCTTCATCATCACCACCACCATCATTATCATCATCTAAATCATGCTCCTTATCATAACTAAAATCCACCTGATCCAAATTATAATCATCATCAGCAGGCTCAGTATGCCGCACATCATGTTCAGGCTCCACAAACGCCTCTCTAATATGTTCAACTACTAGTTAATCCTCAGTAACCTCATCATGTACATTGGTAGTTAGTTCTTGATCAACACTAGTAGTCTCTATTTCTTTTTTAGTAGCAATAGGATCTTAAATGGGATCAGTGGTAACATCTGGACCAGCAAATTGTTATTCACTAGACTCTCTAACTTCTGTAGTCCTTTGCTGAGCAAATGAGAATGGAAATCTAGAAGTGATGCCTTTGATATTATTCTCCAAAATCTAAACATAGCTGAATAAGAATTGCTATTGATGTTCAAGATTCTTGATCCTCTCATCATTCTCTTGATTAAGAGCATGAAGATCGTATATTTGTTGGGTTTTCTCCAACATCTCTCCTTCAAGTGCTTGGACCCTCTGCTCAAGTATAACAGTTGTAGGTGAGCTAGATGAGGTACAAGCCATCTGCCTATGCTCAAAAGGAGTGTTAATGAAATCCTCCATACCAAAAGTGTCATCATTGCCTTGAACTGTCGGAGGTGAACTTAGTATATCATCTGTAGTGGGCATAGGAGATGATGTTACAGCAGTAGATTCTGTAACTATCACTTGAATCTCTTGATGAAGCACCTCACAAACAGTGACTTGAGGCTCAGACACTGATATATCAACATTAGAAGACATAGTGGTCATTGCTGTACAGCCGGAAGTTTCAGAAAAAAAAAGAAAAGAAAAGTAAGGGAGTGAATGGGGTTTTATTTCAAAAAGTAAGGGTTAAAAGTGTACAAGGGCCAAACCGGCCCATTATTGGGTTTAAAAAAAGATATGACCACCCATACTTTCTCCCCCATGCACTCAACGTATGGTTTTAGAGAGAGAAAAAAGACTCCCACCGATTCTAGAGTGAGAAAGCAGAAGAATTCTCCCAAAAGGTAAGATTTAATCATGTTTCTTCTCGGATTTTTGGTTGGGTTAAGCATCTAGATAGCTTCTTATGTGTTTCTATGTGTTTAGTTGCTCCTTTACGTGTGTTTAGGTGTTAGAACTCTAGGTTTGCTCTCTGGTTTGTGGTGTTTTTGCTCAAAAGCTGTTAAGGTGAGTTTTAGATACTCTCTTTTACATGTTTTCTACTTGTTTGGGGCTGATATGTATATTAAACTGATGTTTCTAAACCAAACTACGTTTTTCCATGAAAATCTAACTGTTTTTGAAAGATGTATGTTTTAAAAGATTTCTATGATGTTGTATGGTTATTTGTTATGTTTTAAGTGTAAATCTAGTAGATCTATGTTAAGAATACGCTTGAGATGATGTATGGGACTAGAAACTGCATAAGTGGTATCGTAGGTGGTGAACATATTGTCCGCTGTGGACATTAGTCGTCCGCTGTGGACCCTTAACTACTTTAGACTGTCCGCTGTGGACTATGACTGTCTGTTGTGGACACTTAAAATGTTTAAGTCATCCGCTTTGAACCTTAGTCATCCGTTGTGGACTTTGGTCGTCCGCTGTGGACTTTGGCTGTCCGCTATGGACACTTAGTATTTATGTCATCCGCTTTATACCTATTTCATGTGCTGTAAACACTTAGGTTTATTCTGATATTTTAGGAATAGAAATTAAGTAACTGGTACTTATGTTTTAATGGAAGCATAAAATCTTCTGAAGCTTGAAATCTTCCGAAGCTTGAAATCTTCTGAAGTTTGAAATCTTTCGAAGCTTAAAATCTTCCAAAGCTTAAAATCTTCTGAAGCTTGAAATCTTCCTAAGCTTTAAATCTTTCGAAGCTTAAAACCTTCCTAAGCTTGAAATCTTCTGAAGCTTGAAATCTTCTAAAGCTTGAAATCTTCCGAAGCTTGAAATCTTCCGAAGTTTATGTTTGCCTTCGGAAGTATTAGTTTTAGTGTAGTGTTTGCTAATTGATAGTTAGCATAAGTTCAGCGGCTTAAATTGTATGTTTGTTGAGTTGCATGTGTTTGGTGTTAATTGTTAGTTAGTTAGTTAGTTGTGAAACTGGGTACATAGTATGAATTCTAACACTAATGTTATATTCTTTTCTTATGAGCTGCTGTTATGAATAATATTTACTATTTCATGTTATGTGATTATAAGACAATGGAGATCTTAAAAGTATTATTCATAATCAAGTGGTCACAAAGGAATAAAAGAAAGACATTGGAACTTAATGAATGTTACCCCCGAGATCTTATAATAAATGGAAAACCTTGCAAGCAAAACCAATGGAGGTTCACGACCCTGGCTGTCGTTTGCTAACCTGATGTGTGGCTGTTTCAGCCCAAAGAATGCACATCGGGGGTCTAATCCTGGGGATTGACCAATAAATCAATGGGACCTGTATTCATGAGCTGGCTTCATGCCTAGCAGTGTGGGTCAACTGCCAAGGGTTAGCTACCATGATAAACGTTTGCTAGTAGGGGTTCGGCATTTGTTGCCAACCAACAATGTAGGCTCTTGCTTTGTGTAATCCTAATTAATGAAAGAGAAAGATAATGAAAGAAAGAAAGATAACGAACTTCCAAATGAACGATTATGTATAATGATGAATGATCACCAAGTGAAGCTTGCAAAAATTTATATTTTCTATATTATCAAACTAGAACTCACTCAGAAACGCTGACTATTTTATATGCATATCAGTTGGTAGGTAATGATGTTGCTGGGGATGGCACCAGATTGAAGTTACTTGGCAAATAAAGACTGGCATCCATGTTATGCAGAAATGATATTTTGTCTTGTAATACAACCAAATGTTCTTTTTAAAACTAGTAACAACGATGTATTTCTTGGAAAAAGTTATTATTAATGCATGAAATAGTTTTTGTTTAACTATTCCGCTGCCATAATTTCTTACTTCAATGTATTTTAATGTGTAAAGTGCTATGAATGAGCAGCTGTGGGGTTTCCCGGGAACGGGGCCTTACAAGTTGGTATCAGAGCCAAAGTTTAAGAGAATTGGGTAAATTATTTTCAAAACCTAAACTTAAACTGAAAATGTGACCCAATGGAGGGATGACAGCCCAAGTAGTTACGTGGCATCAGGTAATTTTCTTAAAGTTAACCGGTATTATGTGTGTGTGTGCTATTTGATTTATGTGCTTAGTAGATTTGGATGCTGATGTAGTCAGGATTGAAAATGCTATTTGATTTATATAGTCAGGATAGGAAATGCTTGGGGAATGAAGAGTAAAGTAAGTGGCTAATCACAACTAGCCACTATAATTAGGGACTTACTATACTTGACATAATCTGAGCTATTAACTTGAATGATCGCATTGGTGTTTGAATCTTATAGTGCTTAGGATGACTGGTGGAAGGAATTCAAAGGCTTCACGAGGTGGAGGTTGTTGTAGACGTGGTGTTGGGTCGCGTGTCATGAGGAACAGGGCTGGGATGGCCGAAACGGCACCTAAAGGGCTCTAGCTTCATCACCATGAAGGTGGGGATAAGAGCATTAATCTGACAGCCTTAGTGAAGGAGGCTATAGTTGAGGGGCTTCATCAAGTCATGCACATAATTTTACCGTCTGTAGTGACTGGAGTCGTTAGAGCCGTGGGGGAAGATGAAAGGAGAGGGGAGAACTAGAGTGGAAAACGTTTTGGTAGTGGCGGTTTCCCTCCCAAGTGCAAAAAGGCGAAGGTAGAGGCTCGCAAGGTGGCTGCAACCAAGTTAGGAGTGAAGGTGTGAAAGAAGTGTGGGAAGGAACATGCAGGAGAATGTAGGTGGGAATCGAATCTTTGCTTTAAATATGGGAAGGAGGGCCATAAGGCAAGAGATTATAGAAGAGTGAAATGTTATAACTACGGTGAAGCAGGACATTTGAATAGAGACTGCAGGAAGTCAAGGGCTGAGAGCTCCGGGGCAAATAAGGGGATCGAAATAGAGATTGAGAAGCAGAGGGATAAGGCTGGGGCATTACTATGGCCAGGGAGGAGGCTAGGATGGACCCCGAATTGGTGTCAGGTACCTTCCTAGTAAACCAAACTTGTGCCACTGTGCTTTTTGATTCTGGTACTAGTAGGAGTTTTATTTCTGCTACCTTCTATGATAAGTTGCCCATTAGGAATAGAAAGATTGATGAGCCCTTCGATGTAGAAACTGCCATTGGTAAGTCTACCAGAATTTCTGATGTGGTAGAGGATTATGACATAGAGTTGGAGGGCCAGAGGTTCTCTGCTTGGTTGTTCGTGATGCCCTTAGGTGGATTTGATGTAGTCCTAGGGATGGATTGGCTAGCAGCCTATGAGGCAAACATCGTGTGTCGCAAGAAGATGATTCGATTGATAGCACCCGATGGGAGTTCGGTGACAATTTATGGCGATAGAGTTAGTATGGTCTCGAAAAATGATTTCGATGGTTGTGGTGGAGAAGTGTATGAGGCGTGGATGTGGTGCCTATCTAGCCTACGTGAAGGATGTGGATGTGACAGTACCACGATTGTCGGACGTACCGGTCGTGCGTGATTTCCCAGACGTGTTCCCGGAGGACCTATCAAGTGTGCCACCTGACCGTGAGATCGAGTTCCAGATCGATCTGATACCTAGTGTCCAACCTGTTTCTAAGGTATCGTATCGTCTAGCACCCTCTAAGATGAAGGAACTGATGACTCAGATGAAAGAGTTGCTAGATAAGGGGTTCATTCGACCAAGTATCTCTCCATGGGGTGCTCCGGTCTTATTTGTAAAGAAGGACGGTAGTATGAGGATGTGCATCGATTACAGCGACCTAAACAAGTTGAAGGTGAAGAATCGGTATCTGTTACCGAGGATTGATGATTTGTTTGATCAGCTCCAAGGTGCCAGTTGGTTCTCCAGGATAGACCTTCGATTGGGGTATCATCAGTTGAAGGTGAAGAAGCAGGATATCCCTAAGATAGCCTTTCGCACGCATTATGAACACTACGAGTTTCTCGTGATGTCTTTTGGTTTAACCAACGTGTTGGCAGCCTTTATGGACCTTATGAATCGGGTATGCCGACCGATGCTAGATAACTCAGTGATCTTGTTAATTGATGATATCTTGATTTATTCGAAGAGAGAAAAAGAGCATGCCGACCACATTCAGGAAGTGCTGGATACGCTTAGAAGGGAGAAGTTGTATGCCAAGTTCTCCAAATGAGGATTCTGGTTACCTAAAGTTTAGTTTTTGGGTCATGTTGTTAATCCTGAAAGGATTAAGGTAGACCAGACGAAAGTTGAGGCGGTGATGCAATGGAAGTCTCTAAAGATGAAATCTGAGATCCATAGTTTTTTGGGTTTGGCAGGTTACTACAGAAGATTTATTCAAGACTTCTCTAAGGTGGTAACCCCGTTGACTAAGCTGACTCACAAGGATGTGAAGTTTGAATGGGGTTCCGAGCAAGAGAGTGCATTTCAAGAGTTGGAGACGAGGTTAACTCAAGCCCCAGTCTTGACATTGCCTGAAGGGAATAATGACTTACTGGTATACTCATATGCTTCGTATTTGGGTTTAGGTTGCACGTTGATGTAATGAGGAAAGGTTATAACCTATGCGTCTCGACAACTGAAGATCCATGAGGTTAAATAGCCTACTCATGATTTAGAGTTGGCGGTTGTGGTCTTTGCATTGAAGATTTGGAGGCCACTTGGGAGTCAGAGGAAGAAATAAGATGGCACTACCCAGATCTCTTTAAGGAGTGATAGGTTTCAGGGACGAAACCTATATAAGGGGGGTGGACTTGTAACACCTAGAAATTTTAAAGAAAAAAAGAAAAGAAAAGAAAAGAAAATTAAGGGAGCGAACGGGGTTTTATTTCAAAAAGAAAGGGTTAAAAGAGTACAAGGGCCAAACCGGGCCATAATGGGGTTTAAAAAGAAGATATGGCTGCCAATATTTTTCCCCCATGCACTCAACGTACGGCTTTAGAGAGGGAAAAAGGACTCCCACAGGTTCTAGAATGAGAAAATAGAAGAATTCTCCCAAAAGGTAAGATTTAATCGTGTGTCTTCTCGAATATTTGGTCGGATTAGGTTTCTAGATAGCTTCCTATGTGTTTCTATGTGTTTAGTTGCTCCTTTACATGTGTTTAGGTGTTTGAACTCCAGGTTTGCTCTCAGGTTTGTGGTGTTTTTGCTCGAAAGCTATTAAGGTAAGTTCTAGATCCCCTCGTTTACATGCTTTCTACTTGTTTGGGGCTGATATGTATATTAAAGTGATGTTTCAAAACCAAACTATGTTTTTCCATGAAAAATATGACTGTTTTTGAAAGATGTATGTTTTTAAAGATTTTTATGATGTTGTATGGTTGTTTGTTATGTTTTAAGTGTAAATATGGTAGATCTATGTTAAGAATACGCTTAAGAAGATGTATGGGACTAGAAACAGCATAAGTGGGATCGTAGGTGGTGAACATACTGTCCGCTATGGACATTAGTCATCCGCTGTGGACCCTTAAGTACTTTAGACTATCCGCTATGGTCTATGGTTGTCCGCTGTGGACACTTAAAATGTTTAAGTCATCCGCTTTGAACCTTAGTCATCCATTATGGACTTTGGTCGTCCGCTGTGGACTGCGGCAGTCCGCTGTGGACACTTAGTATTTATGTCATCCGCTGTATACCTATTTCATGCGCTGTAAACACTTAGGTTTATTCTGATATTTTGGGAATAAAAATTAAGTGACCGGTACTTATATTTTAATGGAAGCATAAAATCTTTCGAAGCTTGAATCTTCTGAAGCTTGAAATCTTTCGAAGCTTAAAATCTTCCGAAGCTTAAAATCTTCGAAAGCTTGAAATCTTCCGAAGCTTTAAATCTTCCGAAGCTTAAAACCTTCCTAAGCTTGAAATCTTCCGAAGCTTGAAATCTTCTGAAGTTTATGTTTGCCTTCGGAAGTATTAGTATTAGTGTAGTGTTTGCTAATTAATAGTTAGCATTAGTTCAGGGGTTTAAATTTTATGTTTGTTAAGTTGCATGTGTTGGGTGTTAATAGTTAGTTAGCTAGTTGTGAAACTGGGTACATAGTGTGCATTCTAACACCAATGTTTTATTCTTTTCTTATGGGCTGCTGTTATGAATAATATTTAATATTTCATGTTATTTGATTATAAGACAATGGAGATCTTAAAAGTATTATTCATAATCAAGTGGTCACAAAGGAATAAAAGAAAGACAGTGGAACTTAATGAATGTTACCCTCGGACCCTTATAATAAATGGAAAGCCTTGCAAGTATAACCAATGGAGGTTCACGACCCTGGTTGTTGTTTGCTCAACTGATGTGCGGCTGTTTCAGCCCAAAGAATGCACATCTGGGGTCTAATCCTAGGGATTGACCAATAAATCAATGGGACCCGTATTCCTGAGCAGGCTTCGTGCCAAGCAGTGTGGGTCAACTACCAAGGGTTAGCTACCATGATAAACGTTTGTTGGCAGGGGTACGGCATTTGTTGCCAACCAACAATGTAGGCTCTTGCTTTGTGCAATCCTAATTAATGAAAGAGAAAGATAATGAAAGAAAGAAAGATAATGAACTTCCTAATGAAATATTATGTATAATGATGAATTATCACCAAGTGAAGCTTGCAAAAATGTATATTTTCTATATTATCAAAACTGGACTCACTCAGCAACGCTGACTTTTTTATATGCATATCAGTTGGCAGGTAACGACGTTGCTGGGGATGGCACCAGATTGAAGCTACTTGGCAAATAAAGACTGGCATCCATGTTATGCAGAAATGATATTTTGTCTTGTAATACAACCAAATGTTCTTTTTGAAACTAGTAACTACGATGTATTTCTTGGAAAGAGTTATTATTAATGCATGAAATGGTTTTTGTTTAACTGTTCTGCTGCCATGATTTCTTACTTCAATGTATTTTAATGTGTAAAGTGCTATGAATGACCGGCTTCGGGGTTTCCTGGAAATGGGGCCTTACAATTGGGGTTTGAGGTTTTCTAATCACACCTCGTCCTCTACCCATACCACGTGTGCTTACATCAGAATCAGCTTTCTTCCTTGCCATCTTCTTCTTCCTCCTCTGAGTGGATGGTGAATTTTCAGGAACAAAATCAGTGTCTACATCCTTAGAAGTTCATTTAGTCGATATAACCTGCACTCTAGGTCTTTCTTGCAAAATGTACGAGACTTCACCAATCCGATCACTATCCTTCTCATTATCACTGAACCATGATTCAATCTCTTCATCAATAGACCTTTAGTAGAATGAGAAGAACTTCTTGGAGCATCATCAGGAGTTCGTGAAGATGAAGCAACTGGATCTGTCTGTTGTGGCTCAATAGTAGCTTGATGCTATAAAGGCTGATCATCAGGCTGAAACCATCAATAAAACAGCCAAGTTTGGCGAAGTGATCACCCTTCCACGCATTCCCTCGCAAACCCATCAAGTATGTGAAAATATCCTTATTCATGAACATAACAGCATAAGTAGTGGAACTAGAAGATGTTAATTCAGGATGAGCAGCATTCACTTTCATCTGAATGAACTAGGGATACATGATCAACTTCTTCCCCGTTGATGCAATAACGTTCTTCTACATCTAAGCGAATATGGCCTTGGATATGCTGCATGGTAAGTCATCAAAAAATGAAACAAATAGTGATCCATATATAGCACTAAGGCTGTCTAAACCCGCCTTCGGGTTGCTTAAGCAATGTACAACCACATGGAATAAGAATTTCCAAAATAGAGGAAAATGCTTCTTCTATAGAGAAGGATGTCGATGGACGTATCCCATTCTCCTCAAACAATCCTGGCAATATCATCATCAAGCTTCACGGGAGCATTGGGTTGGTTTTCTAACAGTAATACACTGATAATAATCTCAGTAGTGATAATGACCCTCTTCCCCTTCACTATAGCTGATATACAGGATTCTTCCTCAGAGTCTCTCTCATTGGCTGTAGATTGATCAAGAACATTACTATATATAGTTGGGTTGGCTGAAATAGCATGATATATACGAGAAGTCTTAAGTCCGTTAATGAGATATTGAAATAAAGCTTTGACTTCATGAACATCATCAAGAGAGGCAACTGCATTATGATTTTTGTTAAAAACCATTTGTCTAGCCATCTGAAATCAAAATAAACAAAATTGATTAGTATCAAAGTTAAACATTTTAGACTTAGAAAAATTCTGAAAATTTTGAAAAATTGAACTTTTTGCGCAAAAAGTATACTTTTCGCATGCGAATAGTTTTCATTTAATTTCAACTTCTCGCACGACAAGTTACATTTCGCATGAAATGAGTATGACCAAAAGTCAACTGTTCGCGTGACTACTCCAAGAATCCAACGCGAGAAGTTTCATGCGATTTTGAAAGTTTTTGCATCTGTTCATGTTTTGGTTCTTTCGCATGTGACAACTTCAAAAATCAATTTTCAAATTAACATCATTTCGGTGATTTTTAGCCTTTGAAATCTGTTGTATTAGTGTCGATTAGGTTAGTGTTAGGTTTAATTTTGATCAATTCCATTAGATTTTAAGTTATCTAACTCTTAGAAACCAATAAATGACTACAATGAATGTGTATATCATGAAGAAACGAATCAACACTTAAGAAATTTCAGAGAGTTTCTCAACAGTTATTCAACGCGAATAGTCAATGTTCACACAATTGTTGTACTTATAGCATTCTACTTCTCGTGGGAGAAGTCAACTTTCGCACATAGGAACTTTTCGCATCTCATGAACTTTTTGCATGCGAGAAGTTTCATTTCTTAAATTTTTCAACTTTTCAAAATTTTAACATTTTCATTTATTTATTCTTTGATTTGTTATGTTGATTTTGCTATGTTTATCCAAGTTTTAGTTATTAACAAGAGCCTCGTAATTTTATAAAATTTTATGAACAAAAGTTACTAAATCAAAACAAAATGAAAAGTAAAACACATAAAATCTTAGTCTTGTAACTTAAAAATTTTTGTGAATTTTAATGTATAGGATCATATTTATTTGAAATCGATTATTAACATCTTCCAGCTGTATTCAAAATAAGACTAGTTAAGTTGATTGTCAATATGATTTATCAAATTTAAACTCATACTTCAATCTTTACAAGGACATATATGTTGTGATTATTATCATGTTTTTATTTATTTGTCTGAAATCAATTTATCCCACAATCAAAAATCCTATAGAACTCATATCTAGCTTCAAGACACTTTTGAGATTTGAAGTCATCCCAATTTGACTTAAATCTTTTACCTCTGATCATAACTTCATGATTATTTATTTTCTTAGAAAATCTATTTAGAGCATAATTAGCCTGAGAAACATTTCTGAACACAGAATATTAACAAGTTTTAGAATTTATTAACAGCTACTCGGACTTATGTGGCCATCACAAGATGTTTAGGAGCTATATGCCAATTCGGAATTACATGCCCAATCTTTTGATTTTTCCTCCCATGTCAGAACGTATTCTAAAAAATGAAAATGTTTACCAAAATCAAAAGATGGGGCATGAAATTCCGAATTTGCATATAAGTATGTCTTTGACATATCTTTTATTAATGTGCACATTGAAATCTTTTATTCCTATATGGCAATTTGGCATCTTTTTGCTCTTTTGTCATATTTCAATTTTCTTCTTTGTTTTTGTTTATTCTTTTCTTTCTTTATTTTTATTTTCATATAAGACTATATATATATAAGAAATTTACTGATTCAAAAAGTAACCGCCTTGAGTATGACAAGACTGCAACTCTCAGTCTGTATTAGCATGGATTCAGTGTTACCACAAAACCTTGACATGTGACCCACTTCAATCGTAGAGATTTTAGTTCCAGTGCATCACAAAGCATTGTGCTTTACATTCTTGAAAGTCGAGCCTATAAACATATCAAACATACTACAAGTCAGTTCCTTTTTAGGCCTTTGTATGTAATATATCAAAATAAAGAAATATACTATCATTTTCTATTTAGATTGAAAATTCATTTTGCACAAAATCTTTTGAACAAAATCTTTTTGATATTTTTCAAAATTACTCCCTCTAAAATTATGATTATTCACTTATAAAATTACAATTTTAATAAAGTAAACAGAAAAAGAGTTTTATGAGAGGGTATGGTTAATTTGTCACACCCTCAATTTCCACGAACGGGGTATTACCGTTAGGCGTGTGACATACCAGGATCTCAGCCACTAGTTACACCAAACGACACGTCAATTAGAAAACATAATTATTCGTTAACGTTTTGAAATTTCCAAAGACAGAGTTGTTAACGTAAACATAATAATAGTTGCGGAAGCATAAATAAATCTTAATTCTTAAATGGCGCAACAAGCGCAAATCAATTAAATAAAATTCATGGAAAACGTAAATGTATCACTTGAGGCGATAAATACATGAATGATATGATCCTAAGCGTGCGCATCTTGAGAACCTAAAAGAAACATGCTAAAGTGTCAACACAAGGTTGGTGAGTTTACAGGTTTAACAGAAAACGGTGAGTAATAGTAATGAAATCCAGATTTAGTAATCAAAGCATATAAGTAGGTAGCTAGCCCACAACAAGTCACTATGTGTATGAATTTCGCTACCGAACTGACAGTAATAATGTAATGAATGCCCCAGCAGTGGGTACCAGACCACAGCACAGTAAAACAGGGTAACCATTCACCTGTTTGACCTCCAGTCAAGCTAGCGCGACTAGCCCGGCGGGGTTTGTCAAACCCAGTAGATCTACTAACAATCACCTAGCTAATACCATATTAACGGTCCGAATGAGGCGTAGTGGTATCACAATAGTAAACCAGTATATGCAGTATTAAAAATCTAAGTAACATACAGTTATGAAAATAACATGTTTCTCTCCCCCAAATGAGAGTATAGTATGAAAAGTGGGGCTGTAAACTCACCTTGAATGCACAGCAACTAGTAAATGCAAACACAAGTGAAATAGGTTTTCCAAATAACCTGAATATACATTCAACGTTTATTAATAATAGTTGTTAATATTTTCGGTCGCAAGGTTTCGCGTTCCCGGTCTGGTCACGATGCAAGTTATCGACTACCTCCTAATCACAAGCAAACACACTCAAACCTAAAGCACATTGATTTAGTGAACCCAATTATTATGAATGATGTACTTTTACCACATTTTAGCTATATATATATATATATATATATATATATATATATATATATATATATATATATATATATGTATTTATATAAGATAAAAAGAGTCTACTCGAATGATATTACACAAACTGGTGCTCAAGATACGTAACCAAGCCACACTTCATACTGCATAACGGTTCGCACAAAACGCACTCATACAATATATTTATTTTAGACACTTATGAAAGCCTATTGTACCCATCCACCAAAAAAAAATATAATATATATATGCATACTAAACACACACAATCTAATATATATCACATATACAATACATCCATGAACACAGAAACACAAATGCATTAAACCCCAAGCAACACCCAAAACAAAACATACATGTGTTCACACACACCAAGAATCGCATGCATACATGGAACTGCCTACATACATTCGCAGAACCTATATACATATACAATGAAAGCACACACACATACATCGCAGATTACATATGTATATATACAAAGAAAGCACACACATCGATCGGCATTCAAAACAGGGACAGATTTTTGCACCGCACGCCCGCCGAACCAAATCGAAACTCTAACCCGCAACCAAACACGCGCACAAGACATACATACAACACTCATACAAGCACACGCCAAGAACAAGGAGATCAAACAACCCGCATCGCAGCCACCCCAAACCAACTGGCGCACCAAAACCGAACAAAAAAACTAGCGATTAACGATCAACGTCTTACCTCGGAGAATGCCGTGGAGTTAGAGCTCGCCGGAAGGAATCCGAGAAACCGCTTCTTGCGACGGTGCTATCGGAGAAGGGGTTCGCGGTTGGATGAAAGTGATCGGGAGGGGATTCGCAGCCACGGCAGTGAAAGAAAAAACATCGAATGGAATAAGAAAAAATAGGGTTGTGAAGTTGGAAACGGATATACGATGGTTATGGGTTTTTAAGAATGAAATTAGTTTGTGAATTAACACCCAAGTCCCTAGAGTTAGCTTAATTAGATTAAATGTACAAACTATTGAATTTAGATAGTTAACTTCCGTTATACATCAAAGTTAAATAGAGAATTTACGTAGGAACATTATGTTAATGAAAGTTGGGTTAACGACGTTAACCTGAATATACAGGGTGTCACATAATTAACCAAGCTTAATCATTCCTAGAGATTGAACAAGAAAATCGAATCGGAATGATCAAACACCTTGGTAAATAAGTGAGCAATGTTTTCATCAGGTGTGACTTGTTCAAGATGAATAAGTTTTCTATCAAAATAATCACGGATAAAATGCATGCAGATATCAATGTGTTTTGTTTTTCAGTGTTGAATGAGATTCTTCACTATGTTTAGAACCACGGTGTTATCACACCAAATGGTGGCGTTGAAAATATTAAGTCCATAATCAAAAAGTTGTTGTTGAATCCAAATAATTTGTGAACAATAGCTTGATGCAGCCACATATTCAGCTTCTTCAGTGGATGTGAAGATGATATTTTGCTTTTTGAATTGCCATGAAATCAACCTATTTCGGAGGAATTGACACCCACCTGTTGTTGATTTTCTATCCAAATTACAACCACCACAATCAATGTCAGTATAAGTATATAAATTAAATTTAGAATTCCTAGGATACAAAAGCCCAAGTTGTGGTTGGCGTATGAGATACTTGAAAATCCGCTTGACAACTTTCATGTGTGACTCTTTAGGATTACTCTAATAATGTGCACACTGACAAACAAGAAACATAATGTCTGGTCTGATTGCAATAAGATACATCATGGATCCAATCATTGACCGATAAAGATTTTGATCAGCATCTTCACCCGTGAGATCAATAGATAATGTTGGACGAGATGACATATGAGTTGGTGAAATCTTGGAATCAAGAAATTTGTATTTGTCCAGAATACTATGAACATATTTCTCTTGATGTATCAGAATACACTGATCATTCTGTTTAACTTGAATACCCAAAAAGACAAAATTTCTCCAATAGAACTAATCTCTTCAAATTCCTTACACATATCTTCATTTGTAGATCCAAAAATTATGTTATCAACATAGATTCGAACAGTTACTAGTTTTCCTTAAAAATATAGTTTGATCAATAGCACCCTTGTATAATCATTTGCAAGTAAATGTTCAGTGAAAGCAGCATACAAAGCACGAGGTGCTTGATGTAGCCCATAGAGTGCTTTGTCTAACTTATAGACATAATTAGAAAGATCTGGATCTTCAAAACCAGGAGGTTGACATACATAGTTTACTCTTTCATTTCACCATACAAAAACACAATCTTAACATCCATTTGATAAACTTTAAAGTTCATGAATGAAGCATATGCAAGAAATATACGAATAGCTTCAAGTCTAGCAACAAAAGCATGGACTTCTTCATAATCAAGACCTTCAACTTGATAGAATCCTTGTACAAGAAGTCTAGACTTGTTATGAATAATAATACCTTTTTCATCCGTCTTATTATGAAAGATTCATTTTGTTCTGATGGGTAACTTATCTTTTTGAAGCTCACATAAATGCCACACATTTAACTTCTTGAATTGCGTCAACTCGTCTTGCATTGCCTCAACCTAGATATTTTATTTTATTGCCATTTCTACGTCTTTGGCATGATTTGAGAGATAAAAGCATGTGTATAAGCAAGTATTGATTGCTCCTGATTGACTTCGGGTACGAACGCCTTAAGATAATGGACCAATGATTGCTTTAGTTGGATGATTCTTATGTATTCTCAACTGAGGAATGAGATCTTGATAAATAACTTCGTCAAAATTAGACATATGAACAACAGGTTCTTTATCACCATTCCCTCCTTCTGGTTGATAGAAAATATGTTTCTCTTGAGCAATGTCATTATTAGCATTATCTGATAAATTTTGATCAGCAGATGAGTCTTCAAATGAAACTTGAATTGTATCAATTGGTACATCTTGTGTTGAAGAAGAATTTGGATCAGAATCTTATGGAACTTGTTCAATGATTGGAGTAACTGGAATCAAATCAGATTCAGGAACTTGATTCAAGTTTGAATTAGATGGTTGAACAGCTGATATAGTTAAAGAAGAATGTATGTCTGAAGATATTCCTTTTATTGAAGATGAAATAGATCCAACGTATTCAAAAAATACATCTCGAATAAATGATGTCAAAGGATGAATATCTGCAAAGACAATAGAAGTTCGATTAAAGGTGTCAAACAATGATGCATAATCATATACCCAAGAAGGAGCAGATCATGCATCTGCCTTGTTAGATTTGTGTCAATTTATATCAAATGACTCAATAATCTGTTTAGTTCTTTTATTATAAACCCTGTATCTCACTTTGTTGACTAAATATCCAATAAAATAACAATCATCAGCTTTTTCATCAAATTTAGATTTTGAATCAGATGTGTGTAACAAAGTACAAAAACATCCAAATGTCTTGAAATATTTGACTTTGGGTTTATGTTTGAAAAATATTTCATGTCGAGTCATATTTTTTTGTTTATTTATGAAGATACGATTTTAAACACAACAAGCAGTAGTAACAACTTCAGCCCAAAAGAATAAAGGAAGTTTGGTTGTTGATAGCATTGTTCGAGCTGCTTCAATCAATGTTTTGTTTCGTCTTTCAGCAACTCCATTTTGTTGTATAGTTCCTATAGAACTGAATTGTCTAGATATCCCCTTTGAATCACAGAATTCATTCAAGATATGATTGCAAAACTTCAATCCATTGTCACTTCTGATGCACTTGATTGTTTTATCAGTCTGATTTTCCACTAGAGTCATGACATTATTAGCAAATGAGGTGTTTCATGCTTTGTTGCTAAAAAAACCAAGTAAATCTGAAAAAATCATCTGTAATAACCAAACAATATGCACGACGTGCTAAACTCAAAACACTCACAAGGCCAAACAAATCCATGTGTAGTAATTAAAGAATTGATTCAATTTTGGTATGAGCAGCTGGTTTGTGAGGAAGTTTGTGTTTTTTATCTTTTGAACATGACAAACAATGTTTGATAAGTTGAAATTCTTTCAACTGTAAACCAAAAACATGATTTCCGCGCGACAATTTGTTCATAGTCTTAATTTTAACATGTCCAAGACGATGATGCCATAATATTGAATCACTTTTCTAGGCTTTTGATAATAAAGAAGACGTTGTTACAAATGAATACGAACCATTTATATCCAACAAGTATGTGTCTTTATCGCTCGGAGTTCTCAACAAGATCTATTCATCGGGTATTACAAAACCATGTTTTAGAATGAGACATTCTTTTTCAACGAAGTGTGTAGAATAATATTTGTCATGAATTTGAGAAAACACTTAGCAGATTGTGTTTTAATTCTTCAAGAAAGCTTACATCTTCAAAGCTTAACACACCGTTTAACATTGTACATTTCTTTGTAATTTTACCCCTTTTATCCCCAGCAAAAATAACATAGCCACCATTGTAAATTTGAACATTATTTAACAATGATATGTTACCAATCATGTGTCTAGAACAAGCGCTATCAACATGCCATACGCGGTTAATGACTTGCCTTGGTTGTTCCTACACATATGAATGAATTTAATCAAGTTTAGGAACCCAAGCCATTGTGGACTTGAGAACATTGTTTTCATCCAAATATGTCAGAGAGTTCAAAATCATATCTCTTTTATCATTGAACACATAATCATCAACGATGTCAGAATCTAACCTTTTGTCTTTGACTTTCCATTTTTGAATTAGTTTTGTCAATTTGTGACAATTTTCTTTAATGTACCTTTCACAATATCGAGATTGATTTCATTAATAATTTGAGATTTCTTAATCATATTTCCTTTGTCTAAGTTATTTTTCAACAGAATATTTTGTTTTGCAACAAAACGTTTCAAATAAATTGAAGTTTTATTAAACTTGGCATTCAAAAAAAATTGTTTTCTATTATGTGAAATAGAATTATAAAATCGTTGTTTGCTTGTTGATTTTTGATGATGAATGCAATTTCTAGCCATATGATTTGGCTTTCCACAAACATAGAAACACGGTTTATGATACACATTATGCACTTGCGTATTTCCCTCAAACTATTTATGATAACCACCAATGTTATCATAGAATCCGGCTTTAGTATTTCTTTGGCATTGTGATTTTTTAACAGTCTCTCGTTTCTTTCTTTCATCATAAACATTCCTAGCTGAATCCGAAAGAATTGAGGTATATTTCTTTATCGGTTGATTTTGTCTTAAAGCCTATGAGGCATGCACTGTGGCTTTAACTTTTTGAGACATAGTTACTAGAATTGGACCAGTTTCCATGACACCTAATCTACACACATCTTTTTTCACTACGCTGATTCATTTCTTTAAAAATATAATCTTCATTATCTATATTGCCTTTTGAAACAAATCTATTCTTCAAAAGTGATTTTCAAGTCAGATAATGACATTGTAATTTGTTTTCTTTCATTTTCTGTATTAATGATTTTTGCTTTTAACTTCTTTTGTTTATTAGACTCATTTGAACAATCAGTTGACGAAACAAAAACATCACACTATTCATAAATCGATAGTGATGAATTACAAGAAGATGAATTTTTAGTACAGTTTTTATTATTATTATCAAAAAAATCTATTTCATCATCACTATGCCAATCTTTCACCAAACCATCTTTCTTCACACTTTCTACACAAAGGTTGAGTTTAATTTCAGTGTTTGTGAATGGCTCATCAGTCAAAGGAATGTTGACGAAAGAGTCAAAATTTGATTGAAATCCCAATCCATAGTTCATATCTTCATCTGTTGTATTAACTGATGAAGGTAATCATATACAATCATAATTAATTGGTGGTGCAATTCTAGAGAATCCAATACCACTCTTACCACCATTAATCTTTAATGTCATTTGGGATTTGATTGTACCTTCAACCATATTTGAAGAAAGTTCAAATTTCTTAACCGTGAGTTTGGCATATAAGAATTCTCTATTAAGTTTGTTTATTTCCAAAGTTAGATCATTAATACGTTTTGTCATCATTATTTTTACATTATTTATCATGAAGATTAAGCTGTAATTGATAAATTGATTTGTTTAATCATTCTAGCTTTTCTTTGAAAATCTTTTCATTAGTTTTATATTTTCAAGCTTGATGTTGAAGTTTATCAACTTCTAAAATCAATTGCTCGTTATGAACTCTCCATCTTTCAACTTTATAAACACAACAATTAGTACAAAGATCATTATATACCTCATTTGTGACTACTGACTGTGTGGCTTCTTTAGGCCCTTTCTTCACTATAAATGCTTCCTTCACTTCCTTTCTTTCACCAAATTCTTTTCTTACTGTTGTTGCAGGAGTAATCTTGACATCGTTATCAATTTGAGTATAAGCAGGTGTTGGAGTCTTCTCAATAGCAATTGAAGTTAAGATTTCCTTCTCTTGTGTAGCTAGAGTATTCTCAATAGCCTTTTCTTCAATGACATTCTCATCAACCTCAATCTTCTTTACTAGAGCTGGAGTAGACTCAACAGCATGCTCAGTTATAGCATTCTCATCATCTCTATTTGTTTCAGCTTGACCAAAGACTCCTTCAAGTAAATCACTTGATACAAACTCTGCAAATAGATTTTCTTTAACTTCTTCTTCTTCACTGGCTTTGATCTCTGCCAATAAAGCTATGGATAGTTTGAGATCTAGTATTTCCATTTGATCAGACCGGACATACTCTTCGTTAGTCTAAGATACAAGAGCTTTGTTGCTTGAAGTACTAGCTTTATCGCTCTTGGCTTCAACATCAACTATCACCATTTTCTTACCACCTTTGTTCTGATTCATCTTTGGTTCTGTGCATTCCCTAGCGAAATGCCGAGGTTTGTCACAGTTATAGCATTTCAAGCTAGTCTTGTCAAATCCAATCTTACTTGAGTTATCACCTGAACATTTTCCAATTCATTCATCTTGCAAAGTTCTTTGCCCTTTACACCACCATTGCCATTTGGTATTTAATGTCATTCTCTTCAACATCATCTGGGTTGACTTACCACAAGTCATCAACCAGTATGTTTGTGTAGGACTGGTTAAAGGGGTTAGTCAATATAATCAGTCTTATAATGAGGAGAGCCTTAGAACACTTAACAAATCAAATGAGGAACCGGGTTTGGATAAATGATGCTAAGAACACAAGTAATAAGACAGAATTAAGAACAAGAACAAGCAAGTATGGTTTTCAAGAATGTTGTATATTGCTCTCAAGTTATTTTACAAGTGTTACAAAGCATAAAGAGAAAGACAAGGACCTGAGATACTTTATACTACATCCTACAGCCAGCCATACTTTGAAGGCCAGCTGGAAACACTAATCTAGACAACATGATCAATGTAGAGTCAAAAGGCAGATTGCCTTTTGACTAGTGACTATGACATGCCATAGATCATATCCTAATATATTTCAAAAAGGATAAAAGGTAAAAAGTAGGAAATTACAGACCCAAGACCATAATCTACAGTTTACTAAAGCATGGACCTTTTCACCAACTCATGCAAGTTGGTGAGTCTTCAGAGTTACAGCGGAAAGTAAGTCAGCTTTATGAAAAAGTAGATCAGAGAAAGCATGTTCTCTCTGTCCTCGGAAGAAATCTGTCTTCACTTTATTGGCTTCGGAAGACTTTTTCTATTGAAGCTTCGGAAGACTTCATCTTTGGCTTCGGAAGATTTGGACTTTGGCTTCGGAAGATTTTACACTTAGAATAATTTCTGTGATGAGTGTAAAACTTCCGAAGTAACTTCTATCTTGTACATTAGTGCATGCATGCAGAAAGCTCCTTGGTTGTTTTGGCTTCATTGGTTGCATCAGCCTTATAATATAACCTTACAAATTTCCCCTAGGCTGATGCTACCAAAACAGAGAAGTTATTCAGATGTTAACAGTCCTCATTAGGATCAAGACCATTCCTTTCTGGTCAGGATCCCTTAGACTCTCATAATACCTTCTCATGTCATAGAAATCATGTAGAGGAAGATCAAGCATGTCCTTCCAGAAATAGATATCTTGACCTCCTTGCTCTCTGATGATATACCATCTGTCTGGATTAGCAGCAAAGGTCTAGGACAAGATGGGATGGGTCTTCCAGTTGCAAGAGGCTCGACTTATGTTAGAGTTGGTTGAGCAACCTCTTCATGCACTACCTCAGGATGCTCTGACTCTTCCTGAGGTTTGGAGGTGGATGCCTTTGACTTCTTCTTGGGAATAATCTTCATGGCCATCCTTTTCCTCCTCTTTGAAGTTTATAACTAAGAGGACTGGTCTTCAGCACCAGGTTGTTCTACTGTGTCTCTCTTAGTTGGGTTCTCTTCTCTTACATGTTCAGAAGGAGAGGGAAGAGGACCTTGCTGTGGATCAGAAGATGAAGTTGGCTGAGATTCAGCTCTAGGTCCAGGTTGTGTTGTCTCAGGGGGTTTAACCTTTACCTAGGTTGAGTTGGACTTGGTGCAGAATGCAAGTCAAAAAGCTCTCCCTTCTTAATCTTCTGCTTGATCACTCTGATATGCTCATCCATAGTGGATAGATACATTAGGCCAAGCCTCCTTCCAAAGAATCCATACAGCTTCAAGAAGCTCATATCCTTTGTCTGTCAGCAGACTTCTTTTGGCTCTTATGGATGATGGCTCTTGACTTTGTAGATGCCTGATAGAGTCCTATGGCACTCAGGTAATTGATCATGTTTAGTCTTTTAGCTTCCTTGTCTACCTGAGGTTGTACAGTTGCCAGAGCCTCTGTCTCAAGACTTTCTTGAACTGGGGAGAGGGTAGGAGCATGTTTGTAGTGCCTTTTCTATCTCCTTTCTTCCTTGATTTTAGGGAGTAATGCTGCATCCTCTACCTCCTTTCTCTCCTTTAACAGCTCTATGTTTGCCAGTTCATTTAGTTTCTAAAAGGAAGAGATATGAGTTCATCAATGTTGTAGTTCCTGATCCCCAGATAGTTTAGCCTGGCTGCTCTCAACTCATTATCCTAAGGATTTGGCTTGGGGCCAGCCCTGATGGCAGCTTCCATAAAGCCTAGAGACCCTTTTGAACTCTCTCCCCTTAGCTTCCTCTTCCTCTCTTTCTCCTCCTCCTTAATCTCCTCAGGAGTTATTTTCCTTTTCCCTTTGTCACTCACAGGCCTTGGTGACTCAGGGTGGAGAGAGCTTTGGCCTTCATTGCTTGGTTCAACAGTCAAGCTCTGGCCAGAGAGAGGCTGTGAAGCACCTTTACCAGCTGGTGCCTCACTGAGGGTTTTGGGTGCAGAAGAAGTTCCTATCTCAAGGTTCACAGGTTCAACTTCTAGGCCTTCAGTCAAGGCTTCCCCTTCGAAGCTAATCTTAGGGTCCACTTCAACATCCAGTTGACCAAAAGTCTTACCTGCTAGCCTCTATCTATATAATCTTGACCTCAACTTGAATTCTTCTAGCACCCTTTCTTGAATCCTATCTGCTAATCTTGCAGCTTGTCTGTTTTGACTTGGTTTGACAAGTGGAAGATCAATCAGATGGATGCTCTCGTAGAAACTCGGGTTTGAAAAGTTAAAGATTTCCTGTTGACCCTGAGATCTAGAGATAACTAGAGCTCTTCTATTAGTGACATACCTCCATCCTATTATTGGATTCTCAGAGTAAGGGGATAGGGTAGGCATAGCTCTGGGAACACCCTCCTCAAACATACTTTGTATGAGTGAGTCTACATCCATGTAGACTTGAGGAGGTTGCTGAGTATGGACCATTGCAAGTGAGGGTGGTGAATCCTCAAAGTCCATACTCTGAGAAGAACTCCTAGGTTTTGTGATCATTTGGACTTTCTCCCCCTTTTTGGTAGCATCACCTTCTTGCATTGGTGAGATTGGGGTTAGGTCTGTCACATCCATAGGTTCTTGTGGACCTGGTTGAGTACTTCTGAGTGGTCTCTCAGCTAACTTTCCCTCGAGATCAGTGATCTCAAGTTGCTAGTCATTGACCCTCCTTTATAAGACAGTCACCTAAGATTCCAGGTGACTTATCTTTAAGACTAAATAGGTGCATGTGTTTGTCGGTTGTTGCACCTTTAGTTTCAGACTCCCCTCATCTTCATCAGAAGAATCACGGGGGATGAGAGAATGGGACCAAAGTCTTCTTCCTCATCACCAACACTTTGTTCTTGGCTGCTGGATTTCCCCTGCATCATGACAACTTCAAGTGAAGTGTCAAGAGGCTGGGTTGCCATGGTTGAGGTCTGAATGATGTAATCACTTGCTAAAGTGGGAGCCTCTTCCATATGGACCTCCTGAACAGGTTTAGGGAGATCCACCTTAGTAGTGGGTGGATGATGTGGGCTAGATATAGGAGAAACAGGAGTACTCATCTCTCCTTGAGTAGGGGTGGAGAAGAGAGACTTATGATACTCACTGAATCTCATATCTTCATCATCATAGAATTCAAGGTTTGGGATTGGTTGGTTTAGATTAAGAGGCGGGGGATGGTAACTGTCCCCTGAAGGTTATTCACTAGAGTTTTAAGACTCTGAGTGAAGGCTTAAGGTTGTTGGGGTTGTGAACTCATCAAGCTGAGCATGAGGAACCTTAGCACTGATCATTTGTGAGATGGGAGTGGTTTGCTCCTCAAGAGAAGTGGGAGCTCCAGTGTCAACTTCCTCCTGTATGGGTGATGATATATGGGCCTGCACAAACTAAGTAGTATGTGCAGGGGTTTATTTGGATTTTCTTTGATAGGTGATGGTTATTTTTGGCTGTATAGGTGGTTGGGAAGTAGAAGGTGTGGGTTCAACACTAGCTGGTGCTTCTAGGTTGTCACCTTGAGTAATGAGCTCTAACATTTTTGGGACAAGGGCTGTTTCTACCACTGAGAAGCCAGCAGTTGGCTTCCTCATTGTCTTGAAGATGCCGGGCTTCATCTATCCTAATTTTAGAACATTACCTATTTCCCTCAACTGTAAGCCCAGTTCACAATTGAGAATATGCTGGACATATCAAGGGAACACGTAATATTCTAAGGAGTCTAAGTTTGCAAGTAAATTAGTATAGACAAATTGGACATATCAAGGGAACACTTAATATTCTAAGGAGTCTAAATTTGCAAGTAAATTAGTATAAACAAATTATGAATACCTGAACTTGACCCCTTGAAAAGTGATTTAAAGACAATGTAACAATAAGTGATCCTATATTCAAGCTTTGAGGATCATTAGCTGTTGTTGATGAAGAACTTTCAGTCACATGGTCTTCCTTCATCTTCCACACCATCTTTGGAAGATTAGACTTGAACTTCAATACTTTGGAAGTTATGACAACTTCGGAAGTTTTTGGAGACTGGACCTTCGAAAGATCTTGCTTTCAGTGCAGCAGGCTTCGGTACTTCGGAAGCATACATTTCTTTCAAGACCAAATTTTCTTCCAAAGGTAAGTTTTCACTTGTCTTCTTGGACCTTCTGAAAGGAAAAGATTTTCCTTCCGAAGCTAGTTCTCCTTTCTTCTTCTCAGAATTTTTTCTTTTTGATAATGTGGATAGTACTTTTTAGGATTGTAAAGCAATCCTTAGTAAGATGAGAAGTACTGCCACACATGATGCAATCCATTTGCTTCCTTCTAAGAGTCTTCATTTGCGAGAAAGACTGAACATGATCACTCTGCACCTCCATCTTCATCTTCACAGATGATGCAGCAAGCTTCTTAGGGTGAGGCTTGCTCTTGGAACTAGATGGTTCAGGCTGTGTAGCAGTGGTACATAACTGATCAGCCTTCTTCTTTTTGTTAGAATGAGTTGGACATGAACTAGAACTCCTGGTACTAGAGTTCATAGTTGAGTCTGCAGCCTTCACCACTTCAAATCCTGCAAAGATGAACATTTATTTCTGCTTAGAATTGAAAGTGGCCTTGATCTCTTGAGCCTTCTTTGACTTTCTTTTGGGTTTTCTGATCAAGTTCTTCCTCTTAGACTTGGTCATCCCAGATTCTTTCCTCTCCTCAAAAAATAGTGACCCTTTTAGGATGATTTTTTTCACTCCTTTCAGAATCATCCTTCACTATCTTCTCTTCATCCTCTTCATCAATGGGGCCTATGGAAGCTCATCATCACAAGTTCCACACCATAGAGATCTTTACAGACAAAAGAGTGTATAGAGGAGCTATCTCAGTAGATCCAAGTCCCTGCTAATTCTGATAACAAACTTTTGCATGCAAGGATGAGGATATCATC
The DNA here is from genome assembly GCA_025506505.1 of Flaveria sonorensis. Classification (NCBI taxonomy): domain Eukaryota; kingdom Viridiplantae; phylum Streptophyta; class Magnoliopsida; order Asterales; family Asteraceae; genus Flaveria; species Flaveria sonorensis. The sequence continues at coordinate 9,923,010 of CM046431.1, read as the reverse complement.
TTCTTGAAGGTCTCTTCTTCAAGAACATATTTTTCTGCCCTAGCTTTGATGATCACAAGCTCAGCCTGGCATTCAGTTAACTTAGTGATGAGATCTTTTATCTGAGTCCTGTAGTTGGTAGTTCATGCTTCAGAGTTGAAATGGTTTTCTTTAAATCTTCCGAGACTTAATTTCTTTCGGAAGAAAATTATCCTCAAATACATGCAAGTACCTAGAAGCATATTTAAGTTTCGGAAGATATCTCAGAATTTCTTCTAAAGGTAAATTTCTTATAAGTAGTTATTTGTCTTGAAGACATAATTTTCTTTCGAAGGCAACTTGAAATCTTTCGAAAGAAAATATGTTTTGAAAAAAAAAAGTTTTCAAAAGTTAAGTAATATCATTTTTAGCTCTTTTGAAATTACATTTTAAAATGTTTAAGGACTCAAGATCAGTTCTTATCTCTAAGTTAATGGACCTATATCAGTTAACTTTAGCAATAGATTCAGGTGTACAAAGATGTTCCAATACCTTGGCTTCTTCATGATCTGGCATCGGTGCTTGGTTTGGAGATGCATCCTCAACCTGAAAGCTCCATTCAAAGCCTCCTTCAACATCAACTACAGATTGCTGCTTAGGTTTCTCATTCTGGGGAGCTCCATCAGTGTAGTATGGTTTGTGCTTGGCCACCACTTGTTCTTGGTGCCTTAAACTCTCTAGCAAAGTGTCCTATTTAGTTACAGTTGTAACACTTCACTTTGCTTTTGTCCATCCTAAACTTTTCACTGGTTTTATTGCTAGGAAACTTCCTCCCTGTCCTCTTGTAAAACTTCATGGCTCTATGAGTGAGAAAAGCCATCTGCTGGACTATTTCTATGTACTCCAGATCAGCTGGATGGATACAGTCCAGGTTTTCAAGGGTAGAGAGAAAGTTGCATGTGCTTTCATCAGTAGACACAAAGGCTTGTGAAGAGCTTGTCTCTTGGAATGGGCTTCCTTGGATGTAGCTCTGTCTTGGTGTCTCCGGGAAGGTGATGAAAGGACCCTTTTATGAGTTGTCAGGATAGCAGATGAGATGATGTTGTGGTTCTCTGCAATCCTTTTCAACCACATGAAAGGTTGAACTCTATTGATTGTTGGAGTTACCAGATGGATTTTGCATGTTTATCTCCATCTGCTAGCCACTGAGGATACCATACAACTCAGTGAGAGTAAGGGTCTTGAGGTTCTCAGTCCTCTTAATGACCACACAGTAGTGTGTCCATTGTCTGGGAAGAGAGGACATGAACTTCCTTACAATGTCCCTGTTCTCAAGAGTTACTCCAACATCTATTAGAGTATCCATAATCTCAACATACTTGAAGCATTATTGAGTCATGTTTCACCTATTTTAAAGGTGAAGTTCTCAAACTACTACTTTAAAAGGTCTTTCTTGTTCTTTTTTGCTTCATTTGACCCCTTATACATCAGTTTCAGTGCATCCCATAGTTGCTTGGTAGTGTTGCACTTCTTGAAGCCTCTATAGATAGAGTTTGGAAGAGCAGTTTGGAGGGTGGTCATGGCCTTCTGATCTATGTCTATCTTCTTCCAGTATTCATCAGAATAGTCAACCACTTCCTTTGGTATCATACCACCACCACCAGCAGCTGAAGAGGTGGATGGTATATGAGGTCCATAGACAACAGATCCCCACATCCTGGAGTCTTGAGACTTGATGAAGCCTTCCATTCTTTGGCACCAAGTATCAAACACATCAGGAGTGATCAGTGGAGACTTTGTCATAGTACCGGTTTCCATATCAGCCTTTGTGATAGCTGTCATTTGAGATGTTAAGTGTTTTGTGAAACTGAAGGGTTTTAAGATGGTGAGATCTTACAATCAAGAGCCTAAAAAGCTCTGATACCAATTGCAGGACCGGTTAAAAGAGTTGGTCTATACAATCAGTCTCACAATAAGGAGAGTGTTAGAACACTTAACAGATCAAATGGGGAACCGGGTTTAGATAAATGATGCTAAGAACACAAGTAACAATAAGACAGAACTAAGAACAAGAACAAGCAAGTATGGTTTTCAAGAATGCTGTATATTGCTCTCAAGTTCTTTTACAAGTGTTACAAAGCATAAAGAGAAAGACAAGGACCTGAGATACTTTATACTGCATCCTACAGCCGGCCATACTTTAAAGGCCAGCTAGAAACACTAATCTAGACAACAAGATCAATGTAGAGTCAAAAGGGATTGCCTTTTGACTAGCGACTATGACATGCTATAGCTCACATCCTAATATATTTCAAAATGGATAAAAGGTACAAAGTAGGAAGTTACAGACCCAAGACCATAATCTACAGTTTACTAAAGCATTGACCTTTTCACTAACTCATGCAAGTTGGTGAATCTTCAGAGTTGCAGCAGAAAGTAAGTTAGCTTTCTGAAAAATTAGAGAAAGCATGTTCTCTCTGTCCTCTGAAGAAATCAGTCTTCACTTCATTAGCTTCGGAAGACTTTGTCTATTGAAGCTTTGAAAGACTTCATCTTTGGCTTTGAAAGAATTGGACTTTGGCTTCGGAAGATTTTACACTTAGAATAATTTTTGTGATGAGTGTAAAACTTTCGAAGTAACTTCTACCTTGTACATCAGTGCATGCATGCAGGAAGCTCCTTGGTTGTTTTGGCTTCTTTGGTTGCATCAGCCTTATAATATAACCTTACAGTTTGGTGCACTTAATCTTCCAGCCATAAACACTTCATAGCTTAACATGAATGTTGTAAACAAGGCAAGGTGTTCTTCAACAATCTGAATGGTTTGTTTAGATGGATTGGAGTTGGCAACAAAAGCTTGTTGAGTATGATGTGAAGGCTGAATGGATGGGTATGAGTGAGTTTATGGTTAAGATGATATGTGTTAAGATTGCATGGGAGTGTATTGATTTTATTAGGGACTTGGAAATGAGGGATAGATGTTTCTTGGATAGTAGGAATAACAGGGATTCCTAACTGTTGTTGCTAACATAATTATGAGTAGCTCACATAGTAATTAGGATTACTTGCCTTCTTTGCATACAGAGTAGTTGCTTCTACCCCTATTGAGTTCAAATGGTTTGCAGCCCTTTGTTTATCATCCATTTCATAAGATTTGATAGTAGAAATCAGATCACTAAGAGATAAGTTGAACATATCTTTGGTTCTCTTAATAGAAGTGAAGTTGTTGTTCCAACCTTAAGGCAGTGAGTTTAATAGCTTTTTGTTAACAGCTATGTTTTCCAAAGTTATTCTAGCACTCTTTATCTTTGTGCTCAACTTCACAAATCTTGACATCTCCATCTCCAAAGTTTCACCAAGCACATGATTGAACATGTTGAACTCTTGATTCAGCATATTTTTCTGACTTTCTCTTATATACTTGTTTCCCATAGTCTGTTCTTCCATGGCATCCCATAAGACATCGTCTCCTCTGAATTCCTTAAATTTTTGAGCTATTTTAGTAGTCAAAGCCATAGTAATTGTAGCATAAGCTTTATCATCAAGTTCAAGCATTTACATATCTTCCTCATCCTATAAATATTTAGGTTTTGGAACCAATTCTCCCTTGTTATTTGAATACACGGAAATATACGGTATGTACTTATCGACTGTAACATCCTTGGTTCGGTGTAAATGACATGATTCTCAAAATAGTACACCCAAACAGGATAGCAGTCTTTACTTATAAGTCTCGGAGGCTTAGTGATTGTACCAATCTCATTATCAAGGCTTATAGTAGTAGTAAGATTCTTCAAATTGGCCATTGTTGAAAATCAAAAATCAAACTTTTTTGAATTTCTTGAAAATCGGAACTTCTCGCGCGAAACACTCACCGAAAACTTTTCGTGTGACCTTTGCACTTGAACTTGCCTCACGAAGAATTTTGTAACAGGATTTTGCGAATTATTGAAGTTCTCGCACGAAAGGAATCTTTTTGTAACAAATTTTTGCGAATTCTAAATTTCTCGAGTGAATAGGGACCTTTTCGTGTGCAAAAAGTGAGTTTTCGCAGAATCAGTTTAGTGCAATTTTTATCTTTCCAACTTCATAGGATCACCAATTTGTCAAAAATTAGGTAATGAAGCTTCAAATTAGTGAATTAAGTTCAAATTTGATCCTAATTGTCTCTAATTGATTCACTTAAGTCCATTTAAACCATGAATTCATCTTTGCTTCTTCAAATGAGCTCGTTTTGCTTGTTACAGATCTTAATGACATCCAAATTCAGCGAAAAAGAAGAAACCAAATCAATCTTCAAAAATTAAATAAATTAGTAGCTCAAAAACTCTTCAAAACACTTCAAAATCTAATCCAATCGATCTAGAGCATTCCTTGCTCTGATACCAATTGTAAGATCGTGATTATGATGTAGATCGATCTCGTGAGGAAACACGGAATGAAATCACTCACGGTAACATGATTAGAATGATAAAACGTAAGAAATCGAGTATAACACAAGCAACAAGTAAATAAACTTCAAATATTATTGCTCCCTGATAAGTGATTACAATACTTTTCGCACAATATCATGATTAATTACAAAGATAACAAAAGCAACATATTTATACTAAACCAAAAAGTTCTCGCGCGAGAACTAACTTTTTACGCGGATCAAAAGTTATCGCGCGACTTGTTATGATTTTCATAATCTTCTTTTAATTTCCTGAGTCTTTAGGTTCAATTCCTATAGGTTTTATTGATACTATTGAAAATGTGCATAAATAACCCTAAAGATTTAAAATTACATAAATAGTCCTTAAAGTATAAAATAACCAAAATACCCTTACACTTAACAAAAAAAGTTAATAGAGTTAGCGTCAGAGGCCAAAATAGTTAAGAAATGTAATGTTAAGGGCTTATATGTCAAAAGATTTCTTTTTAGGCTAATAGGGTTAAATGGCCCAAACCCTAGGGACCAAAATAGTAATTTACTCTTTTATTTGTTTTAGTGTTTAATACACAATAATTATGTTCTCTATTGAATTTATAACAATTTAATATAATTTTACAATTTATAAAATTAATTTTTACAAATTTATAAAGCTTTTGTTAATTATGAGCTTTTAAATAATAAATTAAAATAAATAACTAAATTGCAAAGTTTTACAAGATTTATGAAATTTATAAAGATTTTATAAAATAAATATTTATTATTAAAATTAAAGTTTTATTTAAGTTAATGGTTTAAAATATAAATTTCAAAACTTAATTAAAAGGTTTTAGACATAAAACTATTACAATTTGAAGGACCAAAATGAAAAAAATTTAAAAACCTATTTACCCCCCCCCCCCCCCCCCCCCCCCCCCCCCCCCAAAATGGTCGATTAACCCATCTCCGGCCACTTCCAGCCACATCTTCGGCGGCCTCCAAACATCAAAATCATTGAGTTAAATCCTAATCAAACTGCTCCATAAGTTCCACGACATATTCCAACTTAAGACTCATCCCAATTTGAATTAATTAACGTTAGGCTCTGTACAACCGAAACTGAAATCCCAATCGTATTTCAAATCAGTTTCATCTCAATAATCAATCAATTGATTCAATTATTAAACCTTCAATGTATTGCTAATTAATTCGAATGCAATCGCACACTTAATGTTAGTTGAAACAACAAGTTAATCATCAAATCGTATTCGAAACCCCCGCTTTAAAGCCACAACTAGTCGCTCATGAAACAGCCTCAATTAAGACCATATAAATGAGGGCAAACATCGCATTCAATCCCAAGTTCATATCGAATCTACATCATAGTGGAGCAACACCTTTTGAGTTATTTGAATAGCAATTGATTAAGGGCTTTTTCTCATAATCATATAAGCAAGCTTCATAGGTGGTGTTTGGAATTAATTATTGAAAATTCATTTTGACTTCTAAGAAGAAGAAGATAAGTCAAAAGAATGTGAAAAAATGTTTGGATTAAGATGAAGATGTGAGGGGAAGAATAAGATGTTGAGAAGTTGAAAGTTTTAATTTCTTCAAAACTTTTCTCAAAAGCTAAAAAGGTGATTCCACCGGAATCCCAAACACCCCCATAAACTAATAATTGGGTTATTATTATTTCTATCATCTCGAATCAAATTCACTCCGGCCACGACCTAGTCTCTTCTAAAAATTCTTCATCTAAACATTGTAATTAAACATGTCCATGCACTCGATTATGCAAGGGGAATTAAAGCCCCAATGTTAATTTCATTAACATTATCAGAATGTGCTTCAATTTGGATCGAAATCCGAATCGGGGCTCATGATTGATTTGGGAATTCATTTAATATGCTTTAAACTTTGTTTATGGGATTCAAACAGATACGGGACACTGCACAGGAAGACTTTGGTTAGACCTTAGGCCCACAAAACCCTTTAAATTATTTTTTATTGTTAAACTTTAATCCAAAAAAATTTAATATATAATTTTTAATATATTATTATATTAAAATAAAAATTATTTTGTTCATTAAAAATAATTTTGAAACTATTTACTAATTTTAAAAGCTTTAAAACTTATAATGTCATATTTTATTATCTTTCAATGATTATAAATGTTATAAAAACATTTTTAATTCATTAATAAGTTTTAAATATTAAAAAAACTTATTTTAAATCAAATATAAATTATTTCAAATTATTTTAAACTAATATTTTGCAAATCATGTTAATAATTAATTGTTCGATTAATTATTTTATGCATTATGAATTAAATATTATATTTAATAATTTTATTTCACTAATTATTCATTATTATTTTCAATTTTAGTCACTTAATCAATTTATTCAATTTTATTTAATCAAGTTTGATAAATTAATTAATTATTTTATTTAAATGTTTGTTACACCCAAATCCCAATTGAAACCCTAATCCATATCTAGTCTTTAAATCATTATTATTTTAACTTAAGACACCATTTTTAGTTTAACCCGTGAGGAATATCGGTGGCTATTCTAGTTATTCATTCTCTCGAAGTACATATAACTATCAATATGATTATTTATAGCCCTTTTTCTTGTGTTTATTATTTTGGGAAATAATGTGACATTTATACAATCACTATCATTTATTGTTATTCATTGTTATTATTCAAATTTCAATTCAAATCATGTTATGTTATTAATTGTTACTAGGTTAGTATCCCGTGTATTACACGGGTTGAATAAATAAAATATTAAATAATTAGTATTGAAAATTTATTAATTATAAAACGATATGATTAAAATTGCATATGAGTAAAAATATAAGTAATAAAACAATGATATCATTGTTTTAAACTTTTGTTTTTAAACCCTTATTGTTTTCTTTAAATAAACATTTTGTTCCAAACAAACCATGTTAAAAAATATCAATATTAATAATTTTCTTATTATAACTCCTAATTTGTTTTATAAGAAATCATTTTTAAAAAAACCATTTTAAAATATTTCATATTTTTAAGAATGTTTGTTGATTTAAAAAATTTTCTTATTTTTTAAATTTTGTTTATTTAGAAGTTTATAAAAGCATCTCTTTCTCCATTTATTTAAAAATAATTTTTAATCTCAAAAAGAATTAAATAATATTATTAGTATTTAATGTAGTTATTAAATAGGAGAGAGAAGATGAAAAATTAAAATTAGATAGTCTAGAATTGTGCCAAGTGTCATATTATAAGCTTCTTTTATTATAATAGATAAATTATGTGTTCATAGTTACATAAACTAGATGTTAACACAATCATTAATTTATACAATCACAACAACAATTAGGGTTTATTGGTTTGACAAACTCATCCCATATGATTATTCAAGTGGGGATTGAAACCGGATTCATGCTCATTCATAAGACTTCATCTACGAACCGAGTCAATTTAATCATTTGTTTTGATTGTGTCTGGTTTATCTTTTATGTTACATTATTACATTACAAGTCTTGACATTATCATATGAATTGAATTGTTTCAATCATTTTAATCAATATACATATGCATGCAAAACCTATATTTACTCACCGACTTATTTTTAAGTTGTCTTGTTATTTCACATGATTTCAGGAAATGTTGCTTTAGTTGGATTACATGTAAACATCTAGGATGTTGGACCTAGATAACTAATAAGACTTGTTATGTTTATTTGAATTATCTTTTGATTGTATTGAACGTTTTGACTAGTATGAAAAATGCAATTAATATTATTCCAACATATTTATTACCATGTGTCATGAAAATCGATTCATATTCGTATGTCCTGATAATTCTGTTATTGGTTGAGGTGTGAAAAGATTAATTAGGGAAAGGGTGACATCCAGTTCAAAACAGGAAGAGTAAGCGGAAGCAAGAATGTATCTTCACAAGATTGTGAGAACTTTATTTATTGCGAATATCCTAGATGGATGTACTATCTCATACATTTAAAAAATATTTCAGCTTTTAGGGATATTAAAGATGGTTATGTGACAAGAAAGAAAGATAGATCTGGTAAAAACTTCATTTTTGTACATATCACTAGTGTGATTGATGTCAGCTGATTTAATTGATAGTCTCAACACAGTGAGGATCAATAACCTTACGGTGAAGAAAAATGTTGTGCATTATGACCGTAATAACATCACCGAGGGAGCACAAAATAGAGAGAAAGCAGAGTGAAGATACTTACCAAGGAACCACAACCACATGCCAAGACATCAAAACTATAAGCTAGCATTATGGACAACATGTCTTTCAAATAAGTAGTTAAAGGATAAGTAAGTAGAAACAATGTTGATTTGGTTGTTGATCGAGTTCATAATGTCGCGGATATATGAAGGCACTTTGATTAGACAAGTCAAAAACTTAAACTATATGGAAAATGTGAGAAATTTATTTGATTCAACTCTAGGGTGGAATAAAATACGCTATTGGTCTAAAGGTGTTAATAGTTTACTTAGTATCATTGATGCCCGTCGAGTTCCTATCAATATAAAAAGCTTTATTTTCTAAATGGTTAGACTATTTAGGAGTATTGGATGGGTAGGTAATTTGGTATGAATGTATCCCATTGATAGTAATGTGATGTGTTTTGGTTTCCCTTTGGATGGTAGTATTTTTGATAGAATTGGTGAGAAGTTTGGTAAAATCCTAAGACAATTAGAAGCATCAATATGGGATCAAAATTTATCTACTGAAAGGTATACTGTGTTGGTACAACATGGAAGGAATATTGATAAAAGCATTAACATAAGGTGGAAGGGAACTTTGTTCCCACTATGGATCTTATTCTAAAAAACAAGATTGGAGCCCATGTGGCCTAGTGTCTTCTACATTCAAATAATTTAGAGAGTGATAGTGTTGATATGTTGGCTCATGAGAGCTACAAGATGGACAATCTGGAAGAATGTGAGTTAGTTGGAGAAGAGCTACAAAATGCTAGAATCTACAAAACTGAGAAAGAAGGTGGTTGCTCCGATGAGAGTAGAGGAATTTTCTTGCAGCACACAAATGGTCTACCTCGTGAAAGGAAATCGATACATATGGGGAGTCCACAAGGTGGCAATCCGACGAAGGGGTTTCAAAGCTACATGCAGATCATGTTCTTCAGTCATAGTTGGTAGGAAATAATGAAAAAGAATCTTCTCCTCTTGGTTTAATGTTGGTAGCTAATGAACTTGGTGTTTTAGTTGGGCCTGAACTGTCTCATGTCCATGATTTAGAGAATTCTACTAGCCCAAAAGTAGAGATGGTATTACAAGATCCAGTGGGTCATAAGGATCTAAAGGTAATAGAAGATTTTGGTGGCGACAACTCCATAGATTTAAACCTTGATATCCCTTTAGCCCTTCATCCCCAAAGTCTGCAATGGATGTACTACCTCATATATTTAAAAAAAAAATAGTTCAACCTTTTAGGGATAGTAAAGCTGGTTGTGTGACAAGAAAGAAAGATAGATCTGGTAAAAACTTCATTTTTGTACATTTCACTAGTGTGATTGATGTCAGCTTATTTTGTTGATAGTCTCAACACAATGAGGACCGATAACCTTATGGTGAAGGAAAATGTTGTGCATTATGACTGTAATAACATCAATGACGGAGCACAAAATAGAGAGAAAGCAGAGTCAAGATACTTACTGAGGAACCACAACTACATGCCAAGACATCAAAACTATAAGCTAGCACTATGTACAACATGTCTTTCAAATAAGTAGTTAAAAGAGAAGTATGGGGAAACAAAGTCGCTTTGGTTATGGTTATTTGAAGGCTCTTTGATAAGACAAGTCAAAAACTTAAACTATATGGAAAATGTGAGATAGTTATTTGATTCGGTTGGAACTCTAGAGGTGGAACAAAATACGCTAGTGGTCTCAAGGTGTTAATAGTTTATTCAGTATCATTGATGGCCGTCGAGTTCCTATCAATATAAAAAGCTTCATTTTTTAAATGGTTCAACTCTTTAGGAGTATTGGATGGGTAGGTAATTTGGTATGAATGTATTCCATTGATAGTAATGTGAGGTGTTTTGGTTTCCCTTTATCTACCAAAAAGTATATTGTGTTGGTACAACATGGAAGGAATTTTGATGAAAGCATTAACATATGGTGGAAGGGAACTTGTTCCTAATATGGATCTCATCGGAAAAACAAGATTGGAACCCATGTCGCCTAGTGTCTTCTGCATTCAAATCATTTAGAGAATGATAGTTTTGATATGTTGGCTCATGAGGGCTACAAGATGAACAATCTGGAAGAATGTGAGTTAGTTGGAGAAGTGCTACAATATGCTAGAATCTACGAAACTGAGAAAGAAGGTGGTTGCTCTGATGAGAGTAGACGAATGGTCTTGCAGCATACAAATGGTCTACCTCGTGAAGGGAAATCGATACATATAGGGAGTCCACAAGGTGGCAATCCGACGGAGGAGTTCCAAAGCTGCATGCGGATCATGTTCTTCAGTCATAGTTGGTAGGAAATAATGAAAAAGAATCTTCTCATCTTGGTTTAATGTTGGCGGCTAATGAGTTTGGTGTTTTAGGTGGGCCTGGACTGTCTCATGTCCATGATTTAGAGAATTCTACTAGCCTAAAAGTAGAGGTGGTATTACAAGATCCAGTGGGTCATAAGGATCTAAAGTTAATAAGAGATTTGGTGGCGACAACTCCATAGATTTAAACCTTGATATCCCTTTTGCCTTTCATCCCCAAAATTCTGCAATGGATGTACTACCTCATATATTTAAAAAAATTAGTTCAACCTTTTAGGGATAGTAAAGCTGGTTATGTGACAAGAAAGAAAGATAGATCTGGTAAAAACTTCATTTTTGTATATTTCACTAGTGTGATTAATGTTGCTTATTTTGTTGATAGTCTCAACATAGTGAGGACTGATAACCTTATGGTGAAGGAAAATGTTGTGCATTATGACCATAATAACATCAATGACGGAGCACAAAATAGAGAGAAAGCAAAGTCTAGATACTTACTGAGGAACCACAACCACATGCCAAGACATCAAAACTATAAGCTAGCACTATGTACAACATGTCTTTCAAATAAGTAGTTAAAGGAGAAGTAAGTGGAAACAAAGTCGATTTGGTTGTTGATCGAGTTCATAATGTTATGGCTATTTGAAGGCTCTTTGATTAGACAAGTCAAAAACTTAAACTATATGGAAAATGTGAGAAAGTTATTTGATTCGGTTGGAATATAGAGGTGGAATAAAATACGCTAGTGGTCTAAAGGTGTTAATAGTTTAGTCAGTATCATTGATGGCCATCGAGTTCCTATCAAAATAAAAAGCTTCATTTTTTAAATGGTTTGACTCTTTAGGAGTATTGGATGGGTAGGTAATTTGGTATGAATGTATTCCATTGATAGTAATGTGAGGTGTTTTGGTTTTCCTTTAGATGGTAGTATTTTTTATAGAATTTGTGAGAAGTATGGTAAAATCCAAAGACAATTAGAAGCATCAATATGGGATCAAACTTTATCTACCGAAAGGTATATTGTGTTGGTACAACATGGAAGGAATTTTGATGAAAGCATTAACATATGGTGGAAGGGAACTTGTTCCCAATATGGATCTCATCGGAAAAACAAGATTGGAACCCATGTCGCCTAGTGTCTTCTGCATTCAAATAATTTAGAGAATGATAGTTTTGATATGTTGGCTCATGAGGGCTACAAGATGAACAATCTGGAAGAATGTGAGTTAGTTGGAGAAGTGCTACAAGATGCTAGAATCTACGAAACTGAGAAAGAAGGTGGTTGCTCTGATGAGAGTAGACGAATGGTCTTGCAGCACACAAATGGTCTACCTCGTGAAGGCAAATCGATACATATAGGGAGTCCACAAGGTGGCAATCCGACGGAGGAGTTCCAAAGCTGCATGCGGATCATGTTCTTCAGTCATAGTTGGTAGGAAATAGTGAAAAAGAATCTTCTCATCTTGGTTTAATGTTGGCGGCTAATGAGTTTGGTGTTTTAGGTGGGCCTGAACTGTCTCATGTCCATGATTTAGAGAATTCTACTAGCCTAAAAGTAGAGGTGGTATTACAAGATCCAGTGGGTCATAAGGATCTAAAGTTAATAAGAGATTTTTGTGGCGACAACTCCATAGATTTAAACCTTGATATCCCTTTTGCCTTTCATCCCCAAAGTCTGCAATGGATGTACTACCTCATATATTTAAAAAAATTAGTTCAACCTTTTAGGGATAGTAAAGCTGGTTATGTGACAAGAAAGAAAGATAGATCTGGTAAAAACTTCATTTTTGTACATTTCACTAGTGTGATTAATGTTGCTTATTTTGTTGATAGTCTTAACACAGTGAGGACTGATAACCTTATGGTGAAGGAAAATGTTGTGCATTATGACCATAATAACATCAATGACGGAGCACAAAATAGAGAGAAAGCAAAGTCTAGATACTTACTGAGGAACCACAACCACATGCCAAGTCATTAAAACTATAAGCTAGCACTATGTACAACATGTCTTTCAAATAAGTAGTTAAAGGAGAAGTAAGTGGAAACAATGTCGATTTGGTTGTTGATCGAGTTCATAATGTTATGGCTATTTGAAGGCTCTTTGATTAGACAAGTCAAAAACTTAAACTATATGGAAAATGTGAGAAAGTTATTTGATTCGGTTGGAACTATAGAGGTGGAATAAAATACGCTAGTGGTCTAAAGGTGTTAATAGTTTAGTCAGTATCATTGATGGCCATCGAGTTCCTATCAAAATAAAAAGCTTCATTTTTTAAATGGTTCGACTCTTTAGGAGTATTGGATGGGTAGGTAATTTGGTATGAATGTATTCCATTGATAGTAATGTGAGGTGTTTTGATTTTCCTTTAGATGGTAGTATTTTTTATAGAATTTGTGAGAAGTATGGTAAAATCCCAAGACAATTAGAAGCATCAATATGGGATCAAACTTTATCTACCGAAAGGTATTTTGTGTTGGTACAACATGGAAGGAATTTTGATGAAAGCATTAACATATGGTGGAAGGGAACTTGTTCCCAATATGGATCTCATCGGAAAAACAAGATTGGAACCCATGTCGCCTAGTGTCTTCTGCATTCAAATAATTTAGAGAATGATAGTTTTGATATGTTGGCTCATGAGGGCTACAAGATGAACAATCTGGAAGAATGTGAGTTAGTTGGAGAAGTGCTACAAGATGCTAGAATCTACGAAACTGAGAAAGAAGGTGGTTGCTCTGATGAGAGTAGACGAATGGTCATGCAGCACACAAATGGTCTACCTCGTGAAGGGAAATCGATACATATAGGGAGTCCACAAGGTGGCAATCCGACGGAGGAGTTCCAAAGCTGCATGCGGATCATGTTCTTCAGTCATAGTTGGTAGGAAATAATGAAAAAGAATCTTCTCATCTTGGTTTAATGTTGGCGGCTTTGGTGTTTTAGGTGGGCCTGAACTGTCTCATGTCCATGATTTAGAGAATTCTACTAGCCTAAAAGTAGAGGTGGTATTACAAGATCCAGTGGGTCATAAGGATCTAAAGTTAATAAGAGATTTTGGTGGCGACAACTCAATAGATTTAAACCTTGATATCCCTTTTGCCTTTCATCCCCAAAGTCTGCAATGGATGTACTACCTCATATATTTAAAAAAATTAGTTCAACCTTTTAGGGATAGTAAAGCTGGTTATGTGACAAGAAAGAAATATAGATCTGGTAAAAACTTCATTTTTGTACATTTCACTAGTGTGATTAATGTTGCTTATTTTGTTGATAGTCTCAACACAGTGAGGACTGATAACCTTATGGTGAAGGAAAATGTTGTGCATTATGACCATAATAACATCAATGACGGAGCACAAAATAGAGAGAAAGCAAAGTCTAGATACTTACTGAGGAACCACAACCACATGCCAAGACATCAAAACTATAAGCTAGCACTATGTACAACATGTCTTTCAAACAAGTAGTTAAAGGAGAAGTAAGTGGAAACAATGTCGATTTGGTTGTTGATCGAGTTCATAATGTTATGGCTATTTGAAGGCTCTTTGATTAGACAAGTCAAAAACTTAAACTATATGGAAAATGTGAGAAAGTTATTTGATTCAGTTGGAACTATAGAGGTGGAATAAAATACACTAGTGGTCTAAAGCTGTTAATAGTTTAGTCAGTATCATTGATGGCCATCGAGTTCCTATCAAAATAAAAAGCTTCATTTTTTAAATGGTTTGACTCTTTAGGAGTATTGGATGGGTAGGTAATTTGGTATGAATGTATTCCATTGATAGTAATGTGAGGTGTTTTGGTTTTCCTTTAGATGGTAGTATTTTTTATAGAATTTGTGAGAAGTATGGTAAAATCCCAAGACAATTAGAAGCATCAATATAGGATCAAACTTTATTTACCGAAAGGTATATTGTGTTGGTACAACATGGAAGGAATTTTGATGAAAGCATTAACATATGGTGGAAGGGAACTTGTTCCCAATATGGATCTCATCGGAAAAACAAGATTGGAACCCATGTCACCTAGTGTCTTCTGCATTCAAATAATTTAGAGAATGATAGTTTTGATATGTTGGCTCATGAGGGCTACAAGATGAACAATCTGGAAGAATGTGAGTTAGTTGGAGAAGTGCTACAAGATGCTAGAATCTACGAAACTGAGAAAGAAGGTGGTTGCTCTGATGAGAGTAGACGAATGGTCTTGCAGCACACAGATGGTCTACCTCGTGAAGGGAAATCGATACATATAGGGAGTCCACAAGGTGGCAATCCGACGGAGGAGTTCCAAAGCTGCATGCGGATCATGTTCTTCAGTCATAGTTGGTAGGAAATAATGAAAAAGAATCTTCTCATCTTGGTTTAATGTTGGCGGCTAATAAGTTTGGTGTTTTAGGTGGGCCTGAACTGTCTCATGTCCATGATTTAGAGAATTCTACTAGCCTAAAAGTAGAGGTGGTATTACAAGATCCAGTGGGTCATAAGGATCTAAAGTTAATAAGAGATTTTGGTGGCGACAACTCCATAGATTTAAACCTTGATATCCCTTTTGCCTTTCATCCCCAAAGTCTGCAATGGATGTACTACCTCATATATTTAAAAAAATTAGTTCAACCTTTTAGGGATAGTAAAGCTGGTTATGTGACAAGAAAGAAATATAGATCTGGTAAAAACTTCATTTTTGTACATTTCACTAGTGTGATTAATGTTGCTTATTTTGTTGATAGTCTCAACACAGTGAGGACTGATAACCTTATGGTGAAGGAAAATGTTGTGCATTATGACCATAATAACATCAATGACGGAGCACAAAATAGAGAGAAAGCAAAGTCTAGATACTTACTGAGGAACCACAACCACATGCCAAGACATCAAAACTATAAGCTAGCACTATGTACAACATGTCTTTCAAATAAGTAGTTAAAGGAGAAGTAAGTGGAAACATTGTCGATTTGGTTGTTGATCGAGTTCATAATGTTATGGCTATTTGAAGGCTCCTTGATTAGACAAGTCAAAAACTTAAACTATATGGAAAATGTGAGAAAGTTATTTGATTCGGTTGGAACTATAGAGGTGGAATAAAATACGCTAGTGGTCTAAAGGTGTTAATAGTTTAGTCAGTATCATTGATAGCCATCGAGTTCCTATCAAAATAAAAAGCTTCATTTTTTAAATGGTTCGACTCTTTCGGAGTATTGGATGGGTAGGTAATTTGGTATGAATGTATTCCATTGATAGTAATGTGAGGTGTTTTGGTTTTCCTTTAGATGGTAGTATTTTTTATAGAATTTGTGAGAAGTATGGTAAAATCCCAAGACAATTAGAAGCATCAATATGGGATCAAACTTTATCTACCGAAAGGTATATTGTGTTGGTACAACATGGAAGGAATTTTGATGAAAGCATTAACATATGGTGGAAGGGAACTTGTTCCCAATATGGATCTCATCGGAAAAACAAGATTGGAACCCATGTCGCCTAGTGTCTTCTGCATTCTAATAATTTAGAGAATGATAGTTTTGATATGTTGGCTCATGAGGGCTACAAGATGAACAATCTGGAAGAATGTGAGTTAATTGGAGAAGTGCTACAAGATGCTAGAATCTACGAAACTGAGAAAGAAGGTGGTTGCTCTGATGAGAGTAGACGAATGGTCTTGCAGCACACAAATGGTCTACCTCGTGAAGGGAAATCGATACATATAGGGAGTCCACAAGGTGGTAAACCAACGGAGGAGTTCCAAAGCTGCATGCGGATCATGTTCTTCAGTCATAGTTGGTAGTAAATAATGAAAAAGAATCTTCTCATCTTGGTTTAATGTTGGCGGCTTTGGTGTTTTAGGTGGGCCTGAACTGTCTCATGTCCATGATTTAGAGAATTCTACTAGCCTAAAAGTAGAGGTGGTATTACAAGATCCAGTGGGTCATAAGGATCTAAAGTTAATAAGAGATTTTGGTGGCGACAACTCCATAGATTTAAACCTTGATATCCTTTTTGCTTTTCATCCCCAAAGTCTGCAATGGATGTACTACCTCATATATTTAAAAAAATTAGTTCAACCTTTTAGGGATAGTAAAGCTGGTTATGTGACAAGAAAGAAATATAGATCTGGTAAAAACTTCATTTTTGTACATTTCACTAGTGTGATTAATGTTGCTTATTTTGTTGATAGTCTCAACATAGTGAGGACTGATAACCTTATGGTGAAGGAAAATGTTGTGCATTATGACCATAATAACATCAATGACGGAGCACAAAATAGAGAGAAAGCAAAGTCTAGATACTTACTGAGGAACCACAACCACATGCCAAGACATCAAAACTATAAGCTAGCACTATGTACAACATGTCTTTCAAATAAGTAGTTAAAGGAGAAGTAAGTGGAAACAATGTCGATTTGGTTGTTGTTCGAGTTCATAATGTTATGGCTATTTGAAGGCTCTTTGATTAGACAAGTCAAAAACTTAAACTATATGGAAAATGTGAGAAAGTTATTTGATTCGGTTGGAACTATAGAGGTGGAATAAAATACACTAGTGGTCTAAAGGTGTTAATAATTTAGTCAGTATCATTGATGGCCATCAAGTTCCTATCAAAATAAAAAGCTTCATTTTTTAAATGGTTCGACTCTTTAGGAGTATTGGATGGGTAGGTAATTTGGTATGAATGTATTCCATTGATAGTAATGTGAGGTGTTTTGGTTTTCCTTTAGATGGTAGTATTTTTTATAGAATTTGTGAGAAGTATGGTAAAATCCCAAGACAATTAGAAGCATCAATATGGGATCAAACTTTATCTACCGAAAGGTATATTGTGTTGGTACAACATGGAAGGAATTTTGATGAAAGCATTAACATATGGTGGAAGGGAACTTGTTCCCAATATGGATCTCATCGGAAAAACAAGATTGGAACCCATGTCGCCTAGTGTCTTCTGCATTCAAATAATTTAGAGAATGATAGTTTTGATATGTTGGCTCATGAGGGCTACAAGATGAACAATCTGGAAGAATGTGAGTTAGTTGGAGAAGTGCTACAAGATGCTAGAATCTACGAAACTGAGAAAGAAGGTGGTTGCTCTGATGAGAGTAGACGAATGGTCTTGCAGCACACAAATGGTCTACCTCGTGAAGGGAAATCGATACATATAGGGAGTCCACAAGGTGGCAATCCGACGGAGGAGTTCCAAAGCTGCATGCGGATCATGTTCTTCAGTCATAGTTGGTAGGAAATAATTAAAAAGAATCTTCTCATCTTGGTTTAATGTTGGCGGCTAATGAGTTTGGTGTTTTAGGTGGGCCTGAACTGTCTCATGTCCATGATTTAGAGAATTCTACTAGCCTAAAAGTAGAGGTGGTATTACAAGATCCAGTGGGTCATAAGGATCTAAAGTTAATAAGAGATTTTGGTGGCGACAACTCCATAGATTTAAACCTTGATATCCTTTTTGCCTTTCATCCCCAAAGTCTGCAATGGATGTACTACCTCATGTATTTAAAAAAATTAGTTCAACCTTTTAGGGATAGTAAAGCTGGTTATGTGACAAGAAAGAAAGATAGATCTGGTAAAAACTTCATTTTTGTACATTTCACTAGTGTGATTAATGTTGCTTATTTTGTTGATAGTCTCAACACAGTGAGGACTGATAACCTTATGGTGAAGGAAAATGTTGTGCATTATGACCATAATAACATCAATGACGGAGCACAAAATAGAGAGAAAGCAAAGTCTAGATACTTACTGAGGAACCACAACCACATGCCAAGGCATCAAAACTATAAGCTAGCACTATGTACAACATGTCTTTCAAATAAGTAGTTAAAGGAGAAGTAAGTGGAAACAATGTCGATTTGGTTGTTAATCGAGTTCATGATGTTATGGCTATTTGAAGGCTCTTTGATTAGACAAGTCAAAAACTTAAACTATATGGAAAATGTGAGAAAGTTATTTGATTCGGTTGGAACTATAGAGGTGGAATAAAATACGCTAGTGGTCTAAAGGTGTTAATAGTTTAGTCAGTATCATTGATGGCCATCGAGTTCCTATCAAAATAAAAAGCTTCAGTTTTTAAATGCTTCGACTCTTTAGGAGTATTGGATGGGTAGGTAATTTGGTATGAATGTATTCCATTGATAGTAATGTGAGGTGTTTTGGTTTTCCTTTAGATGGTAGTATTTTTTATAGAATTTGTGAGAAGTATGGTAAAATCCCAAGACAATTAGAATCATCAATATGGGGATCAAATTTTATCTACCGAAAGGTATATTGTGTTGGTACGACATGGAAGGAATTTTGATGAAAGCATTAACATATGGTGGAAGGGAACTTTGTTCCCAATATGGATCTCATCGGAAAAACAAGATTGGAACCCATGTCGCCTAGTGTCTTCTGCATTCAAATAATTTAGAGAATGATAGTTTTGATATGTTGGCTCATGATGGCTACAAGATGGACAATCTGGAAGAATGTGAGTTAGTTGGAGAAGTGCTACAAGATGCTAGAATCTACGAAACTGAGAAAGAAGGTGGTTGCTCCGATGAGAGTAGGGTAATTGTCTTGCAGCACACATATGGTCTACCTCGTGAAGGGGAATCGACACATATAGGGAGTCCATAAGGTGGCAATCCGACAGAGGAGTTCCAAAGCTGCATGCGGATCATGTTCTTCACTCATAGTTGGTTGGAAATGATGAAAAAGAATCTTCCCCTCTTGGTCTATTGTCGGTGGCTAATGAGTATGGCCTTATAGGTGGGCCTGAACTGTCTCATGTCCATGATTCAGAGAATTCTACTAGCCCAAAAGTAGAGGTGGTATTACAAGATCTAGTGGTTCATGAGGATCTAAAGGTAATAGGAGATTTTGGTGGCGACAACTCCATAGATTTAAACCTTGGTATCCCTTTTGCCCTTCATCCCCAAAAGTCTGTAATGGTTGGAGGTCATTATCCAAAGAAAGGCTCACATATGAAGATCTCTAGGGTGATGCCTCATCACTATCTCAAAATGAAGGATGCAATATGGATTGATTGCCCTACTATTTTTGCATCTCGTGCTCTCCCTTTTGGGTCGTCTCATTGATGGTTGTTTTCATTTGTGGGAATTGTTGGTGAGGGAGGTTGGTCAAGTTCAAGAGATTTAGAGACTGAGGTAGCAAATACCTATCAAATTGGAGAGATCCATCTCAACGGGAAATGTTAATGCGGGAGGGTGCCATCAAAGAAATCAAATGAATTGGTTATCTTTAAATATTAAAGGAGCTAAAGAAAGTTTAAATAAATCATGGGTGCAAAGGATGAAAATGTATAACAATATTTCATCCATTGCATTACAAGATACACAGATTGAAGCTCCCTAAAACTCTGAATTCACAAGTTTTTGGAGGAAATTGATGATGGATGTGAAGTTCATAGAAGCATCGGGGTGATTAAGGGGCATGGTCTTCATGTGGAATCTTGGTATGTTCTTAAAGTCTCTGGTAATTAAGAACCACAATCATCTCCTAATTGTTGGTTCTTCTCATGGTATTCAATCTAATATAGAAGTTGTCAACGTTTTTGCTCCTTATGATCTAAAGCTTCGTATGGTCTTGTGGAATGATCAGCTGCGACTAAAGTTGGGTATGCTAGGTATGTGTAATTTGTTAGGTGACTTTAATGAAGTTCGAACTCCATCAGATATGTTTCATTCCATATTTTTGCAACGAATGCATCTTGATTCAACTCGTTTATCCACGATGAAAGTTTTTACGAATACCCATGACTGATTGTAGTTTCATGTATATGTCTTAGGATGGGTCTAAACTCGGTAAAAATGATAGATTCCTGGTGTGCTTGAAATTTTGGAACTTGTCTAATGTTGCACTAATGGCATTGCCACGTAAATATTATGACCATTTTCTTATTACCGTTAACACGTTAGATGTGGAATTTCGCCCTATTCTTTTTTGTTGATTAAATTTTTAGCTAGATATCCAGTGTTTATAAATGCAGTTACATCGGCATACAACAATGCAATAGTTAATTTTCCCCCGAATAAAAAATATGGTGTTTATGATGTTTATGCTTTATAAACGTTGTAATTAATTTTCAAAATATGCTTAGTTTATATTTGAAGTGTTGTATATGATGTATGTGTATACGGTGTTTATATGAAATTTGATTTTTATTATCTTAATTTGCCTTAAAATGCATATGGTGTCTGTGGCTTATGGTTTTTATAAAGTGTAAGTTTTTTATTACATCTTAAAAAAGTTATGTGATGTTTAGTTCATCTTACAAAATTTAAATGGGTTATAGTTTTATATAAGTTGTATGGTGTTTATTAGATATTAGAAAAGTCTATGGTGTTTACTAAATCTTACAATTTGTAATGGCTTATTGTTTTTATAAGAAGCATGGTGTTTATATTATGGCTTAAGTTTGTTACAAAGGTGTATGGTGTTTAATGAATCAAAGAACGGTGTATCTAAAATATATTACATCTTACAAATTGTACATGGCGTAAGGTTTTTATAAGGTATATGGTGTTTAATAAATCATAAAAAAACTTTTTGGTGTTTGTTGCAACTTACAAAATGTGCATAGGCTAAGGTTTTTATAAAGGTGTATGGTGTTTAATGAATCATAAAAAATTGTATGGTGTTTATTGCAACTTACAAAATGTACATGATTTATTTGTTCTTATAAGGTGTATGGTGTTTTTTAATCTTAGAAAATATGTATGGTGTTTATTGCCAATTTAAAAATACACATGATTATAATTGTTATAAGATGTGGTGTCTATTACATCTTAGATTGCTAATGTTTTTTATATGAAATGTATAGTGTTTTAGTTGTGCAATATTCAAAAAACATTGAATAGAGAAAAATTCAGAGAATTGCTAAAAGATCATTAAGCAAATTCAAAAACATTGAATCAACAACAATTATCTTGGATGCTGAATATAAAAATAAATCATATAATATGTTGTGATGTTTGTGATGATTATAGTGTGGTATTTTATATAAGTATATACAGTTGAACTGATAGTTGGAATTACAGATGATGACAAATCAAGTAAGCAAGATAAATTATCTTGCACACCAAAAAAGACAAAAAATTACTAAGTAAGCAAGAAACATAAACTGTCGTAAATAAGAATACGAAAGATATTATTCTGGAGAAAAGAGAAGATAGTAAGAAGAGAAAGGAGAAAGAAAATCCAAGAAAATCATATGCTTTGAACAACCATAAAGTAACTTTAAAAAACACCATACACCAAAAAAACTTCAACAACAACGTAAAAACCATGATGATCCTTTACTGGCTACGAAATCAAAGTATCAAATCTTAAAAAAAGAATGATCCCTTCCAAGATTTCATTTGCATGTTCTCTTTTGGACGCAACGACCATATTCTTTAAAATTTTGACATTACCTTTGGTTCTTGGATGATCTAATGATAGCCTCTCCCTGTTTAGATTTTAACAGTCTTTCAGAACTAGAGCCTTTAGTCTTGTATCTAACAGGAACCATAACAGGATGTTTATTGTTTTGGGTATGACCATTCAACTCAGCAATCCGGCCCTTTCACTAGAAAGAGGTGCAACAATCTGAACTTGCTCTTATAGTCTTCTGCTATTATGTTCGGCAATGAAATATCAAAATACGAATCAAAATTGCCTAATTGATCGTTTTATAAAAAGGGATTCAATAAACTAATCGATGAACGATAAAAGAGCCAAAATCTGAATGCAAATCGGTTAACATCTTTAGCCCCAAATCGAGAGCAGGGTTTCCGAAAAGTTTAAACCAAATAAAACTGAAATACCAAAAAATACCCACCCACCCAAAATTTTTGAAAGTACGTGTGTGTGTCTAAAAATCATTCCTACCTTTCTAAAGTATCTCCTTTTTTAGCCTAACCTCATTCTACATATGTGAATAGGGAAAAAAGTTAATTGCATACCAACAGTAGCAACAACCAACTGAAAACTTTATGTAAACTAATAAAAAACAATCAAGATCAATTCAAATCGTTATTTTTATTGTAGTAATAACACTATTATACATATACAACATTATGTTTTTTTTATATATGTACAAATTCACGTGTTAAAAAAGTAACATTTGTGTAAAATGTTAATTACACGTGTAAAAAAATTCCTAAAGTTCTCATAAAAAACAAAAGTTCTCATTCTATAACATATTTACTGACAAAAATCAAAACCCAAAGTAAAATTGCAACGAACAGGATAGAAAGGTAAAATTACATCCTCATTTAACGGTCGCAATGTTGAAATTAAAGTAAATGAGGAAAGGCGTCACAAGAGCTAAGCATGCGAATTCGAAATTAGATTTTAAAACCAGTTTTGTCAGGTTAAGCTAGAGTTGCACAAATCGGGTTTGGGCCGGACCCGGGCCCGGGTACAAAACCGGGTTTGGGCCCAACCGGGTTTTTTGTACCCGGGTATTGGTGAACCCGGGTACGAACCCGGGTCGGGTTCAGCGAGATACAAACCCTACCCGGTATACCCGGGTAGGGTCGGGTCGGGTTCGGTTCGGGTATGAAACCCGGGTTCAACCGGGTTTTTGCCTTTTTTTTTTTTTTTTTTCTTTTTTTCTTTTCTTGTGTGTGTGTCGAACACCGGGTCGTATGTTTTTTTTTTCTTATATTTTCTTTCCTTTTTTTCTTTTTATTTTTCTTTTCCTAACCGGGTTCACTTGAATGACAAAAATTTAAACAACTTAATATATAAATATATACAAATCTTGAGTAGAAAATGTTACACTTATAATATACAAATATTAAATACTTTTTATATAAAACATTTGAATGACAAAGAAATTTAAAAAGAACATGAAAGACATATAATATTAAAACAACTTAAAAATAACAATATCGTTTAATTTTATCTACTACGAGATGCTTGATCAAATGCTAATTCTTCATCGGATATGCCAGAAGATACTCCGTCTTCTACCTCTTCATCATGTACTTTAGCTTCGAGTGTAATCTCGTCTTCGAGGCTTGTTTGGTCTTGTATACGATCCGTTGCGTCTAAGTGATCCTTTAAACAAATGCACATCTCCACTGCTTCCGGAGTTAGTCTTGTTCTTCGTAATGATATTACCCTGCCACTAAGAGAAAAAGCAGATTCCGAAGCTACCGTAGAAGCTTGGACGCTTAGTAAATCACGGGCCATAGCAGAAAGAATCGGAAATTGAGATTCTTTTCCTTTCCACCAAGCCAAAATATCGAATGCACGATAATCTTCGGTAGTCATAGTGGAAATAAAATCCGTTCCACTATATCTACCGAGCTCACTTGTTGGGGTGTTACCTCTTTGACGTTTAGCCGTCACATCCCGAACAACATTCAACATAGTCAAAACAGGGTCTTTAAACGAGGTACTAGCACTTGAGGTTGATCCGCTTGGCATGGTTATGTTTACGTTAGGCCCATATCTATTTAAATAAAAATTATAAATTGTTTTCAAACTATGATTAAAATTTTCTTTTGCCTCGTTTGAAAAATCAGGGTTTTCGTCATGCATATCCAAATTGTCATTTATCTCATCTATCAAACATTCAACCCCCGCAACATTTAGAAACGGATTTAAAGCGGCGGCACACGTAAAAACGGGTGGTAAGTCCTTAAAATATTTTTTAAACTTTTCTTTCATTGGTTCTATCATTTGATTAAACATATTATTTTTATTTTGAAAATTTTTAAAATTCAAAGACATAAAATATAGTTCTTGAAGCACCGAATAACTAGTGGAATAATAAACTCCCGATAATTTTGTTGTTGAGTTTTTAAAAACCTCAAGAAACTCGGATAGACGTTGAAGATTCTCCCAACCCGCATCCGGAAATGGGTCGGCTTCACCATTATCCGAAAGACTATTATGAAAAGCTTTCAAAGTGCCCTTTTGTTTTAAAGCACATTCAAACATGTGACAAGTCGAATTCCACCGAGTAGGTACATCCCAATTAGGACCTAAAAATCTAGAGTGCGTATCCTTACAAAGTTGTTTATAATCTTGATATCTTCTTCTACTTTTTTTAAAAACGTCATGTAACATAAATCGAAAAGATGTAATAAAGTTATTAACATATTGCCCGGATAGTCCGTCTTGCACTACTAAATTAATAATATGTGCAACACAACGAGTATGGAAAAAATCACCGTTTGCAATCGGAAGATATTTTAATTTTAATTTTTCAACCGCGGTTGTGTTGTTAGAGGCGTTATCAAATGCAATTGAAAAAAGTTTATTTTCTAATTTAAAAGTACTTATTACATTATCTAAAAAGTAAAACAAAAATTCTCCGGTGTGTGGATGCGGAAAAAGATCAAATGCAATCGTACGTTTCATCAATTGCCATGAATTGGGATCCACCCAATGAGCGGTGACGCAAAGGTACGATTCGGGTAAACCGTGTGGAGCCGACCAAACGTCACTAGTTAAGTTTACACCGGTATTTAAATTTTCAAATAATACAATTAAATCATTTTTTGCTTGTTTCCATAATTTTAAACAATAACGTCTAAGTGTAGTACGACTTACGTGAGTGTAACGAGGTTGAAGCGTCTCTCGAATTAAGTTGGTCAACCGAGGATTGTCGAAGTGACTAAAAGGCAAAGCTTCTTGAATCACGAACTTCGCCATTCGATCTCGAACCGTATTAACATCGTAATTAAAGATTCCACCGTCTCCACCCAATTGTGTTTGTTGTGAATCCGGATTACTTTTCAACGACTTACAAAACTTCTTGCTAATGTGTTTGTTTAAAGTCGTGTTAGAATCTTTAGCAAGCAAAGCTCCACAAAACTTGCAACGAGCCTTTACAGACCCGTCACTCAACTCAACCATATCCCAATTGCACCAAACATCCATGTTACGATTGTGTGCAAGAACACGAACGACGGTTGGAGCGTTGGACGAACCTTGACCAACGGAAGATTGTGAGTGAGCCATATCAAGATTGAAGAGAGTGAAAGTGTAAAACGAGAGAGTGAACGTGTAAAGCGAGAGTAAAGGAGAGTATTTTTTGCGTTTTTTGCGTATGTTTTTGCGTTTGAGACTTGGGTACTAAACCATATCAACCCACACCTATTTATACTAACTTATAAGCCTAAAAGTGACAAAAAAACGGTCACAAATCGATCCCAACGGCTATATAGCCGTTAAAAAACGGCCACTTTTTAAAAAAAAAAAAAAAAAAACGGTCGAAACCGGGTACAACCCGGGTTCAACCGGTTCCGGGTCGGGTCGGGTCGGGTCGGGTCGGGTTCGGGTTCTAAGAAATTCTAGAAAATCATACCCGGTTCCAACCCTACGGTTTTTTTTCGGGTCCAACCCGGGTATGCATATACCGGGTCGTACCCGTACCCGGTTCCGGGTCGGGTCCACCGGGTCGGGTCCGAACCCGGTTTTTATGCCCACCTCTGGGTTAAGCTTACAACAGACAAGAAGCATGAGTGGTGGTGATGTTTGGCCTAAGAATCTCTCATCTATCCAAAAACATTTACGGAAATCGGATATCAGCAGCCATCAAAATGCATATTAGAACCAGAGAGATTCAAGACAACATTTTTATCTACTTGTTGCTAACTAATTTACTAAACTATTCTGTTCCAAATTTACCCCCCATTCAAAATCCCAAGTCAAGCTTGTATTTCTCAATAATAAAGGCAAAAGATCATCATCATCATCATCAAACCGCCATTCGTGTTGTTTACTGTAATCACCTTCTCCTGCACTTCCCATAAACGGTGGGTCGCATGGTGCATGTTAGCAATGATCGGTGTTACGTGCAACAAAATTGATGAGGGGACTGGAATAACTGGAAGATCACAGTGACAGGCATTGTACCCTCTCTGGAAGATTTTTGGTCAATGGGACTGCAATAACATATCTTTGAGGGAATGGTTTCGGTGCATTTGCAGCTCCATCAGATAATGATGAAGTTTTGCTGTCTGCTTGCCCCCTTCCGTGGAATTTAGCAAACCGATTGATAATCGAGAATTTCTCTAAATCTTGACATTCCACTCTTAGATCCAAGATTGATGCTCTCTGATCCAGCCTGGAATGGTAAGAAGATTAAGAAACCAAAGCTCATGAAATATAAAAAGCTGAGTGATATGAATGTATATAATTATGTGTTGCATCTTGCAGTGATGATTAAAAAGGAATAAATATAGCCAACTCTTTTTAATAAATTCTTTTTTCCGTTCAAGATACAAGATTAAAAGATAAAGTTATCAAATTCATGAATATCAGAATCAATTCCTGAATGAGGATGGCCTCTCGTCAATTTAATCATTCGGTCAAAAGTGATTGGTGTTCTATAAACTGCTTATTGCAGCATCCTAGAGGTGGCTAACGGAGCAGGTACGCAGATTGGGTTGGATTGACCTGAACCGTTCTTTGCCCAAAAGAGTTAAATATTTGCATATATAACCAGGGCGCAGAATATGACGGAAAACTATTTTATTGCAGAAATAATATAATATTATGAATAAAATAATTTAGGAGGTTTTATGCATTAGAAATACATTTGGATAACTTTTGACCTTGGTTTTAAAGTACGCGCATAATGCGTAATGCACTGCTGCGAGCACATCGCAACATCTGATGCGTTGCGTTTACATGATGCGCCCCTGATACGCCAATGCGCAAGATGCCCCTTGATGCGTGCATTATACACTGCTGTTTTTTTTTTCAATTTTGAACCTGGGTCGACTCTTTTCAACATGATATGGGTCTAACCTCGCAACATTAGGGTGTTTTGTTTCATATTTGTGTTCATGCTATATATTTACGTGTGTTTAACTGTTGTTTCAATAGTCTGTGCACAATGTAATAGTATTATATATGGGTTTTTGTGTTAAAGTATGTGTAATGAGTGTGTTAATAATTAGTTTTTAAGTAAAGTATTAATAATACAAAAAATTGTTTTGTATAATTAATATTTGTTATTTTCTAATAACTAACACATCGCATACGTGATGTGCGCGCATCGAGCGTCACACATCGGGATTTGGGACCAAAACACATAGGAGCGCATCGCTCAATTTACGACCAAGCTTTTGACATGCGTCGGTTTATTCTTAAGTAAACTAGTCAGAATTGCCACCTCTATGGGTATCCTATAACCTCTATATTAGCTGCGCACATAAACGGTTAAGATCCGTATAATTGGCTTTATTCTAGTTTGTAGTCAAAGGGATATTGTTATACTAACAAGCTAATTGTAGGGATTTTCATTTATCTCTATAAATTTTAAGATTTTCATTTATTATTTTATAAAAACACCTAATATTATGTGGCCAAGCAAAAGTTACCTTGAAAAATCACTTTCTACCCTTTTGGCTTTACTCATGCAGTCTACCACAGCTTCAGAAAAACGATTATCATCGATTTTCTCAGATTCTCTGCTTTTATTGGAGAGGCTGCATTTACCCCACCCAAAGAAAAACAACCTTATCAGCTATATAAACATGTAGATGTTTAAAAAATTAAAACTTGCATAATCATTCTTACAAATACCTCTGAGAAACGCAAGATACTAGATTGCATGCATCTCCCAGTGCCAATCGAGCAGCATAAAAGACCACACTTTCATAGTTTAAAGTAGCTTCAGTTGAAATAAGAGTGTGTGGTGGAGGGGGAAATAGTTGCTGCATTAATTGTGTTGCCAAGATAATACGTCTCTTTGGTCTTGGTACATCTTCAACTATTTCCCCGTCATCTTTCACCTGCCACGACCATATTTTTATTAGAAACTGCAAGACAAAGAATACACAAAACTTGAGAATAAAGAAAACATAGGGTATCCTGCCTTCTCCATCAAACGTTTCGTTGCCTCACACCATTCCATCATAGCAGTCCTGCAGGTTAAAAATTATACACCAGGTTAACAAAAGAATCTTAATGAAAACTTATGTTTTGGTGTCCATCTTTACAGCCACCAAAGGGAAAAAACACTTATTTACAATGTAGGAGAGCACTAGATACTAGAGGAGGCAATTTTAACCCATTCACCTATGAAAGTTTAATTGGGTTATGTTTTACCAAGAACATGTGAGATGGATTATGTAAAACTTAACTTTAAAAGGAAACGGGCTGAATGGGTCAAACTGTTTGAAAGCACCCCAAATTGCCACTTTAATGCATAAACCTAAATTATTTTATCCATGAAATTATATATTAACATAAGTTTTTATAGTCATATTGACACGCTGATCATTCACTAACCAGATGCCTTGAAGATTTTTAGAACTCCCTGATACTTCCATGAGCCAAGACTGAATTTCATCTCTAGACCACTTGCGCTTTTTTAAGGTAGCCAAATTTTGAGCAGTTAAGCTGGGTTGCAGTGGGTGGAAGGTCAAATGGTGGTCAACCACCAGAGATGATGGAACTGGTGTTTTCCAGATAACACCATCCTGGCGAGTATTGGCCACACCACTTGCTGATGGCTCCTTTGAATCATGTGTTGCCTCCAAACCACCGGAAACTTTAAAGGGCTGTGCCATAGTCCTTACAGCATCAACTCTTTGTGAAGACATTTGACCGCTATTCAACGTTCCATATTGATTAAACCATGATGGACCCATTTGAGAACTTATGTTAGGGTTCTCCTTTGTACTGTTATTTAGATCCTCCTTATCTGAGCTATTAAATGATGACTCAGACACCTGTGGGCCCTTACTATTTAGACGATGTTGTGTAATCTCTGAATTCTCACTTCCTTTAGATTTCACTAATGAATCAACATGTTTCCAGTAGTTAGGATGATAGTTGCTGGAAGTGAATTGATTAGAATGATTACCACCCTGCTGCATGTTGCTTAAAATCGGTATAGCAGCAGCGTTCACTCTCTTCCAATCATTATTCTGAGATTGCTGCAATGAATTATCATTCTCATTCATATTGAATCCAGAGTTCACAGATGGCAGAACGGGTTTGCTCGCATTCCAATTATTTGTTTGCTTATCCGGATGGCTAGTTTCATGCTGCTGAGGTGTCCTCTGACCTGGCACAGAATTTTCAAATAGTCGGTTTTGTTCAGCGTCTGTCTTTTGTAGACCACTGTGTAACCAATTGCTTCCTCCAGAAGAATGTTGGAACCCCTTGTTACTATGATGCTTATCATATATATTAGGCAAGTTAGTATCAGTTAAAGCTGTTGGTGTTTGATGTTTCCCACTGCTTTCATTAGGGTGTTCGCCAGGTGGCAGTTCTGGGTTCTGAAAATTCAGGTCTTCTTGTACGCCTATATCACCACCACTAGAAGTTTCTGCCACTGCAGATTGCATAAGAGCACTCCAGCTACCACTCTGCATAGATGGCAAACCACTTGCAAATTCATTATCATCTAATAAACTTGACACTCCTCCAGCCATGTTTTTGCCACTTCCAAACGCTTCCCATATGTTATCATCTGAACCAAACAAGATTTTTTCCTCTTCGGGATCCAAAGGAGCTGCATCCATAGCTAATTTATTCTGTACCATCTCTACTGGGGATTCTTGCACAGATGGATTTATTTTCTGAATGTGTTCCATTTTCATCATGCTGTTTGACCCTTGACCAAATGTGTTTCCAAATAAACCTTTATTTGGAACCATGTGTTGTTCTGGAATTACAGCATAGTTGTTACCTGGAAATGAATTACTAAGAGGAAACTGGCTAATAGGTCCTCTTGAAGTAGAAACAGGAACCCCATGCAAAGATGGTTCAACCTGGTGCTCAGGGTGCAACACTGGGGAGGCGCAGTGCAACCAGCTTGGGTTAACCATGGCAGCCTCAGTCCAACCATAACCAGATGAATCAGAAGTTGGAGTGTCACTAGCGAGCCTGTGTGAAAGGATTCCAGATGCCTGTTGCCTAGCTAATTGAGATGCTTGATTTAATGTGTTTTGTTGCCTAGCAAATTGAGAAGTTTGATTTAACATGTGTTGTTGCCTTTGAAGCTCTTGCATTTTTCTGAGCATGAGTTGCTGTTGCAATTGTTGTATGTCACCAAATCCAGACTGTTGTTGTAATGGTTGTTGCAGTAAACCAGTATGTTGACTATTAGTCTGATTTTGACCACCAAAAAGGTCAAAACTACCATGAACCTCAGAACTCTCTGGTCTGAAAGGATTTTTTAGAGGTTGTTCGGGAACAGGTTCTTGTTGGGACTCAGACAACAGAGAACCCCTTCGGTTCACATTATTATGACCATATTCTGTGTTATCTCCCATAAAATTTGCTTCGCCTAGCCTTGTTTGAAAATTATGGTGTCCATACATGTAACCATTAGAGCTTGGCTGTTCATGGTGAGACTGAGACAGACTTCTAGCAAACTCAGGCCTAGTATTTGTTTGTGTAACGTTGAAGATATATTGATCCGGAACATGTTGACCACTGTGTCCTCTCTCAGTTTCTGCTTAAGTGAGGATAGAATTATGCAAAGTTAAAGATGTAATAATACAGACAATACTAGTACAACTAGAGGTGACAATTTCAATCACTGACCTAAAACAAGTTAACTTTAACCTCCACCGTGTCAAATAAATAAATCTCAAAAACTTGGTTCAAACTCGTTAAAAGTGGGTCAAACATATTGAAAGTGTCCCCAAATGTTTTTAATGCTTACAGCCTCTCAAATAACTTTATGCAAACAAATTATATTAGTAATTTAATGGTGGACCAAACCACTTTTAAACCTGTTACTTGATCTGTTGGACCTGCCCATATTGTC
The DNA here is from genome assembly GCA_025506505.1 of Flaveria sonorensis. NCBI lineage: Eukaryota > Viridiplantae > Streptophyta > Magnoliopsida > Asterales > Asteraceae > Flaveria > Flaveria sonorensis. The sequence continues at coordinate 9,891,349 of CM046431.1, read as the reverse complement.
ACCTCTAGTTAAAGTAACCTTCTATTATTAACTCAAGAAATTGAAAATAATAACAAGAAAAACACCAAATAACATCAAAATCTTGCAATTAAGAGCTAATAGCGTACCCGCTTGTTGCGGATTATAATTTCTTGGACTGGAATCTGACACACCAAACTGTTTCTGATTGCCACCCCACAAACTGTCATTTAAAGGCCAGTTCCCATCCTGGGATCGCAGACCCTGGGACAGGTTTTCTTGTGCAAAGAAATTATGAACCCTGTCCCCAACTCCGTTGCCAGGCATTAATGATGCAAACCTCACAATTTGAGGCTAAGACTAAAGGTGTCCTGTAGATTTACCTACAAAAAGTATGCAAAATAAAACCTCAACCACCTCAGGTTCTAACTCCAGTTACTTGAGGTCCCAAAAATGGATGTAGCTTCAACCCATATAGAGTAATATATTATCACAGTTCCATCGAGCTAACCGAGTAAACAGCCTTGTTATGTAATCCTGAACAAAAAAAAATAATTAGTTAGCTATCAATTCGCTGCCAAAAAAGAATCCCTCTACTTTACGCATATATTAAGTAGAGTTGAAAACAAGATCAAGTGCCGAGTATGAATACAAAACCATCTATAGCATACAGTTATAAATGTGTCTGTGTTTTAATAGGTTCATGATGTTATGCACCTCTTCCCAGAAAACGTTATTTACTAATTTCTTTTATTTACCAGTAAGTCCCATATAACATACCCTTCAAACAAAACAAAAGAAACAGAAAGCCTTTCAGATATCAAAAACGTCATAAAAGATAGATTAAAAAGATAAACTTTAACAACGATGGAATGGATAATATCTGTGATTAAACGTGTATAAGAACCAATACAAATATTATATCCCCAACAAACATTGCAAGACTTATTATGCCTCCATGAGGAGCATGACAAAAAATAGAAGTTAAGCTAATAGGACTCTTCCCCCATATATGATAGGGTATTAACAAACCTAGGTTTTTTTAATAAGCTATTAATTTTTTTGTCATAAAAAAGATTCAAATTCTAGCTTTTTTTTTTTTTTAAACCTATCTATTGTACTAATTTGAATATTATTAAACCCTTCCTAATGAAACTAATTTGACTTCTTTATGGGTGACGTTACAAAAAAAATGAAAAGAAACTTATCACGTAAGATTCTAAGAAAAATAATCATAGTCACGTCTCAAGGTTAAATTATGCCTACCTTTTTGTTGGCTCTTCTCATTGTATATCTCAGTACATACCACATCAAAAGAAAAGTACAGGGTCTGTTTGGGAACCCCAATAAAAAAACTAGCTATCAGCAACCATCTGTATGTAATCTTGAAGAAAAACCAAATTGGAGGTAAGTGGCACGTAACAATTTCAAAATCACCAATAATTTGACTTTCGATTCCAGCTCACCTTTTGAAGAAATACAACATGCTCCCAAATGTATATCAATTAGAATTCTCATTAGCGCATTGAACTACACTTAAAGTTGACAAAACGTATCAAGAACTTCATTTCTTTTTATAATTCCAACAATATGTGTTTGAGCTTTATGTTTTCACATTTCCTCACCCAAGGGCATGATCAACATTATTACTCATATCTTTCACCAACCCATTAGGATGTACAAACATGACGTTGATTTGGTTTGATATATCATATATCATCCACCATGAATTTTAGGAGTACATAACAAAAACAAGACTGACCATGTTAAAAACAACTCAGATACAAATGGACAAGCAAGTAAACCATGTAGTCGATTTGGTTATCATATATTCGTTTATGCCACACCAAAACCAAAATCGAACAATTTTTGATTAATCGGATATGGCTTAACTAAACCATCGGTTAATTGTTCGGTTAGATTAATTAAGTTAATTCAGTTAAGTATGTGAATTTGGTCATCTGCTTCCCTAACTATTGGCAAGAAATAAAAATAAGAAAAAGAAAAGAATGGGCAGCAACAAAAAGGAGAATGATTTGTCGAACTATTACAGAAAATAGACGTATAGTTTTCACTGTTCTTTCCTAATTTAGTTTCTGCTTCATGAATGAGGTCGAGATTAGATAATACTAACTCCAGTAGTATCTAACCATATATCATGTCAGCTCTAAATATGTTGACTTGTCCACTAATAAGAACTAATAAGTTTCATAACGAAAAATTATCTACAAATACATGATTCGATAACAAGTGTGTTTACTAAAACAACAGCCAAAAAAGCTAACACAGAAACCCATAAAAACTACGGGACTGAAGTAAGAAAGTTAGGTAGAAGTGTAGAACATATTAAATCATAGAGTATGACTTGCTGATACTGGTATAAGTGAATTTGTCAGACTCACAGAAACAACAAAATAGGATTCTTGATGCGATCTATCTAGTATCTAAGATAGATATGGAAACTTGAGATTGAGATATTCTAAAATCAATATAACAGGTATTGACTAACAGCAATAGAAACCTCGATATATATGTAAAGTGAATCCCTTTAAAGGTAGCATAAATATCCAGTAATTACAAAGAAGAAATGTCTATTAATAAATGCGAACTTTTGTAATTAGAACTCCATTCAACTTGTGTACGCGTTTTGTAACACCAATAGAGCACTCACCATGCACGTAACTTGCAAGAGACCTTTCTATCCAGAAACTACTAACTAGAATAATGTTTAGCACCTCACTGATAATTCTATGGGACCTTTCAATTAATGACTCCTATTCCTCATCCCTAACCATTTAAAATTCAGAAGATCCCACGTCACTAATAACTTAATTATGGGTTCTGTGTGTCCAATGTTTAAGAACATACTCAAATTCTAGAACTGAAAGTAACTAGAGGCTAACCTAATGTTTGGTTACCATGAACACAGTTGTAGAAATACAACTAACTATTTGCTAACATATAAACTGCATATAGGATTTTCTTTTTAGGCCCTAGTGGACTCATATCAACTCAAACAGTTAGTTATGTGGCTTTTGCTTAAACACACTCTCATACGCCCTTGGTACAATCCCTGATCTTTTCATAACAAACCACATACGGAGATAGCTAATTACACATCACTGGGCTAAAACTCTAAAAGGGTTCAACCACACAAAGTTTAATGAATTCCACCAGTAAGCAAAAAAGAAAAGTAAGCATATCCTCCGAACAAACACACTCAACAGACCACAGTTGCACCACAACTACCCACTTCAAAACCAGCACAAACATACAAACGCACATACATTGCATGAACACAAAGAGAAAGCCAACGTTTAAACCCCAGAAATTCTCACCAAAACGCAAAATCCCCCCAACACAGCAACAAGATCAAACTTTCTAAACGTTTCAACACCAAATTCCAAGCAAATCAACTGTTCATTCAACCAAAAACAAGAAGATAAACACAACGGCAAAGAAGATTCCATCAAAAAGAAAAATTAAAGCTTTTGCCTTTTAGATGATTGAAAATTAGGGTTTTGAACTTACTTAAGAACATTGAACAATAGACGCCAGTGGAGATCGAAATCGAAGCTTTCAGTGAGCTATAAGTCTGGAACTAGGGTTTGAATCGGTGAGAAGTTGAGGGATTGAGAGTGATAAAATGAATGATCGTGCAAGATTTTCAACGAACAGTAGAGTGAAACTGGACCCTCGACCGAACCTGAGGGTTCGGGTGCTACGAGCCGTGTGGTTCGGATCGAACTTACCTACTACCTGCAACAGTTGATGGTTTGATGGTTTATGCTACTTGCTGCATTGATCTCATGATTTAGAGGTTTTTGTAGTTGAGGCTTTACAACATATTCAAAGAAATTAGCTATTCAAGTTTCAATTACTGCTTGTGTTTGGTCTAGTTTTGTTTTTATGAAATGGGTTGATACATGGTGGACCCTCTACAAGTTTTTGAGATTACCTCCTATAATAATTTTATAAGTTGTGTTTTTATGCATAGTCTTTAATCATATTGTTCTTCTGTTCCTCTATTGTTGTTACTTTCATAGTTCCATGGGTTGTTTTCTTTTCTGCTTCTATTGTGGGCTTATAATAAAGGGTGCATCCGATACTTGACTTAACTTTCATTTTGTGTAGGGTTCAGGAAAGGGCCAGATCTGACGTACTCAACCTTACCCTGCATTTTTTGTGTAAAGGGTTGTTTTTCCACAACAAGATTTAATGACCTTAAGGTCACAAAGCAACAAATTAGTTGTTTCAAGACTGTCCTCTAAACTAGAGCTTACAATATTTAGTGTAAATATAGTTTGGAAAACTACGCTATGATGATGTCATGATTTTGGATTGCAATTACTTATGTTATTTTATTGGGTGTGATCAAGTTTTGGGTGGTGTATAACATACTATATTTGCCCAACTTCTTGCTTGCTAATTTTGAATGATACGTTGGCGTTCAATAGAGTAGGATCATGTACAACCAAATATCTTATAAAAATTATAAGAACTTATATTATTTCATTATATGGACTGTTTATTTAGTAGGCAGAAGGAATAACTTTGTAATAACAGTTTTAGTTTGTTTTGATAACTTCTTATTTTATGCAATTTAAAATAACTAATTAAATCCATTTCATAATTCAGACCTAACCATCACAACCTATGTTTTCATCTTCATTCTCATTTATCGAAGCCTTCAACGATTACATCTTCATTCTCATTTGCATTGAAAACCCTGATACGATCACATCCTTCCTGTCAACATTCTTATACTCTTTTATGCCTCAAAAAGTTGCATGTCCATCTTCATAACACATGATTTTCCAAATCAGTCGTATAATCAAAAGGTGTGTTCGAGTTTTAGAAGTCCAATAATCAAAATGGGTATTCAAGTTTCAAAACAGCATTATGTAATATAAGACCACGATGTTTTAGGTTTATGTGTCGTTATTGAAAACAAGAAGAAATCAGCCGCATAATTGATAGAAACAAGAAGACCAAAAACATATTTTTGAATTAAAAAATAGCATGTTTAGGTTTATGTGTTATTTTCAAAACAACACTACTAAAACTTTAACATTTTTTGTATGTGTTCTTTTTGGGCACCATGATATAGAAAAGAAGCACATAATGACCATAATAGGGATGGCAATAGGGTGGGATTGGGTCGGGTTTAGGTAATTCCAACCCTATACCCGATTAGAAAAGTGTATCACATACCCAGCTCGAAACCCGTTGGATATCGGGCATACCCGCTGGTAAGCGGGTATACTTGTTTATTTCATAAATAATACTTGTTGGGTATATGCGTCGGGTGTCCCTCCGACATTTTGGCAAATCTATTTGTTGTTGTCTCGCTATCTCACTTTCGATGGTGGCTAAGGTTCAAAAGAGAACTAATAGTGTGATTATCGAGTTACTCCAGTAGGATGACAGAAGAATGATCGAATGAGCTATAAATTGAAACTAAAGAACTAGAAGATAATATGATATTATTTAAATAACTAAAAATAAATATGTCATAATTAAAAAAACTAAAAATAAATATATTATTAATTTATGATTAAAATAACATAAAAACAAAAACAATTTCGGATATATAATTGAGTAAACGGATACGCTTTATTGTGACATCCGGGAATTTTCCGTTACCAAACTCCGTTAGTTCCGTTAAGTCTCGCATACACGTGTCGTGAGCACACACTAGTTGTCGTTGAACGTTGGTGACTTAATAATAATTAACAATGATTATCTGATAACAATTTAACTAATAATGTTGATTATTAAGTTATACTTATGTGGTTTATAGATTTTAAATATTATTTGTGAATTTTATCTTGTAACGTGGCAACGTGTTATATTTATGTCATGTGTTTTGTAGCTAGTGAAAATTATGCATGATTATTATTGGTAGTTTATAATACTTGGTATTTAGTAGTTAAAACCTTTTAAAAAGTGTTAAAAGATTAGTTTTATAAAATATAAACAATAGGGGTTAAGTGTAATTACTGTGACCTCTCGTATTTTTAGTTAATGTTTGATTAACGTCGTTATCTCTTGTAAGGGTTTGTTTTGTTATTAATGCAAGTATGAGGACTTATTTGTAATTTCTTGGAATCATTATAGTTGGATATAATTAAATAATAATAATAATAATAATAATAATAATAATAATAATAATAATAACAACAACAACAACAACAAGCATAAAAGAAAATGTTAATATTAATAATAATAATAAAAATAATAATAAAATGATACAGTAATAATACTAATAATAGTAAATAATTTTAATAAGTGTTATTATTATTAATAATAAAAGTAATATAAGATTTATAAACTTGTAAATACATAGTTTTGGGCATGAAATATTAACATCAAAACCGCAGGAACTAAACTGTAGTTTTGTTATAAAGTTAAAAGTGAACTTTGGATTTAAAAGTTAAAACATAAAACCGCAGGGACCAAAGTGTAACTTATTTTGAAACCCAACCCACCGCCCGTTTTCCCGGTGAGTACCTCGACCGAGCTCCGGCAGAGCTCCGGCCACACCCCAAAACCCCCGGAAACCTTAAATTTTAACAGAATTAAAACCTCCATTTCAATCATTCATCAGTTTCGAACCTAATCTCGTGGTTAATTCGAACTTTAAGCGTCGGTTTCAACTCCCACAAACGAAACCGAAACCATTCAAAACTTGGGTATCAACGGAATTGAAACAAAAGTAATCAAGTGAAATTAAATGAGGTTTAATCATTCTAAGGACGTTTCTAAACTAATCACACTTCTAATTGCACCTGAAATCAACACATTCATCTAATCATCACTCGCGAAATCATTAAGCATATAACTTAATCAAAAGCTACTCTCTGCACATCCCACACCAAAATTGATCGAGGGTTTTCAATCCTAAACACCTTTCGAAGCTTCTGGTGCAACGAATTGGGTTATAGACATCAATATCTCCTTGAATCAAAGTTCCACCGTCGCGACTTTAAATCCCTCTAATCGTCATCAACTCCATCTCCTTGCAAGTAATTAAACACACGAAATCATTCAATTCGAGTAAGAAACAAAAGCCCTATGGTTAATTTCATAACCATAATCAAATTGATCCTCAACTTATTCAATTTGGGGATTAGGGTTTATGGAAAATTGGGGTTTTTCTGGAAATATGGTTTAAACAATTTCTTCCTGGAACTTATCACAACCGGGGTTTTGGCCCAGCGGTTGGTGTGCTCGTTGTATTGGCAAAGGGCCCGGGTTCGAACCCCAGGCCCTGCCATGTATGTTTTTTAAAAGGTTTTTATTAGATTTTAATTTACAGAAAATATTTAAATATTGTTCTAGTCATATAAAAATCATTCTTAATCAGAAAACAAATAAAATTATTTTCTTAGAAATTAAATTAATAAATCACTATTCTTTTATTAAAAACATTATAAAAATTGTTATCAAATACAACTTTTTATTAATTATTAAATTGTAACAAATCTCCTTTAATTTCCAAGGATTTAAAATTTATAAATTCTTCATTTTTTTATGAAATATACTTATAACTTTAATTTTATAATTTGGGGACAAATATATGTGCATACATAAAATGTGCATTTATTGTGATATATAAAATTAATTTAATCAATTAAAATTATAAATTTATTATTGTAATTAAATAGTGAATAATAACCAACTATAATAAAAGTTTAACTTTTATTAATAGTGTTAATCACTAAACTTTTTGTTAATCAATTAAATATCTACAAATTTTATCTTTATAATAACTTAAAAATCATGGGTTAAATGGTTTACAAATATAACACCATAACTATCGTGATTAACTTAACACGACGTTCATTTAGGTTGAACGTTAACGAATCCTCGGCATTTATTTACAAGACCTTCTTATTTGATCTCCTTATTATCCATGTGAGTTTTCGTACCCCTTTTTATATTATTTCACACTTTTAGGGTGAAACATGTTAAACGTATCATAACACACTTGTTACCACGTTTTTTAATCTTGTAACACTTATGCAATTCATCTTATTTTGTCATAGTTATTTGAAATCTTGTAACTATCATGTGATGACCCTTGTAAGATACAATCATTAACTGTTGCTAGCGTGGCGACGTCATAGATCTATGGGCCTGACAAGCCTATTTGGTGCTAAAGCCGAGATTATTGCCGGCTCCTAGTGTCGTATTCTTGAGCACTATGGGAACCAAATACACTTAGCAAACCGTTTAATCTTGTAATCTTGTAATGGTCATATTTGTCAAGATTTTCTTGTTACATTTGTTCATCCATCTTTATTTACTTATTTCAATAACCTATGACATGAATTACCTTCTTTGATATTTATCTATGTATGAAAATCTATGGAAACTCACCAACATATTGTTGACATTATTTTTAACATGTTTCAGAAAATGATACTGCTTAGCTTGCTTTGAAGACTTGTTACAATTTAGGATTGGACCTAGATTAAAATAAAAAGTCAATTATTAACTTTTAATGTTGAAATTCTTATGTTTGTTGATTGTTGGAACTTATGTTATTCCTTAAATATATGTCATGAATATTGATATTTAATAATATTGTCATTTTAAATTAGCGTTGTGTGGCATGAACAATCTTAACCCTCACACCTCGACGTTTCCGCCGTTAAGGTTGGGATGTGACAGATTGGTATCAGAGCCCATAACTATAGGGATTTAGGTTATTAGAAATGATGGCCTAGACTATGGTTAAACTAGGGACCCTTTACATGACATTTGCTATGATCTTGTAAGTATGCTTATATGCCTATCACATGGCATGATTAATTCCTTATGTGCTATTTGTTTACATTTAGAGAATAGTGCCTTAAACATGGCATGATTAATTCCTTATGTGCTATTTGTTTACATTTAGAGAATAGTGCCTTAAGAATATGCCTTGAACCTTGTTTACCCCAACTTTCTAATCCTCTTCTTATGCCTCTATGTTCTACCGTGTCTAATCTTTTCTAAATCTTATTCTCGGCTACGTGTGGAAAACTACGCATCTTATCGAGTGGAAAATTCTTTAGACGATACGTCTGAATCTTGAAAAATCTCATCGAGGTTTTAATTCTGATAGCCTTAGGGAAGTGTGTGACATATAAACACCTGTATTCTGGATTTCCTGGCAAAAGGCCCTCGGGCTAAGGCAAGCATTTCGTATAAATCTCATTGCGAGACATGTTATGCTTACCTAGGGAGTTCTGGGATGAGTGCTAAATTATGGTCAACATACACATCTTCCTCAAGGTAATTGGGATTAAGTCACCTCGACGTGTCCGTGTTCCTATTGGCTATGTGGTACCAAATGGAACCATCCTGATTATATTTAAAATATATAAAAAATTCTCGATTTCCTGAACTGGTTTATTTCCGAATACTAATATTTTCTTTATTTCCATCTTATAGAATGTCTCGTCATCATGGAAAGCGTACTACCTCCAACCGCAAACTTGCTGCAATGATCGCCTGTCAAATGGCTGATGTACTCCCGACTATGGTTGCTAAACTTAGTAGCACCTTAATGGCCAATAACAGCAACAATGCCAATGGAACCAATGGTAGTGATGGCAACAATGGTCATGGGGAGAATAGCAACAACCAATGTGGGAACAACCGCACCTGCACTTTCAAGCACTTCAACTCGTGCAAGCCCACTAACTTTAGTGGTAAAGAAGGAGCCACTGGACTTCTCGAGTGGTTTGAAAGTATGGAGAATACCTTCATCAATAGCGAGTGTCCTAAAGAGCCCAAGGTTCGATATGCCGCGAGTGTCCTTCAACAACGGGCACTCACTTGGTGGAATAGTGAGAAGCGAAACCGTGGTACTGAGGTTGCATTGGCACTCACTTAGGAGGAGTTCAAGAATATCATGATCTAAAAGTTCTGCCCAAGGAGTGAATTACAAAAGTTGGAGGAGGAATTTTGGAACCTCAAACAAGATAGCGGGAATCATTTGGCTTATTCCACCAGGCATCATGAATTGAGCATGCTTCTACCGCACATGGTGGATACCGTACCCCGCAACATCGAGAAATTTATCAAGGGGGTACCGCCTCAAATCCAAGATTTTGTGGTGGGAAGTAGGCCCACAACTTTGGAGGAAGCGATTAATATCACCGCCCAGCTCACTGAAAATCATATCAAGGCTGGTACTTTGACGGTGAAGGGTGCCAAGTCTACAGTGAAGGTGACTCCCGAGGCAACAAAGGAGGTGAAGACCGAGTCGTCTTTTAAGGGCAAGAAGCGCAAATTCACACCGGCCTGTAACTCTGCGGTGACAGCACCAAATGCCCCTCAAAGGCAAGTTGTCGTTGCAAATCAAGCCCCCGTGTCAAGGGCTTATACTGGGCCATACCCGATGTGCAACACCTGCAAGTACCATCATGCGGGGAATACTCCTTTCCGAACTTGCTCGTTGTGTGGAAAGTGTGGTCATTTGGTGGCAACTTGCCATCATGCCCCGAATAATGCTACGTTGATTGCCAATCGAGTCTGCTACAACTGTGGCGAACCTGGACATTTCAGTCCACAATGTCCTCGCAATGCGAGAAATGTGCCATAGGCTCGAGGAAGGGATTTCAATATCAATGCCAACCAAGCTCAAGCCAACAATGACGTGGTGAATGGTACGTCACTATTTTCCTGTAATCGTTCTTTTATCTTGTAAAATCCATGCCTGCTTTCCATGTGCCAATGATAGTTTATTACTTGAGCAGGTATGTATCTTGTAAATAGTAGATATGCTTCTGTACTGTTTGATTCGGGTGCGGATAAGAGTTTCGTGTCTTTAGAGTTCAAGCCTATTCTTTCTAAGCCGCGTTCAAACTTAGAAAGATCCTTTACGGTCATAGTAGCCGATGGAAAATCTATTGAAGTCGACGTCGTGACACGCGATTGTACCTTGAGTCTTAACGAGCACGAGTTTCTCATCGACCTTATTCCTATGCAACTGGGGAGCTTTGACATTATTATCGGCATGGATTGGTTAGCCAAGCAACATGCGGAAATTATATGCTTCGAGAAGTGCATTCGAATCCCTTTACCATCGGGTGATATCTTAAAAGTCTTTGGGGAGAGATCATCCCAAAGACTTAAACTTATGTCTTTATCAAGGCCCGAAAGTGCCAACATATAAATTACGTAGCTGTCATGGCTTACGTAGTCAACACGAAAGCCAAGAGTAAGGAATTGAAGGATATTCCTGTTGTACGAGATTTCCCCGAGGTGTTTCCCGAGGATCTTAGTGGGTTGCCTCCCGTTCGAGAAGTTGAGTTCAAAATCGATTTGATTCCTGGTGCGAACCCCGTGGCTAAGTCACCTTATTGTCTCGCACAGTCTGAAATGCAAGAACTAGCTAGTCAACTACAAGAGTTGACCGATAAGGGTTTTATTCGACCTAGCTCTTCACCATGGGGTGCACCCGTGCTATTCGTGAAGAAGAAAGATGGTTCATTCCGTATGTGCATCGACTACAAGGGAACTCAACAAACTCACTATCAAGAATCGATACCCTCTTCCTAGAATCGATGACCTCTTCGATCAACTTTAAGGAGCTACACAATTCTCAAAGATCGATCTACGTTCTGGGTATCATCAACTACGTGTTCACGACAACAACATTCCAAAGACCGCGTTTCGTACTCGATATGGACATTATGAGTTCATGGTTATGCCTTTTGGCTTGACTAATGCACCTGCTGTCTTCATGGATCTCATGAATCGGGTATGTAAACCGTATTTTGATAAATTCGTGATCGTGTTTATTGATGACATTCTCATCTATTCCAAGACAAAGACCGATCACGAGTCGCATTTACGTCAAGTCCTCGATCTTTTGAAGAAGGAACAACTATATGCCAAATTCTAAAAGTGCAAATTCTGGCTCGAGGAAGTTCAATTCCTAGGACATGTGGTGAATAGCCAAGGAATTCACGTCGACCCTGCAAAAATAGAAGTCGTCAAAAGAATTGGGAAAGTGGCTTACAAACTGGAACTACCTTCCGAACTTAGCGGGGTTCATCCTGTCTTCAATGTCTCAAACCTGAGGAAATGCCTGGCTGATGAAAATTTGCATGTTCCTTTGGAGGAAATCCAAATTGACGAGTCGTTGCACTTCGTTGAAAAACCTGTCGAGATCATGGATCGAACGTTGAAGAAGACCCTTACATCTACCACACCGATCGTCAAAGTCCGTTGGGAAAACAAACGTGGAGCTGAGTTCACTTGGGAACGTGAGGATCATATGAGAAAGAAATACCCTCATCTTTTTGTTTAGTCTTGTCTTCAATTTCGGGACGAAATTTCTTAAAGTTGGGGAGACTGTGACCTCTCGTATTTTTAGTTAATGTTTGATTAACGTCGTTATCTCTTGTAAGGGTTTGTTTTGTTACTAATGCAAGTATGAGGACTTATTTGTAATTTCTTGGAATCATTATAGTTGGATATAATTAAATAATTAATAATAATAATAATAATAATAATAATAATAATAATAATAATAATAATAATAATAACAACAACAACAACAACAAGCATAAAAGAAAATGTTAATAATAATAATAATAAAGAAAATAATAATAAAATGATAAAATAATAATACTAATAATAGTAAATAATTTTAATAAGTGTTAATATTATTAATAATAAAAGTAATATAAGATTTAAAAACTTGTAACTACATAGTTTTGGGCATGAAATATTAACATCAAAACCGCAGGGACTAAACTGTAGTTTTGTTATAAAGTTAAAAGTAAACTTTGGATTTAAAAGTTAAAACTTAAAACCGCAGGGACCAAAGTGTAACTTATTATGAAACCCAACCCACCGCCCGTTTTCCCGGTGAGTACCTCGACCGAGCTCCGGCAGAGCTCCGGCCACACCCCAAAACCCCCGGAAACCTTAAATTTTAATAGAATTAAAACCTCCATTTCAGTCATTCATCAGTTTCGAACCTAGTCTCGTGGTTAATTCGAACTTTAAGCGTCGGTTTCAACTCCCACAAACGAAACCGAAACCATTCAAAACTTGGGTATCAACGGAATTGAAACAGAAGTAATCAAGTGAAATTAAATGAGGTTTAATCATTCTAAGGACGTTTCTAAACTAATCACACTTCTAATTGCACCTGAAATCAACACATTCATCTAATCATCACTCGCGAAATCATTAAGCATATAACTTAATCAAAAGCTACTCTCTGCACATCCCACACCAAAATTGATCGAGGGTTTTCAATCCTAAACACCTTTCGAAGCTTCTGGTGCAACGAATTGGGTTATAGACATCAATATCTCCTTGAATCAAAGTTCCACCGTCGCGACTTTAAATCCCTCTAATCGTCATCAACTCCATCTCCTTGCAAGTAATTAAACACACGAAATCATTCAATTCGAGTAAGAAACAAAAGCCCTATGGTTAATTTCATAACCATAATCAAATTGATCCTCAACTTATTCGATTTGGGGATTAGGGTTTAAGGAAAATTGGGGTTTTTTCTGGAAATATGGTTTAAACAATTTCTTCCTGGAACTTATCACAACCGGGGTTTTGGCCCAGCGGTTGGTGTGCTCGTTGTATTGGCAAAGGGCCCGGGTTCGAACCCCAGGCCCTGCCATGTATGTTTTTTTAAAAGGTTTTTATTAGATTTTAATTTACAGAAAATATTTAAATATTGTTCTAGTTATATAAAAATCATTCTTAATCAGAAAACAAATAAAACTATTTTCTTAGAAATTAAATTAATAAATCACTATTCTTTTATTAAAAACATTATAAAAATTGTTATCAAATACAACTTTTTATTAATTATTAAATTGTAACAAATCTCCTTTAATTTCCAAGGATTTAAAATTTATAAATTCTTCATTTTTTTATGAAATATACTTATAACTTTAATTTTATAATTTGGGGACAAATATATGTGCATACATAAAATGTGCATTTATTGTGATATATAGAATTAATTTAATCAATTAAAATTATAAATTTATTATTGTAATTAAATAATGAATAATAACCAACTATAATAAAAGTTTAACTTTTATTAATAGTGTTAATTACTAAACTTTTAGTTAATCAATTAAATATCTACAAATTTTATCTTTATAATAACTTAAAAATCATAGGTTAAATGGTTTACAAATATAACACCATAACTATCGTGATTAACTTAACACGACGTTCATTTAGGTTGAACGTTAACGAATCCTCAGCATTTATTTACAAGACCTTCTTATTTGATCTCCTTATTATCCATGTGAGTTTTCATACTCCTTTTTATATTATTTCACACTTTTGGGGTGAAACATGTTAAACGTATCATAACACACTTATAACCACGTTTTTAATCTTGTAACACTTATGCAATTCATCTTATTTTGTCATGGTTATTTGAAATCTTGTAACTATCATGTGATGACCCTTGTAAGATACAATCATTAACTATTGCTAGCCTGGCGACGTCATAGATCTATGGGCCTGACAAGCCTATTTGGTGCTAAAGCCGAGGTTATTGCCGGCTCCTAGTGTCGTATTCTTGAGCACTATGGGAACCAAATACACTTAGCTAACCGTTTAATCTTGTAATCTTGTAATGGCCATATTTGTCAATGTTTGATTGTTACATTTGTTTATCCATCTTTATTTACTTATTTCAATAACCTATGACATGAATTGCCTTCTTTGATATTTATCTATGTATGAAAATCTATGGAAACTCACCAACATATTGTTGACATTATTTTTAACATGTTTCAGGAAATGATACTGCTTAGCTTGCTTTGAAGACTTGTTACAATCTAGGATTGGACCTAGATTAAACTAAAATGTCAATTATTAACTTTTGATGTTGAAATTCTTATGTTTGTTTATTGTTGGAACTTATGTAATTCCTTAAATGTATGTCATGAATATTGATATTTAATAATATTGTCATTTTAAATTAGCATTGTGTGGCATGAACAATCTTAACCCTCGCACCTCGACGTTTCCGCCGTTAAGGTTGGGGTGTGACAATTACCTTAAACTAAAACTTAACAAAATTAAACCCAACACTAATCCCTCCCCACCCTTTCGGCCGCAACCATCACCATACACACACACACATTTCGATTTTAAACCAAGAACAACACCCAAGCTTTGATTTTGATCAAGTAAAAGGATTACAACACGTTAACACCATCAATTCTTAGCCATTACGCGATTAAAGGTTAGATTTTTATGAGTTTTCATGTTTTTAGTGAGTATGGCCGAAACCCTAGCCGAATTTGTGTTGAATGTCGAAATTGTTGCTATTGGATGATTGTATGATGTTAGTTAGATTGTATTGATGTTAGTTTACATGGATTATACAAGAAATTCATGGTTTCGATGCATTGTTCATACCTTACTAATAATTCTTAGGTATGAGTCTAAATATGACTACTGCTTATCATCGGCAAACAGATGGGCAAAGCGAACATACTATTCAGACATTGGAGGACATGCTACGTGCTTGTGTGATTTATTTCGGGAATAACTGGGAACTTCACCTACCATTGGTGGAATTTTCGTACAACAATAGTTATCACACTAGCATCAAGGCAGCACCATTTGAGGCGTTGTATGGGCGAAAGTGTAGATCACCAGTTTGCTGGGCGAAAATTGGTGATAGTCAGCTAACAGGCCCCAAGTTAGTGCACGAGACTACTGAGAAGATCGTACATATAAGGAACCGTATGGCTACAGCATGTGACCGGCAGAAGAGCTATGCAGAGAAGCGACGGAAACCTTTGGAGTTTTAGGTCGGCGACAAAGTTTTACTGAAAGTCTCACCGTGGAAAGGTGTTATTCGATTTGGCAGAAGAGGCAAGCTTAATCCGAGATACGTTGGACCATTTGAGATCCTGGAAAGAATAGGTCCAGTGGCGTATCGACTAGACTTACCTAACTCGTTGAGTGGAATTCATAATGTATTTCATGTCTTAAATTTGAAAAAGTGTTTATCGGACGAGACAATGGTTGTACCTCTTGAGGAAGTACAAGTAGATGAACAACTACGGTTGATTGAAGAACCAGTTGAGGTGATGGACCGAGAGGTCAAAACTCTTAAGCAAAGCAAGATACCCATAGTCAAAGTTCGTTGGAACTCAAAACATGGACCGGAGTTCACGTGGGAACGTGAGGATCAGATGCAGTTCAAGTATCCTCATTTGTTCGAAACGACGATGCTAGTCGGCGAAGGTATTGATTAAATTTCGGGACGAAATTTCTTTCAACATGGGGATGATGTGACAACCCACCCGAAACTCACTCGATTTCTTTGTACCAATGCAATAGACCAGTGATGTAACTCAACCATGTAACGTAATTTTTGGGAGAAAATTCTTTCAACATGGGGATAATGTGACATCCGGTAATTTTCCATTACCAAACTCCGTTAGTTCCATTAAGTCTCGCATACACGTGTCGTGAGCACACACTAGATTTCGTTGAATGTTGGTGACTTAATAATAATTAACAATGATTATCAGATAACAATTTAACTAATAATGTTGATTATTAAGTTGTACTTATGTGGTTTATAGATTTTAAATATTATTTGTGAATTTTATCTTGCAACGTGGCAACATGTTATATTTATGTCATGTGTTTTGTAGCTAGCGAAAATTATGCATGATTATTATTGTTAGTTTATAATACTTGGTGTTTAGTAGTTAAAACATTTTAAAAAGTCTTAAAAGATTAGTTTTATAAAATATAAACAATGGAGGTTAAGTGTAATTACCTTAAACTAAAACCTAACAAAATTAAACCCAACCCTAATCCCTCCCCACCCTTTTGGCCGCAACCATCACCATACAGACACACACACACATTTTGATTTCAAACCAAGAAAAACACCCAAGCTTTGATTTTGATCGAGTTCAAGGATTACAACACGTTAACAACATCAATTCTTAGCCATTACGCGATTAAAGGTTAGATTTTTATGAGTTTTCATGTTTTTAGTGAGTATGGCCGAAACCCTAGTCGATTTTGTGTTGAATGTCGAAATTGTTGCTATTGGATGATTGTATGATGATAGTTAGATTGTATTGATGTTAGTTTACGTGGATTATACAAGAAATTCGTGGTTTAGATGCGTTGTTCATACCTTACTAATAATAGTAACTTTTGTGCATGAACTTGATGAATTGATGATGGATTGATGATGTTATGATGTTAATGATGTTGTATGAATGTTGGATTATGATAATTATACAAAAAAATCCATGAATTAATCATGTAGTTCATACCTTGCTATAAGTAGAAACTTTTGGATATGAGATTTGTGACTTATGATGATTTGATAATGTTGGTTGTGTCTAGATGATAGCATGGGCTTGATTAGGCATGATGTTGATGAATTCATGAATGAATTGAGTGCTAGATTGATTTTGGGATATTACTTTCCCAAAAGGGAAACTTTATTTAGGTAGATCATTGGATATTGTTAATTGAGCATGTTTATGATGTTAAGATCATGTTAGAATGTTTGTTGATGATGTCTATGGTGGTAGATTATGTTATTAGGGTTGTATGAATGCTTGATGCACAACTCTGGAAATTTAGACTCTTAATGAATATACATGATAATGGATGATGTATGATGAGCTTTATAGCACTTAAGGGTTTGTAATGTGGCATACATGAATAACTTGTGTGATAACCATGTATGATGGATTGCTATACTTGATTAAACAAGAATTTAACTTGACATGTCACCAACGGGTCAAACGGGTCAACTTGGTCAAATGAGTCTTGTTTTCCAAAACCTTGAGTCAATGTGTTTATTGAGCACTTAGGGTTGCTAAAGATTTTGTGTACACATACTTATGTACTTGCATGTTCTAGGTAACCTCTGAAGGTTGTCTTTCCACTCACTGTTAGTTTTTATTATCGTTCGTTTGCGCACCAGGTGAGTTCAATGCCCCACTTTTACTACTTCTCTTTTTTGGGGGAGAAAGCATACTTATTTTAAAACGCTTTACTGATATAACATGTGTTTGGTAAGATATAGTGGGTTATACCATAGAAAGTCCCCACACTTTCGGATCATTAATTAAGGAATCTAGCGGGAAATCTTGGGTAGTACTACTGGGTCTGACAAGCCCCACCCGGGTGACACGGAAGTCAACGGGTGCAATATTGTCCTCAACGACTAACAGCGTCACGACCTGGTCACTATTGTTCTTAATTAATGAAATTAAACTAGCTATCTATTTCAATGCACTTGTTTATATATTTTTACTAATGCTACTGCTTATGAATGATTACAAACTCTTGAACTCACCAACCATCGTGAATGATTACATGTATTGGGATCAGCCATTCGCATTACCCGAGCCCGATCCTCCGCGGAACTGGAACTTCTATCCTACCTATATACACCGTATGGTTTACAGGGAGCGTGTACCAGCTGTAGCTCCTAACTGACCTAGGACTAGGTCATTGACAGCCTCTACATCACCTACTCTTCCTTCCCTAGACATCCCTCTCGAGCAGGCAATTGCAGCTTTAGCGGCTAAGTTAGACACTGAGCGACAGCGCATTAGAGGACTCACTGATGAGAACTCCAATTTACGATATGAGATGCGTCAGTTGCGTTTCCAGGTAGAGACGCTTCAGGAGCAACTCTCGTTGGCCATTGGTGGGCATCATACCCTGGCAGGCAACGTTGTAGCACTTACTGAGCGAATGAACGCGTAAGAGCACCACAACATAGTGATCGATGATAGATTTGCTGATCTGGAGGCACAGCTAGCGTCGCTTCAGATTGCCGAAGCCCCTGCACCTAAGGAAGATCCTATTGAAGAAGACCCAGAGGAGGAACCTTAAGAAGAACCGGAAGAAGCCCCGGAGGAAGAAGAACCAGCAGAGATGGAAGAGGACAGTGATGGATCTGACATGCTGGATTGATTCTACATTTATATGACTTGGACTATATAGTGTTTCTTTTCTTTTGAAACCTATGTGGGAAGGGTTGTTTCCCACCCAACTGAAAAACTAAAATTCTGACATTGTAGAATATTTTGTGACTCATTTACAATTTATTTGTCTTTGGTTATTATTTTGGTTATAAATGTTGTGGTTGTGACAAACTCATTATTTCTTATTATTTACTGTACTTCAATGAGATAAATATGTTGGATGTTACTCATTATTGTATTTGTGAATGTAAAGTGAAATATGGACGGACACGGTAGAGGACGTGGGCGTGGCTGTGGACGTGGTGCCGGTGGACGTGGTACCGGTGCTATAAACATGACCCCCCCTGAGTTGGCTGCTCTGATTAATGAACATGTACAGGCGGCAGTGGCTGCTGCACAAACTGGATAGCCAGCGGGCAAATGATACAAGTGGCCTAACCAATACCTTAGTTGCTCGTCTGGGCTACCCAACTAATGTTTTGGTTTGTCGAAACAGGACCCCCACACTGTACCTACAAATCCTTCATGGATTGCAAGCCTCATACCTACAGCGGAACTGAAGGAGTTATGGGACTGGTACGATGGTTTGAGAAGACCGAATTCGTCTGCGCAAAATGTAACTGTCCGCCAGTCGATCATGTGAAGTACGTAACTGGAACTCTTGAAGGCGCAGCCCTCTCCTGGTGGAATGCCCAGGTACAAATGCTAGGTCAGGCGATGGCTAACGACCTACCTTGGGTCGAGTTTAAGGCGATGATGACAGAGGAGTATTGCCCTTGAGATGAAGTGCAGAAGCTAGAAGTTGAGTTCTGGCAACTCAAGATGCAAGGTTCTGAGATTGATGCCTATACTACACGGTCTCATGAGTTGGCAACACTGTGCCCGGGAATGGTTAATGAAATGCAAAAATGCAAAAAAGGATTGAGCATTACATACGTGGATTGGTTCCAGAGATACAAATTATGGTGACTGCTGCGAACCTCCCTACTATTCAGCAGGTTATTCGATTGGCTCACAAGCTTACTGACCAAGCGGTGGAGCAGGGAAAGCTACCCAAACGGGGCGTTGTGGCAAGTGTGCCCGATAATAAACGCAAGTGGGACAACTTTGGCAACAAGGGACCTTCGTCAAACAGCCAACCTCAGCAGCCTCGGCAGCAGCAACACATACAGCAACATCAACCTCACCAGCAACAAAGGAGGTTTGACAACAATCGTAGTTTCAATCAGTCATCTTCTTCATCTCAGGGACAAGGTGGATATGTGGGGAAATATCCCAAATGTAACCGATGCAACCACCACCACACTGGCAGGTGTGACAATTTTCGACGCCAGCGTTGTGGTAAGGCTGGACACGCGGCAAAGGATTACCGTGGTGAATTGATGAAGAACCCCCAACAACCTCAAGAAACACCAAAAGGTTGTTTTGAATGTGGAAAGGAAGGACATTATAAGAGGAACTGTCCTCAGTTGAAGAAGAATGGGAATGGTGCTGGAAACGGTGGAAACAACAACAACAACAATAACGGCAATGGTGACAATAATGGTGGCAACAACGGTGGAGCTAAAGGGAGAGCCTTTGTCATGGGTTCAGGTGAGGCTCTAAACGACCCTACTACTGTTACCGGTAAATTTCATGTTAATGGTCGTTTTGCTACTGTATTGTTTGACACTGGGGCCGATAGAAGTTTTATCTCTACTAAGTTTAGTAGCCTCTTAAGTGATATGCCTTCTCCGTTGGAATCTAAATATACGGTAGAATTAGCTGATGGTAAGCAAATTCACGTTACACACATCCTTAAGGGTTGCAAGATAGAACTTGCTGGTCATACTTTTGACATCAACCTCATGCCTGTTACGCTTGGGAGTTTCGATGTAGTCGTGGGCATGGACTGGCTTTCCGAGAAGCAGGCGGAAGTCATTTGCCACGAGAAGGTTATCCGTATTCCTCTCCTGGATGGGAAATTCTCTCGGTTAAGGGAGAGAAAGGTGGTGCTGTGATAGGCATCATATCCTTTATAAAAGCGCAGAAGTTGTTACGTAAGGGTCGCTTAGCCATATTAGCCCTTGTAACTGACAAGCAACCTAAGGAAAGAAGGTAGAGAATATTCTGGTAGTTCGTGACTTTCCGGAGGTGTTTCTAGAGGATCTGCCTGGACTACCCGCTCATCGTCAAGTTGAGTTCCAGATTGATTTGACTCCCGGAGCCGCTCCGATAGCAAGAGCACCTTATCGGTTAGCTTCGAATGAACTACAGGAACTATCTGCTCAACTGCAAGAGATGTTGGATAAAGGGTTTATCCGACCGAGCTCATCCCCTTGGGGAGCACCTGTTCTCTTTGTCAAGAAAAAAGTTGGCACATTTCGAATGTGTATCGACTACAAAGAGCTGAACAAAGTTACAGTCAAAAATCGATATCCCTTACCTCGTATAGATGATTTGTTTGATCAACTGCAAGGGTCAATCTACTACTCTAAGATTGATTAGAGGTCTGGCTATCATCAACTGAGAGTTCGAGAGGAAGACATCTCGAAGACAACATTCCGCACACGTTATGGTCATTATGAGTTCTTGGTCACGCCATTTGGGTTGACAAATGCACCAGCAGTATTCATGGATCTCATGAATCGTGTGTGCAAACCCTATCTCTATTAGTTTGTTATCGTGTTTATCGATGGCATATTGATCTATTCGAAGACCAAGGAAGAACATGAAGAGCACCTACGTCTAATCTTGGAATTACTCAAAAAGGAACAACTGTACGCCAAGTTTTCCAAGTGTGATTTCTGGATATGTGAGATACAGTTTTGGGTCATATTGTTAACGAGAAAATAATACAGGTTGATCCTGCAAAGATTGAAGCGATAAAGAATTGGTCGGTTCCCAAGACGCCTAGTGAGATACGACAGTTTCTTGGACTGACAGGATATTATCGACGATTCATTGAGGGATTCTCTAAGATCGCTCAACCTCTCACAGCCTTGACTCACAAAGGAACAATGTATAAATGGGGTGACAGTCAAGAGTCTGCTTTTCAGTTGTTAAAGCAGAAACTGTGTAGCACACCGATATTGGCATTACCGGAGGGAAGTGATGACTTCGTTGTTTATTGTGATGCTTCTATCCAAGGACTTGGTTGTGTCTTGATGCAACGTGATAAAGTTATAGCCTATGCTTCGAGACAACTAAATGTACACGAGAAGAACTACACCACTCATGACTTGGAGCTGGGTGCAGTAGTTTTTGCCTTGAAGATCTGGAGACATTACTTGTACGGTACCAAGTGCACTATCTACACCGATCATAAGAGTCTTCATCATATCTTTGAGCAAAAGGAGTTGAACATGAGGTAAAGACGCTGGGTGGAATTGTTGAATGATTATGATTGCGCTATCAAATATCACCCAAGAAAGGCAAATGTAGTTGCAGACGCATTGAGTAGAAAGGAGACTGCTAAACCTTGATGAGTGCGAGCTTTGCAGCTTACGATTAGCACTCACTTGCCTAAACAAATCCGAGAAGCTCAGACAGAAGCCTTGAAAACGGAAAACATTGGGTCTGAATCTTTACGGGGAATGGACAAACAGTTTGAAGTGAAAGCGGATGGAATTCGTTATTTCATGGACAGACTTTGGGTACCTTTGTATGGAAACCTAAGGGACTTGGTTATGAGTGAGGCTCACAAGTCTAAGTACTCTATACATCCTGGTTCAGACAAAATGTATCATGACCTGAAGGCGCACTATTGGTGGCCTAATATATAAGCAGACGTGGCTACGTATGGCGGCAAGTGCCTGACCTGTTCGAAAGTTAAAGTGGAATATCATAAGCCATCTGGGTTACTACAACAACCTGAGATTCTTATATGGAAGTGGGAACAGATTTCTATGGACTTCATTAC
Organism: Flaveria sonorensis; assembly: GCA_025506505.1. NCBI lineage: Eukaryota > Viridiplantae > Streptophyta > Magnoliopsida > Asterales > Asteraceae > Flaveria > Flaveria sonorensis. The sequence continues at coordinate 9,868,504 of CM046431.1, read as the reverse complement.
CAAATTACCCCGGACTCCAACTGGTTGTGACATGATATGGGTGATCGTGGATTGATTAACTAAATCCGCTCATTTCTTGGCAATCAAGGAGATGGATAAAATGGATAAATTAACTCGAATTTATCTAAAAGAGATAGTCTCAAGACATGGTGTACCGGTCTCCATTATTTCTGACCGCGATGCTCGTTTTACATCGCACTTCTGGCAGTCGTTACAGAAATCTCTGGGTACGCTTCTAGATATGAGTACTGCTTATCATCCGCAAACAGATGGGCAAAGCGAACGTACTATTCAGACATTGGAGGACATGCTACGTGCTTGTGTGATTGATTTCGGGAATAACTGGGAAGTTCACCTACCATTGGTGGAATTTTCGTACAACAATAGTTATCACACTAGCATCAAGGCAACAACATTTGAGGCGTTGTATGGGCGAAAATGTAGATCACCAGTTTGCTGGTCGGAAATTGGTGACAGTCAGCTAACAGGCCTCGAGTTGGTGCACGAGGCTACTGAGAAGATCGTACAGATAAGGAACCGTATGGTTGCAGCACGTGACCGGCAGAAGAGCTATGCAGACAAGCGACGGAAACCTTAGGAGTTTCAGGTCGGCGACAAAGTTTTACTGAAAGTCTCACCGTGGAAAGGTGTGATTCGATTCAGCAGAAGAGGCAAGCTTAATCCGAGATACGTTGGACCATTTGAGATTCTTGAAAGAATAGGTCCAGTGGCGTATCGACTAGACTTACCTGACTCGTTGAGTGGAAATCATAATGTATTTCATGTCTCAAATTTGAAAAAGTGTTTATCGGACGAGACAATGGTTGTACCTCTTGAGGAAGTACAAGTAGATGAACAACTATGGTTCATTGAAGAACCAGTTGAGGTGATAGACCGAGAGGTCAAAACTCTTAAGCAAAGCAAGATACCCATGGTCAAAGTTCGTTGGAACTCAAAACATAGACGGGAGTTCATGTGGGAACGTGAGGATCAGATGAAGTTCAAGTATCCTCATTTGTTCGAAACGACGATGCTAGCCGGCGAAGGTATTGATTAAATTTCGGGACGAAATTTCTTTCAACATGGGGATGATGTGACAACCCACCCGAAACTCACTTGATTTCTTTGTACCAATGCAATAGACCAGTGATGTAACTCAACCATGTAACGTAATTTTCGGGACGAAAATTCTTTCAACATGGGGATAATGTAACATCCAGTAATTTTCCATTACCAAACTCCGTTAGTTCCGTTGAGTCTCGCATACACGTGTCGTGAGCACACACTAGTTGTCGTTGAACGTTGGTGACTTAATAATAATTAACAATGATTATCAGATAACAATTTAACTAATAATGTTGATTATTAAGTTGTACTTATGTGGTTTATAGATTTTATATATTATTTGTGAATTTTATTTTTCAACGTGACAACGAGTTATATTTATGCCATGTGTTTTGTAGCTAGTGAAAATTGTGTATGATTATTATTGTTAGTTTATAATACTTGGTGTTTAGTAGTTAAAACCTTTTAAAAAGTGTTAAAAGATTAGTTTTATAAAATATAAACAATGGGGGTTAAGTGTAATTACCTTAAACTAAAACTTACAAAATTAAACCCAACCCTAATCCCTCCCCACCCTTTCTGCCGCAACCATCACCATACACACATACACACATTTTGATTTCAAACCAAGAACAACAACCAAGCTTTGATTTTGATCGAGTTCAAGGATTACAACACGTTAACAACATGAATTCTAAGCCATTACGCGATTAAAGGTTAGATTTTTATGAGTTTTCATATTTTTAGTGAGTATGGCCGAAACCCTAGTCGAATTTGTGTTGAATGTAGAAATGTTTGCTATTGGATGATTGTATGATGTTAGTTAGATTGTATTGATGTTAGTTTACGTGGATTATACAGGAAATTCATGGTTTAGATGCATGATCTTACTAATAATAGTAACTTTTGTGCATGAACTTGATGAATTGATGATGGATTGATGATGTTATGATGTTAATGATGTTGTATGAATGTTGGATTATGATAATTATACAAAAAATCCATGAATTAATCATGTAGTTCATACCTTGCTATAAGTAGAAACTTTTGGACATGAGATTTGTGAGTTATGATGATTTGATAATGTTGGTCGTGTCTAGATGATAGCATGGACTTGATTAGGCATGATGTTGATGAATTCATGAATGAATTGGGTGCTAGATTGATTTTGGGATATTACTTTCCCAAAAGGGAAACTTTATTTAGGTAGATCATTGGATATTGTTAATTGAGCATGTTTATGATGTTAAGATCATGTTAGAATATTTGTTGATGATGTCTATGGTGGTAGATTGTGTTATTAGGGTTGTATGAATGCTTGATGCACAACTTTGGAAATTTAGACTCTTAAGGAATATACATGATAATGGATGATGTATGATGAGCTTTATAGCACTTAAGGGTTTGTAATGTGGCATACATGAATAACTTGTGTGATAACCATGTATGATGGATTGCTATACTTGATTAAACAAGAATTTAACTTGACATGTCACCAATGGGTCAAACGGGTCAACTTGGTCAAATGAGTCTTGTTTTCCAAAACCTTGAGTCAATGTGTTTATTGAGCACTTAGGGTTGCTAAAGATTTTGTGTACACGTACTTATGTACTTGCATGTTCTAGGTAACCTTTGAAGGTTGTCTTTCCACTCACTGTTAGTTTTATTATCGTTCGTTTGCGCACCAGGTGAGTTCAATGCCCCACTTTTACTACTTCTCTTTTTGGGGGAGAAAGCATACTTGTTTTAAAACGCTTTACTGATATAACATGTGTTTGGTAAGATATAGTGGGTTATACCATAGAAAGTCCCCACACTTTCGGATCATTAATTAAGGAATCTAGAGGGAAATCTTGGGTAGTACTACTGGGTCTGACAAGCCCCACCGGGGTGACACGGAAGTCAACGGGTGCAATATTGTCCTCAACGACTAACAGCGTCACGACCTGGTCACTATTGTTCTTAATCAATGAAATTAAACTAGCTATCTATTTCAATGCACTTGTTTATATATTTTTACTAATGCTACTGCTTATGAATGATTACAAACTCTTGAACTCACCAACCATCGTGTTGACACTTTTAGTATGCTTTTCTCAGGTCGTTTCTAGCAGCTGCCCTTAGGAGCAAGCACGTGTCAAGCATGCTTTGTTCAAACATTGTTTACTTTTAATTTAGCATTTACTTACGTATTTTGGTTTGGGCGCGTGTTTTGCGCAGTTTACTTTTAGTACCTTGTGTTTGGGTTATTTACAAAACGCTTCCGCAAATATTTTAAAGTTTTCAACTCTGCTTTGTTTAAATGTTGCATATAGAGTCGTTCTGAGTAACTAATGACTGAGATCCTGGTTTTTTCACATGCCTCGCGGTACAACCCCGCACGTGAAATTTGAGGGTGTGACATTTAAACGGGGTGGTTAAACGGGTATATCATGTAATCTCATACTTGTTCCATACCCATGAAAATAATGAAAAAATAATCTCATACCCGGTCCCAAATCCGATTACCAGACCTCATACTCATCCCAAATGTATAGGTATCCCCATCAGGTTCGGGTTTAACTTTCCATCCCTAGACCTAAGACAAACATCGAGCGCACGATGAGTTATTAATATACAATAAGGAAAGGGAAACATACATAATATAAAATAAGTACATATCCACGGGATCATGAGTTATCCATTTAAATATACAATGATTAAGAAGAAGCATATAGTCAATAGGCAGTCAAGTGATACCAAGCAAAAGAGCTACTAAAACGATGATAAAACAACACTAATCTCTTAAGACGTACTACAACATGTATAAGACATATCTAAACCCTCCCCCAAACATCTTTAACATTAATCATATATTTCCAAGTCAGTTTGGGACTACCTCTACTCCTCTTTCCGCCTATCGTAAGTGTAAGAGCTAACTTAGAAGCTGATGCAACCAAAGAGCTCTCAGCATGCACATCTGAAGTACAAGGAAAGTTACTTTGAAAGATTTGATACAACTCAATGAAATTCACTAAATATCAAATCTTCCGAAGCCCAAAGACCATTTCTTCCGAAGCCAAAGATGAAGTCTTCCGAAGCTTCAAGACAAAGTTTTCCGAAGACAGAGAAGACATGCTTTATCTGACATGCTTTTGACAAAAGCTGAACCACTTTTCGCTGCCATCTCTGAAGACTCGCCAACTTATATAAGTTGGTGATAAGTCCATACTTTTTTCACCTGTAGATTTAGGTCTTAGAATCTGTAATTTTCTACTTTGTAATTTTATCCTTTTTGTAATAGATAAGGATATGAGCTATAGCGTGTCATAGTCACTAGTAAAAAGAAAATCTGCCTTTTGACTTTACATTGATCTTGTTGTCTAGATTAGTGTTCCAGCTGGCCTTTAAAGTATGGTCGGCTTAGAATGTAGTATAAAGTATCTCAGGTACAGTTCTTAGGACTAAGCTTTGTAAAATTTGTAAAGCACTTGAGAGCAATATACATCATTCTTGAAAACCATATACTTGTGTTCTTATTGTATTCTTTACTTGTGTTCGTTGTTTTATTTAGCCGGTTTCCTATTTGATATGTTAAGTGTTCTAAGTATCTCCAACCTTGTGAAACTATTGCATTGCTTCCCTTCCCCAGTCCTGCAATTGGTATCAGAGCATTTTAGGCTCTTGATTGTAAGATCTCACCATATTAAATCCCTTTAGTTTCACAAAACACTTACCGGCTCAAATGATAGCTCTTACTAAGGCTGACATGGAAACCCGTACCTTGATAAAATCTCCACTGATTGTTTCTAATGACTTTGATACTTGGTACCAACGAAGGGAAGGGTTCATCAAGTCTCAAGACATCAGGATGTGGAGATCTGTTGTGTCAGGACCTCACATCCCAAGCACCTCTTCAGGCACTGCTGGAGGTGGGATGATTTCAAAGGAAGTGGCTGACTATTCTAAGGAAGATTGGTAGAAGATTGACATAGATCAGAGGCCATGACCGCTCTCTAAACTACTCTTCCGAACTCTATATACAGAAGCATCAAGAAGTGAAAACCTTCTAAGCAGCTCTAGGATGCACTGAAGTGTAACCTTTCATGTTTTCGTTAATTAATAGTTAACCATGTTATGTTCTTGTAAGGACCATTTATGTCATTTAAGAACTATATGGGTTGTTTATGAATGTTTCTTTTATTATGCATTAATTCATTAATTTAAGAGTTAATAATTTGTTTTTAATATAATAAACATAATAATAATAGTCAAAATAAAATAAAAATAATAATAATAATAGAAATAATAATTTGTAAAAGTTAAATAATTAATAAGTTAGAATAATGTTTGAAACTTAAAGTTTAATTAAGTTGAGGGGGGCCTTTGTGACAAATCTGAAACTTTAGATGAAAGTTTTAAACATAAAATGATAAAAATTAAAACTGCAGGGACCAAATGTGTAATAAATCAACCCAAACCCCCCTTCACTGTCGACCTTACTCCAGCCACCCCTCGGCCGACTTCCGGCGAGGCCAAAAAACCCAGAAATCCTTCATATTTTCGACACAAAACTATCCCAATCGGTTCGTGTGCATGATTCGAAACCGTTTTAGAACCGTAATCGCGTTTAAACGAACTCGAATGACCGAGTAACCGTCACCATTATCAATCGAGCCGTTCGACATTCAAGACTCAATAATAATCCAATTAATTAAACCTGAACAATCGTTTAACTATCCCTAATCTATCACCACTTGCAATTTCAGCCGAGAAGTACACAAACCCCGCATTCGATCCCCACTTCCATCGTGACCTGCAACTCAATCAAAACCCACCTTCCGAGTAACCTAAACTAAAATTGACAAAGGGCTTAGAGTCGTGAACATTCTCTGAAACTTCACACGAATTTAATTCGATTATCATCCCCAATTGCACTTCAATCGGATTCACCACAGTCGCGATTGTTCTTCATCTCGTTCTCATCGATCTAAACTTCCACCCAGGTATCTTGTAAAAGGAATCGTTGGAGCACCACTTAATTACTTGTTATTACCTTTAACACCAACTTATATCATGTGAGTTTTTCATGCCCCTCTTTTACTTTATTTCACACCTTTTAGGGTGAGACATGTTAACTTTATAAACTTGCACTTGTAAACATCTTGGTACTTGTAAATGCACATGCAATTCATCTTTACTTTTTGTCATGGTTATTTGTAATATTGTGAGCCTTATATGATGAACATTATATGTTGACAATCATTAACTATTGCTAGCCTGGCGACGTCATAGATCTATGGGCCTGACAAGCCTATTTGGTGCTAAAGCCGAGGTATTGCCGGCTCCTAGTGTCGTATTCTTGAGCACTATGGGAACCAAGTACACTTAGCTAATCGTTTAATCTTGTAATCTGTCAAGGTTTGATTGTAGCTATATGTTATCTATAAACTTGCTTTATTCATAACCATTGACATGAATTGCTACTTGTAAACTTTTATAAATATATGTATGCTTAACCCATGGAAACTCACCAACTTTCAAAGTTGACCTTTTATTTTTAACATGTTTCAGGAAATGTGCAAGGTTGATGATTATCTTTTGAAGCATGCTTACACTTAGGATTTGGACCTAGGAAAAAATGAATAAAAAAATCTTGAAACTTGAAAGTTGAACTTTGTTTACTTTATTTCGTTGAGACATTTGGTGGTAATGTTTATTTCAACTTATGAATAATTATATTTACAATTTATGGTAGTGTTATGTGGCTGTGAACAATCTTAACCCTCACATCTCGACGTTTCCGCCGTTAAGGTTGGGGTGTGACAGATTGGTATCAGACCCCATAACTATAGGGATTTAGGTTATTAGAAATGGTGACCTAGACTATAGTTGATGCATGAACCTTATAAGAAAAATCTTTTTGACCTTGTAATATATTTTGTTGCATGCTACATGATGCTACTTGTTTAGGAAGGCCTTTTTATGTGCAACATGATGCCTTTAGTTAGGATTGCCTTGTAATTGAGAAACTTGGTTGCCTTGTCTCCCCTAAAACTTATTCTTAATCCTTTATTCTCTCAACGATGAAATCTCTTAAACTTATTCTCGACGACACGTGAGAACGTAAGCTTTATATCGAAAGGTTCAAATCTTTAGACTTTATGTCTAATCTATGAAAATCTCATCAAGGTTTTAATTCCATGAACCTAAAGAAATATTGTGTGACACATAGACACCTGTATTCTGGATTTCCTGGCAAAAAGCCTTCGGGCTAAGGTAAGCATTTCGCATAAATCCTGTGGGACTAGTTATGCTAACCTGGGGATTTCTGGGATGAGTGATAAACTATGGTCAATATACACAAGTTTCTAAGGCAATTGGAGTTAACTCACCTTGACGTGTCAACATTTCCAAATGGTAATGCGTTACCAAATGGAATCATTCCATGTGTGTTTTACAAGTCTTGAAAAATCTTTGTTTGATTTATTATTTTCTACCTCCAAATTTCTGTGACTAACTTATTTTGTATCCAGCATGTCTCGTCATCATGGAAAGCGTGGTAGCTCCGACCGCAAATTAGCCGCTATGATTGCCCGTCAAATGGCTGCAGTCATTCCGACCATGGTTGCCGAACTAAGTAGCACCTTGATGACCAACGCTAGTAACAACACTAATGGCAATGGGCAAGGAGAGAATAGTGCAAATCAAGGAAGAAACAACCAAACCTGCACGTTTAAGCACTTCAACTCGTGCAAACCCACTAGCTTTAGTGGGAAGGAAGGAGCCACTAGACTTCTCGAGTGGTTTGAAAGCATGGAGAACACCTTCATCAACTGTGAGTTTCCCGAGGCACTCAAAGTCCGTAATGCCACAAGTGTTCTTCAACAAAGAGAACTTACATGGTGGAATAGTGATAAGAGGAATCGTGGTGCTGATGCTATGTTGGCACTAACTCGGGATGAATTCAAGAACATTGCCATCCAAAAGTTCTGCCCGAGAAGTGAGCTGCAAAAGCTGGAGGAGGAGTTTTGGAATCTCAAGCAAGATGGTGGAGATCATTTGGCCTATTCAACTAGGCATCACGAGTTGAGCATCCTATCACATGGTTGACACTGTTCCTAGGAACATTGAGAAGTTCATCAAGGGGGTGCCACCTCAAATCCAAGATGCCGTGGTGGGAAGTAGACCCACAACTTTGGAAAATGCCATTACCATCACCGCTCAACTTACTGAAAACCATATTCGAGCGGGCACCTTTTCTGTCAAAGGTGCTAAAAAGACTGAAAAGGCGGTCCCTGAAGCAGCTAAGGAGAGTAAGAATGAACCGTCTTACAACAACAAGAAACGCAAGTTCACACCGGCGCGTAATTTCGCTGTGGCTACACCCAAGGTACCTCAAAGACAACCCGCTCCTATTGCACAAGCACCTGCTGCTAGGGCCTATGCTGGTCCTCTACCCTTGTGCAATGTCTGTAGGTATCATCATGCGGGTAATACCCCGTGCCTCATCTGTACACTGTGCGGTAAGTATGGACACTTGGTGGCTACTTGTCACCGTGCACCAAACAATGCCGCGTTAGTTGCTAATCGTGCTTGCTACAACTGTGGGGAACCTGGTCATTTTCGCCCACAATGCCCTCGTCTTGCGGGTAACGTACCACAAGCCCGAGGACGTGCCTTCAACATCAATGCAAACCAAGCACAAGCAAACAACGATGTGGTGAACGGTATGTTTCTTATTAATAATTCTTATGCCTATATTCTATTTGACTCTGGTGCCGATAAGAGTTTTGTCTCGTTAGAATTTGAGCCTATACTTGCTAAGCACATACGAAATTAGAAAGACCGCTTACTGTTGAAGTCTCCGATGGAGAACCCATCACTGTTGATGTCGTTATTCGTGATTGCATTTTGAGCCTAAACGAGCATGATTTCTTTATCAATCTTATTCCTATGAAACTTGGAAGCTTTGACGTTATCATTGGCATGGGTTGGCTAGCCAAACATCATGCGGAAATTATTTGTTTCGAGAAGTGCGTTCGAATTCCTTTACCCTCGGGGGATACATTGAAAGTGTTCGGTGAAAAATCCTCCAAAGGACTCAAACTCATGTCGTGTACTCAAGCCCGAAAATGCCTAAGCAAGAATTACATAGCTTTCTTGGCTTACGTGGTCAACACGAAAGTCAAAGGAAAGATCTTAAGGGTGTCCCGATTGTACGAGACTTTCCTGAAGTGTTTCCCGATGACCTTAGTGGTTTACCTCCCGTGCGTGAAGTCAAGTTTAAGATCGATTTAATTCCGGGAGCGTAAGTCACCATATTGACTTGCACTGTCGGAAATGCAAGAGCTAGCTAGTCAACTCCAAGAACCGTCCGACAAGGGCTTTATCCGTCCTAGCTCATCGCCTTGGGGTGCACCTGTTCTGTTCGTGAAGAAGAAAATGGATCGTTTTGTATGTGCATAGATTATCGTGAGCTTAACAAACTTACCATCAAGAATCGCTACCCTCTTCCTCGCATCGATGATCTTTTTGACCATCTTCAAGGAGCTTCTATTTTCTCAAAGATTGACTTACGTTCTGGCTATCATCAATTACGAGTTCATGATGATGATATCCCAAAAACTACGTTTCGTACTCAATATGGATATTATGAGTTCATGGTTATGCCCTTTGGTTTAACGAATGCTCCTGCTGTCTTTATGGATCTCATGAATCGAGTATGCAAGCCGTATCTAGACAAGTTTGTGATTGTCTTTATTGACAATATACTTATCTATTCCAAGTCCAAAACCGATCACGAACATCACTTGCGACAAGTTCTTGAGCTATTGAAGAAAGAACAACTGTACGCAAGTTCTCAAAGTGCGAATTTTGGCTCGAGGAGGTCCAATTTCTAGGACACGTGGTGAATAGCCAAGGAATTCACGTTGACCCTGCAAAGGTGGAAGCTGTGAAAAATTGGTGTGTTCCCACAACCCCAACCGAAGTTCGTTCTTTCCTTGGTCTTGCTGGCTATTATCGACGTTTCATTGCCAACTTCTCTAGAATCGTGAAGCCGCTTACTTCCTTGACTCAAAAGAATAAACCATTCGAGTGGGGGTCTGAACAAGAGGAAGCCTTTGAAGCATTAAAGCACAAGTTGTATAATGCTCTTATCTCGACCCTTCCCGATGGAAATGATGATTTCACCATGTATTGTGATGCATCTAAACAAGGCCTTGGTTGTGTTCTCATGCAATGAGGAAAGGTCATAGCATATGCATCGAGGCAATTGAAGGTCCATGAGGTGAATTACACGACACATGATCTTGAACGTGGTGCTGTGGTTTTTGCCCTAAAGATTTGGAGACATTACCTTTATGGCACGCAATGTATAGTCTACACCGATCATAAAAGCCTACAACACGTTTTCAATCAAAAGGATCTCAACATGAGACAACGACGTTGGGTCGAGTTGATTAGTGATTATGACTGTGACATTCGTTACCACCCTGGAAAGGCAAATGTCGTAGCCGACGCACTAAGTCGCAAGATTCATAACAAGAAGGTCTCGTTTCAAGAAATTCACGATCGACGACAATGGTTTGATACCTTGGGAGAATTTGATATTGAAATTCGTCTGGATGTTAACGAGACTACGGTGCTGCTGCAAAATTTGAGGATTGAGAATGACATCGAGACTTGTATCATGGAGGCTCAACAAGCGGTTCAAAAAGAAGGAAAAATGGGAGAGGAATTGGAGTACAATCTTCGAGCTCAACTGGAAACGAAACCCAATGGGTTGATGTATTTCTTGAATCGAATTTGGGTTCCAAACCTTGATAATCTTCGTACCTTTATCATGAATGAAGCTCATCAAACTCGTTACTCAATTCATCCTAGTTCCGATAAGATGTATATGGATCTGCGTGGTCAATATTGGTGGCCTGGAATGAAGAAAGACATAGCAACTTACGTAGCTAAGTGTCTTACGTGTACGAAGGTTAAAGCTGAACATCAACGTCCTAGTGGATTGCTTGAACAACCCGAGATTCCCATGTGGAAATGGGAACACATATCCTTGGACTTCATAACCAAACTACCTCGCACCTCTCGTGGTCATGATAGCATATGGGTGATCGTTGACCGATTGACCAAGTCGGCACATTTCATACCCATACAAAACATCAAGGTTAGCTCGTATATACATTGATGAGATTGTGAGTCGTCATGGCGTACCTTTGCATATCATATCCGACCGAGATGCTCGTTTCACTTCTAACTTTTGGTCGTCTATGCAAGAACTCTTGGGTACTCAACTGGATTTAAGCACGGCTTACCATCCTCAAACGGATGGTCAAACTGAGCGAACCATTCAAACCCTAGAGGATTTGCTACGTCTTTGTGTCCTTGACTTTGGTGGTGACTGGGATACGCATTTACCTCTCGCGGAATTTTAGTATAATAATAGTTACCACTCGAGTATCAAGATGGCACCTTTCGAAGCGCTTTATGGTCGTAAATTTCGTTCCCCGATCTGCAGGACTGACATTGGTGAAAATTTCATCACTGGTCCTGAGCTCATACAAGAAACACCGATAAAGTCTCCATGATTCGCAAGAACCTTGAAGTGGCTAGAAGTCGACAAAAGAGTTATGCGATAAACGACGCAAGCCGTTGGAATTCCAAGTTGGGGATATGGTTCTTCTTAAAGTCTCACCATGGAAGGGAGTCATTCGCTTTGGGAAGAAAGGTAAATTAGCTCCACGATTTGTAGGACCTTTCAAGATCCTGAAAAGGATTGGGAAAGTGGCTTATAACTGGAACTACCTTCCGATCTTAGCGGGGTTCATCCTGTTTTCCATGTCTCAAATTTGAGAAAATAATTGGCTGACGAAAGTCTGCATGTCCCATTAGATGACATCCAGATCGACGAGTCATTACATTTGTTGAGAAACCCGTTGAAGTCATGGATCGTATCATGAAGAAGACTAGGACCACTCACCCCAATCGTCAAGGTTCGTTGGGAGAATAAGCGTGGACCTGAGTTTACTTGGGAGCGTGAGGAGCATATGAAGAAGAAATACCCGAATTTTTTCGTTTAGTTCATTCTTAATTTCGGGACAAAATTCTTAAAAGTTGGGGAGACTGTAATATTTCGTGTTTTCGTTAATTAATAGTTAACCCTGTTATGTTCTTGTAAGGACCATTTATATCATTTAAGAAACTATATGGGTTGTTTATGAATGTTTCTTTTATTGTGCATTAATTCATTATTTTAAGAGTTAATAATTTGTTTTATATAATAAACATAATAATAATAGTCAAAATAAAATAAAAATAATAATAATAATAGAAATAATAATTTGTAAAAGTTAAATAATTAATAAGTTAGAATAATGTTTGAAACTTAAAATTTAATTAAGTTGAGGGGGGCCTTTGTTACAAATTTGAAACTTTAGATGAAAGTTTTAAACATAAAATGATAAAAATTAAAACTGCAGGGACCAAATGTGTAACATCTTAATAAATCAACCCAAACCCCCCTTCACTGTCGACCTTACTCCGGCCACCCCTCGGCCGACTTCCGGCGAGGCCCAAAAACCCAGAAGTCCTTCATATTTTCGACACAAAACTATCCCAATCGGTTCGTGTGCATGATTCGAAACCGTTTTAGAACCGTAATCACGTTTAAACAACGGTTATGAACTCGAATGACCGAGTAACCGTCACCATTATCAATCGAGCCATTCGGCATTCAAGACTCATAATAATCCAATTAATTAAACTTGAACAATCATTAACTATCCCTAATCTATCACCACTTGCAATTTCAGTCGAGAAGCACACAAACCCCGCATTCGATCCCACTTCCATCGTGACCTGCAACTCAATCAAAAACCCACCTTCCGAGCAACCTAAACTAAAATTGACAAAGGGCTTAGAGTCGTGAACATTCCTGAAACTTCACACGAATTTAATTCGATTATCATCACCAATTGCACTTCAATCGGATTCACCACAGTCGCGATTGTTCTTCATCTCGTTCTCATCGATTTAAACTTCCACCCAGGTATCTTGTAAAATGAATCGTTGGAGCACCACTTAATTACTTGTTATTACCTTTAACACCAACTTATATCATGTGAGTTTTGCCCCTCTTTTACTTTATTTCACACCTTTTGGGGTGAGACATGTTAACTTTATAAACTTGCACTTGTAAACATCTTGGTACTTGTAAATGCACATGCAATTCATCTTTACTTTTTGTCATGGTTATTTGTAATATTGTGAGCCTTATATGATGAACATTATATGTTGACAATCATTAACTATTGCTAGCCTGGCGACGTCATAGATCTATGGGCCTGACAAGCCTATTTGGTGCTAAAGCCGAGGTATTGCAGGCTCCTAGTGTCGTATTCTTGAGCACTATGGGAACCAAGTACACTTAGCTAATCGTTTAATCTTGTAATCTTGTAATCTGTCAAGGTTGATTGTAGCTATATGTTATCTATAAACTTGCTTTATTCGTAACCATTGACATGAATTGCTACTTGTAAACTTTTATAAATATATGTATGCTTAACCCATGGAAACTCACCAACTTTCAAAGTTGACCCTTTATTTTTAACATGTTTCAGGAAATGCGCAAGGTTGATGATTATCTTTTGAAGCATGCTTACACTTAGGATTTGAACCTAGGAAAAATGAATAAAAAAAATCTTGAAACTTGAAAGTTGAACTTTGTTTATTTTATTTCGCTGAGATATTTGGTTGCAATGTTTATTTCAACTTATGAATAATTATATTTACAATTATGGTAGTGTTATGTGGCTGTGAACAATCTTAACCCTCACATCTCGACGTTTTTGCCGTTAAGGTTGGGGTGTGACATGAAGCTTATGTATGAGGGGTCTGATAAAGCTCACCAACTTTCAAAGTTGACCCTTTATTTTAACATGTTTCAGGAAATGCGCAAGGTTGATGATTATCTTTGAAGCAATGCTTACCCTTAGGATTTGAACCTAGGAAAAAATGAATAAAAAAATCTTGAAACTTGAAAGTTGAACTTGTTTATTTTATTTCGCTGAGATATTTGGTTGCAATGTTTTATTCAACTTATGAATAATTATATTTACAATTTATGGTAGTGTTAGTGGCTGTGAACAATCTTAACCCTCACATCTCGACGTTTTTGCCGTTAAGGTTGGGGTGTGACATGAAGCTTATGTATGAGGGGTCTGATAAAGCTAAAGAAAACAAGAAGGACCTCATGAAGCAGCAGTTTGAGAACTTCACCTGCAAATCAGGTGAAACTATGACTCAATAATACCTTAGGTATGTTGAGATTGTAAATACTCTCATGGATGTTAGAGTTAAGCTTGAGAATAGAGACATTGTAAGGAAGTTCGTGTTCTCTCTTCCCAGAGCTGTATAGTACCTTAGTAGCTACCAGATGGAGATGAACATGCATAATCCATCAAGCAGCTCTTCCAGCAATGAACAGAGTTCTGCCCTTCATGTGGTTGAAAGGGATAGTAGAGAACTACAGCATCATCTTATCTGCTACCCTAACAACTCATAAAAGGGTCCTTTCATCACCTTCCCTGAGACACCAAGGGAGAGCTACATCCAAGGAAGCCTATTCCAAGAGACAAGCTCATCTCAAGCCTTTGTGTCTGCTGATGAAAGTTGCAGCACCTTTTTTTTCACTCTTGAAGACTTGGATTGCATCCATCCAGATGACCTAGAGTATATGAAGATAGTCCAGCAAATGGCTCTTCTCACTCATAGAGCCAAGAAGTTCTACAAGAGAACCGAAAGAAAGTTTCCCAGCAATGTATCAAGTGGAAAGTTTGGACTGGATAAAAGCAAAGTAAAGTGTTACAACTATAACCAGATGGGACACTTTGTTAGGGAGTGCAAGGCACCAAAGACTAATGGTGGCCAAGCACAATCCAGACCAAGCTACATTGATGCAACTCCTAGATCTGAGAAGCCAAGCCAACAAAAACAAAAAGCTATTGTAGCTGTTGAAGAGGGAGGCTTTGACTGGAGCTTTCAGGTAGAGGATGTTTCTCCAAACCAAGCACTGATGGCTGACCATGAAGAATCCAAGGTATTAGAGCATCTCTGTACACCTGAATGCATTGCTAAAGTAAACATGTATAGGTCCTATAACCTGGAAGTGAGATCTGACCTTGAGTCTTTAAATATTTTAAAAGCTGATTTCAAAAGAGCTGAAAATGATTATAAACTTAAAATAGATGATTTAGAGAAAACAATTTCAACTTTTAAGCATGAGCACACAAATTACAGAACTCAAATCAAAGATTTCATTACCAAGTTAACTGAATGCTAGGCTGAGCTTGTGATCAGCAAAGCCAAGGTAGAAAAGTGTGTTCTTGAAGAGAAAACCTTCAAGAATATCATATCCTCATCCATGCATGTAAATATTTTTTATCAGAACAGGCAAGGATTGGTTTCAAGTAAGATAGCTCCTCCACATACATTACTATCTTTAAGATCTCCGAGGTGTGGAACTAGTCAAAATGAGCTGGCCCTTATTAATCCTATCTAAGAAGAGAATGAAGATAAAGAGGAGATAGTGAAGGATGCATCTGTAGTGAGTGAGGTGGATCATCCTAAGAAGGGTCACTATGCTCCTAGAGAGAAGAATGAACCAAGGATAACCAAGTCAGCTAGGAAGAACTTGATTAGGGCTGCCAAAGAATATCAAAGAAAGCTAAAGAGATCAAGGCCACTTTCAACTCCAAGCAAAAACAAGTCTTTATCTCTACTGGATTTGAAATGTGAAGACTAAAGACTCAACTATGGACTCTAATACCAGGGGTCCTGGTTCATGTTCAAACCATCTTGGTCAAAAGAAGAAGGTTGATCAAATGTGAACCACTGCCGCACAGCCTGAACCATCCAGTTCCAAGAGCAAGCCTCACCCTTAGAAGCCTGTTGTATCATCTATGAAGGTGAAGATGGAAGTGGAAAGAGATCAAGCTCAACTTTATCCTCAAAGGAAGACCCTCAGAAGTATGCTAGTTGAATGCATTAAGGATTGCATATACAATCCCTAGAGTACCATCCAGATGAGCAAGAAGAAGACTTTTGAGAGGAGAAGAAGAAGATAGGTTCGGAAGGAAAATCACATTCATTTAGAAGCTCCAAGATGACCAAGAAGAAGATAGGTGAAAAATTGCCTTTGGAAGAAACTTGGTCTCTGAAGAAAGGAATGCTTCCAAAGCATTGATGTGTGTTGCAGTTGATGCAAAAGCTTCAGAAGGTTCAGTCTCCAAAACTTTTGAAGTTGTCAAAACTTCCGAAGTCTTGAAGGTCAAGTCTAGTATTCCAAAGATGGTATGGAAGATGAAAGAAGACCATGTGACTGAAGTTTCTTCATCAACAACAGCCAAAGATCCTCAAAGCATCGGTAACTATTAAACTACCTTCAGTTCATCTTGATGAGCCCAAGACCAACAAGGCTTGGGTTTCCAAATGTATCTAACCATCTCTTTCTATGCAAGAATAGCTAAAGAGAAAGGTAAATGTATGGATCATTGATAGTGGCTGTTCCAGGCATATGACAGGCAATGGCTCTTTGCGTCAGAACTTTGAGAAAATTGATGGAGGGTCAGTTGCTTTTAGAGGAGAATCAGGTGGTTGCATCACAGGAAGGGGCAAAGTCATAAATGATAAGATCAGCATTGAGAATGTAAACTATGTTAAGCAGATTGGGTACAATCTCTTGAGTGTATCTCAATTTTGTGACCAGAGACATAACATGCTCTTCACTACGCATGAGTGCATTATTCTCAAGAACGGGGTGGTCATTCCTCAAGAGCATATCCTGGTCAGAGCCCCCAGGAAAGGGAACATGCACAAGATGGATTTGCAGGAAACATCCCTATCAGGAGAAGTTTCTTGCTTTCTATCTAAAGCCAATAGTGATGAGTCTTTCCTTTGGCATAAAAGAATATGCCATATAAACTTTAAGAACATGAATAAGGTGATTAAGAATGATTTGGTAAATTGAATGCCAAAGAAAGAGTTTACTAGTGATGACCACTGTGTTGCATGTTTGAAAGGAAAGCAACACAAAGTGTCTCATAAGCCAAAGGAAAAGAACTCTATCACAACTCCCCTACACTTATTACATATGGATCTCTTTGGCCCCACCAATGTAATGAGCTTAGGAAGAACTTCATATTGCCTAGTGATCACAGATGACTTCACAAGATATACTTGGGTTTTCTATCTTAGAACTAAGGAAGACCCTTAACTATGGCACAAAAGGAGACCTTTTATTGGTTTCTTCAGGTTATTGGATGTCCATGCACCATCTTGAATACCATAGATCAGATAGCCAAATTTTCTGAGAAATCAGATGATGAATACTTTATTGGATACTCTTCCCAAGCTCAGACCTATAGAGTATATAATCTCAGAACTAGAGCAGTTGAGGAGTCAGCCAATGTGACCTTCAATGAGCACACATCCAATATGAAATGTTCTGGTCCAGATTGGCTATTTGATATTGATTTAGTTACCAATTGTTTTAACAAATCTTGTGAAGATGTTTCAGGATCAACTGGTAACTTATTGACAAGAGATCCTGACCCAAGATTCGAGCTGAGAAGACTAAGTGATAGAACTCCTTTAGCTCTAGTGGTAACAAGCCCTGCAGTTGGAAATCATGTCAGCACAACCATGACAAACTCTTCAGCTGACACATCTGAGGTACCTGTAAATTCTAGCATTGAGGAACAAAACTTAAATGAAAGGGTTTCCAATGTAAGAGGATATGGAGATGATGAAAGTGATCAAGAATTTCATGATGCTGACAACCTCTCCACTAAAGACAACATCAATGATGTCACACATTTATTGAATCAAGTTTCTCTTGATAGGTGTGCTGATGTGGTGGATGATACTCAATCACCAGATCTGAATATCACTAATTTAGATCTGTCTAACCAACTTGTTGTGATTCCTCAACTGAGAATCCACAAGTCCCATCCCACCATAAACATCATTAGAGATGTTAAGACTGGGTGAGAACAAGAGGACAATCCAATGATAAAAATGTTTGTCTGCACTCTTGTTTCTTGTCCCAGATTGAGCCAAAAAAGGTGATGAAGCTTTAAAAGATGGAAGTTGGGTTGAAGCAATGTAGGAGGAGTATGATAGAGGACTTATCATCAAGAATAGGGCAAGACTAGTTGTTTAAGGGTACACTTAAGAAGAAGAGATTGACTAGATAGATGTTTTAACTCCTATGGCAAGATTTGAAGCTATTAGAAATATTCCTTGCTTTTGTTGTATCCAAGGATTTCAAAGTCTATCAACTTGATGTCAAGTGTGCATTTTTATATGGGGTGATAGATGAGGAAGTGTATGTCAAGCAACCACCTAGCTTTGCAGACCCAAATCATCCGAATTATGTCTGCAAGCTTGACAAAGCTCTATATGGGCTGTATCAAGCTCCATATAAGTGGTATGAGACACTATCATAGTACCTTGTCCAGCATGGCTACAAGAGGGGTACTATTGATAGCACACTCTTCATCAAAGGAACATGAAATGACTTGATGCTGGTTCAAGTTTATATAGATAACATCATCTTTGGGTTAACTACTCTAAAGCTCTACAAAGACTTTGAGAAGCTAATGAAGAATATATTTGAAATGAGTACCATGGGGGAACTCAATTTCTTAATAGGAATTCAAGTGAAGCAGGTTGACAATGGCATCTTCATAAACCAGTCAAAGTATGTTCAAGACATACTAATCAGATTTCATCTGACTGAGTGTAAGGTTTCTAAAACATCCATAGCCAGAAACCACTCCTTAGGACCTGATATTGAGGGGGAGTATGTTGATAAACATCTTTACAGGGCTATGATTAGGTCTCTTATATACCTCACACCAGCAGCAGGCCCGATATCATGTTTGTCACATGCATTTGTGCAAGATTAAATCCAACCCAAGATGTCACACCTGGTTGCTGTCAAGAGGATTCTTAGATACCTCAAAGGTGCTCCTAAGCTGGGACTTTGATATCCAAAGAATTCTGACTTCAATCTGTATGCTTATACAGATAGTAACTATGGTGGGTGCAACATGACTGCAAATTCTACATCAGGGGGATGTTAATTTCTTAGTGGAAGGATAGTCTCATAGCAATGCAAGAAACAATCCTGTATGTCTGTATCAACTGCTGAAGTTAAATACAGTGCTGCTGCAAGCTGCTATGCTTAAGTGCTTTGGATCCAGAATCAGATGCTGAACTATGGATTCAACTTCAAAGAGACTCTATTACAAAGAATCATGTACAGCACTCAAAATGATATCCCTTAGACTTTTGAGAAATAAAGAAGAGAATTACGTGTTTAAAACTAATAAATACTTACTAAGAAATTTACCTTTAGGAGAAATTCTGATATATCTTCCGAAGCTTAAATATGCTTCTAAGTACTTATATGTTTTGAAGGACAATTTCTTCCAAAAGCAATTAAGTCTCGGAAGCGTTATTCATCCTTTGAATAAAACTTCAGAAGCTTAATATCTTCCGAAACCAAATATATCTCAGAAGCAAAATACTCTAAGTGTTTTCTTCCAAAGGAATTCTTGTAAAGCTAAGGAATATCTTCCGAAGTCGAATTGGCTTCGAAAAGAGAAACTTCCAAAGACAAATACCTTCGGAAGATTTTCTACTTCTAAGATAACTACCTTTTTGGGCACTTTTTTAGAGGTGGGACTGACATTCGGATTTCAAAGTTTATACTTTTGCATTAACTTTGTCTCAGATCCAACCATATAAATATCCTTACAACGGTTCCCCCTCTTTCTTCTTCTTATTCATATGCAAAAGTTCTAACCCTAAATTCACTTACAAACCCTCTTTATTCTTAGATTTCTTTATCCTAAAGCTTTCTCAAATGGCCAACCCTGAACCCCGAACCAGCCAGATTGTTCATGCACCTTCACAGGCAACCTAATAGAGTTGCTCTGTTGACATCTGAGAAAGATCCTGGTTTCTCAGATGTTTGCCGTTTTCTTGCTCAATCAACCTACCTCACAGCACTTACAATCAACCCTCCACTATATGAAGAACAACTGCTGGAGTTTTGGAGGACCTGCCAAGAGGTGATCTTGGATGGTGAGAAGGCACTGGCTGCATCAGCGTAAGGGAAGACAGTGTTTATCACCCCATCCACAGTTAACACTCATCTGAGGCTGGATGATGAAAAAGGCAAGCTGTTTTCCCAGATCTACTATGAATGAATCATTCAGGCAGGTGGGCTATGAAGGGGAGTTGACAGTCAGAACCTTCAAGAAGGGTAAGTACCTCCTCCATGTTATTATTCACTCTTTATCAAATAAACATAAAGGATGGGACCAGATTCCTGAGTACTTATCCTACATAGTCCATGGAATGGTTCAAGGGGTCAAGTTCAAGTAATCTCAGTTTGTCTATACAAACTTGCTTGCTAACTTGGACTCCTTAGAGTACTACATGTTCTCTAGATATGTCCAGCACATTCTTACCTGTGAACTGGGCTCACAGTTAAGGGGAACATGTGCTACTCTTAAATTGAGATGGATGAAGCCTAGCATCTTTAAAATCATAAGAAAGACAAATGTTGGCTTCTCAGGGTTAGAAACAACCCTGGTCCCAAAAATGTTAGAGCTCATTACTCAAGGTGACAACTTGACAACACTAGTCAATATTGAACCCGAACCTTCTACATCTGCACCACCCACACAACCACAAATAACCCTCACCTACTCAAGAAAATCCAAACAAACCCCTGCTCAATCTATTCAGATTGAGCAGGCCCCCATACAATCACCCATGCAGGAAGAAGTGGAACCAAGAGCTCCTACTTCCCCGGAGGAGCAAACCACTCCCATTACTTCAGAAGAAGATAAGGGGAGTCTACAACTAAAGGTGCAAAAACTATCCAAAACATGCATCTATTTAGTTTCAAAGGTAAGTCACCTGGAATCCCAGGTGGCTACCTTGCAAAGGCAGGTCATTGATCAGCAACTTGAGATCACCGATCTCAAGTGCAAGCTAGCTGAGAGACTTGCCAGGTGAACTCTACCAGGTCCACAAGAACTTGTGGATATGGTGGACCTAACCCTTTGCTCCCTTGTGCAAGAGGGTGATGCTACCAAAAAGGGGGAGAAAGTCCTACCTACAATCACAAAACTTGGGAGTTCTGCCCAGAGTATGGACTATGGCTTCACCATCCTCACTTGTAGTTGTCCATACTCAACAACCTCCTCGGGCCCATATTGACGTGGATGCCCTAATTCGAAGCTTATTTGAGAAGGGCATACCAAGGGTTATGTCTACCCTATCCTACCCTGTTGAAAACCCAATAGTAGAATGAAGGTATGATGCTAATAGAAGAGCCCTGGTACTCTCTAGATCTCAGGGGTAATAAGAAGTTTTCAATTTTCAAACCCTAAGATACTATGAGAGCTTTCCTCTAGTTGACCTGTCACTTGCCAACCCAAGTCAAAACAGGCAAGCTGGCAGATTAGCTTAGAGGATTCAGCAAAGGATGTTTGAAGAGTTCAGAAGAAGATCCTACTTATATAGATAGAGGCTAACAAGAAAAACTGTTAGTCAACTGGATATTGAGGCAGACCCTAAGATTAGCTTCGAAGGGCAAACCTCAGTTGAAGGCCCAGTAGTTGAACCTATGAACCTTGAGACAGGAACTGCTTCAGCACCTAGTACCCTCAGTGAGGCACCAGCTGGTGAAAGTGTATCAGAGCCTCTCCCTAGCCAAAGCTCAAGTTCTAACCAAGTGATGAAGGCCAAAGCTCTCTCCACCTTGAGTCACACAGGCTAGTAATTGACAAAGGGAAGAGGATTATGATCTCTGAAGAGATTGAGGAGGAGAAAAAGGAGAAGAAGAGGAAGGTAAAGGGAGAGAGAACAAGTAAGACCCCAAGCTTTATGCAAGCTACAATCAGGGTTGTCCCCAGGTTAAACACTCAGGAGGATGAGTTAAGGGAAGCCAGATTAAACTATTTAGGGTCTAGGAACTACAACATTGATGAAATCATCTCTCTTCCCTCGGAGCAATTGAATGAACTGGCTGACACTGAAGTGTCAAAAGAGAGGAAGGAAGCTGAGGATGCAGAGTTTCTCCTTAATATTAAAGAAGAAAGAAAAAGAAAAAGACTTTATAAAGCTCCTACCCTCTCTCTAGTTCAAGAAAGCCCTCAAGCAGAGGCTGTGGCAGCTGAACAAAAATGTTGAGCTTCTTGAGGCTGTATGGGTTCTCCGGAAGGAGACTTGGTCCAATGTCTCTATCCACCATGGATGAGAACATTAGAGTGATCAAGCAGAAGATTAAGAAGGGTGAGCTGGTACTTGCATTCTCCTCCAAGTCAGGCTACACCTGAAGCTGCACTCAAGGTTGAACCCTAAGAGCCAACACAACCTGGACCTAGTACTGCATCTCAACCAGCTTCATCTTCCGACCCACAGTAGGGTCCTGATCCTTCTCCTTCTAAACCAGTGAAGGAAAGGGACCCAACTAAGGATTATAAAGAAAGAACATCTGGTACTCAAGACCAACCTCTTCAGTTAAAGTATAGAAAAAGGAAGAGGATGGCCATTAGAAGGGACAAGAAGAAGAACAAGTCCAAGGTATCCACCTCTATACCACAGGATGGGTCAAAACATCCTGAGGGTGATCAAAAAGAGGCGGCTCAACCAACTCCACTTCATGTAAAGCCTCTTGCTGTTGGGAGACCCATCTTGTCTTGGGCCTTTGCTACTAACCTAGACAGATGGCATGTCACTAGAGATCAAAGGGGTCAAGATGTGTACTTCTTACAAAACATACTTGACCTTCTTCTGCATGATCTCTATGACATGAGAAGATACTTTGAGAGTCTAAGGAATCCTAACCAACCAATGAAGAATGGAATGGTCTTGATTCTGATAAGCACTATCAACAAATGAAGATCAAGACTCAAAGTTATCCTCCAGTTTTGGTAGCATCAGCCTAGGGGGATTTTGTAAAAGTTAACTTAGAGGCTGATGCAATAAAAGAACTATCAGCATGCACATCTGAAGTCCAAGAAAAGTTACTTTGAAATATTTGATACAACTCAATAAAATTCACTAAGTATCAAATCTTTCGAAGCCAAAATACTATCGCTTCTAAAGTCAAAGATTAAGTCTTTCGAAGCTTCAAGACAAAGTATTCCAAAGCCAAGAGACTGATTTCTTTCAAAGATAGAGAAGACATGCTTTCTCTGACATGCTTTTGACAAAAGCTGAACCACTTTACGCTGCCATCTCTGAAGACTTTTGTCAAGTGTGGATTAAGCTCTTAGAGTCTGTAACTTTCTACTTTGTACTTTTATCCTTTTTATAATAGATAAGGATATGAGTTATGGCATGTCATAGTCACTAGTCAAAAGGCAATCTACCTTTTGACTTTACATTGATCTTGTTGTCTAGATTAGTGTTCCAGTTGGCTTTCAAAGTATGGTCGATTGTAGGATGTAGTATAAAGTATCTCAGGTACCATTCCTTAGGACTAAGCTTTGTAATATTTGTAAAGCACTTGAAGACATTATACATTATTCTTGAAAACCATGTACTTGTGTTCTTATTATGTTCTTTACTTGTGTTCATTGTTTCATTTAGCCGGTTCCCTATTTGATATGTTAAGTGTTCTAAGTCTCTCTAAACTTATGAAACTGTTACATTGCTTCCCTTCACCGGTCCTACAGTAAGGGTCTCGACTACTCTAATCAGTGTTATCATATGAGTCATTTTGACATGCCCAAACCATCTCACTCTTCCTTCTCTTATATTATCTTCTATATTAGCTACTCCTAAAACATAATTTCTTAAATGGTTTAACCTTGTGTGCCTACACATCTATCTCAACATCCTTATTTTTTTTACCTTCATCGTACATACTTTGTGTCTTCTTGATAGCCTAGAAGATTGTTCTTTGATAATCATAGTGTACCGTTGTTCATAGTGTGCGTCATGTGGCCCATTATATGTTGATTGACTGTGATCATTATGTTCTATACTAGATGCTTGGGTGTTTGTTTAAAGCATCATTTCTTAAGTGGTTTAACCTTGTGTGTCTACACATCTATCTCAACATCCTTATTTTTGCTACCTTCATCTTACATGCTTGTGTCTTCTTAATAGCCTAGAAGGTTGTTCATTGTTGATCATAGTGTACCTTTGTTCATAGTGTGCGTCGTGTGACCATTATATGTTGATTGACAGGTGATCATTATGTTCTCTACTGGATGCTTGAGTGTTTGTTTTGATCTATTGACTTATAGTTTACAATCATACGCAGTAGAAATCATGATGGTACACTAAGACTATGTCAAGAGATGAGAGTGCATGGCGGAGAAAGGAAAAGGACCATAGAAAAATAATAACAAGAAGAATAATAAAGTATATAAAGTCATTATAGTTTAAATAATTTAATGATACTAGTTTTTATTCAAATAAGGCAACATATTAAAGATTTTACCAAGATATAAAAATTGTGGATGTTATTTTTGTTCGTTTATTAGCACCAATTACTAATGTGTCCTTGTCCTCATTAACTTTTTTTAACATCAAAGATGATGTATTTCAGATTATACATATAAAATATATCAATTGCACATCAAATACTTTCAAAACTCTTATCAAAAGTAATGAATTGATATCGAAATCGTCTAAATTGTACTTTTAGGTTTGAAAAAGATGAAGATGAATAAAAGGAGCTTAAAAAAGAAGAAATTGAAGAAAAATCGAGCTTTGAAATCCAAGAATGGGGTCGTGTCTCATTAGACACATCCTCATGCCCCGCCTGAAACACACACCCCGAGCTAAAATTAGCACACCCCCGTGTTTGTTAGTTCGAGAGATAAAGGTACTGCACCCAAAAAGTGAGCGCAGGGGTGTGCCTCGGGAGGCACGGGGGTGTTCCCCAAAAACTTCTGAGCGTACGAACCGACAAACTTTTACGTACATTGTGCGAGCACGGGGCTGTGCCTAGCACTCCAGAAAAGCCTATAAATAGGAGCTCATTTGCAACATTATAGGAGCTTTCGGGAGGTGAAGTGTTGTTCTTCTCTCTCATGAACCCATCCTTTGAAAGTCCTTGGAAGGCTTTGGAGGTTCATTCAACAATTAAAAAAAACTCGGATCGTTTAAGATCATTTATAATAGATCACTGATTTGATTGTTCTAATTTACCAATAATTTCATTACTACCTTCTATCATTGTTGTTATGGTTCAAACTTATTATGAGCTAAACTTCATTTATCTTTCTAATTTAGTAAAACATTATGTAACTTGTGATGAACTAATGGTGTGGCTTACATTATGTTAATGTTATGATATATTTAGGTGAACTTTTAATGGGTAACGTTTAAATTTGAATGGGAAGTTATAAACTTATGATTTGTAATTATGAATGTCATACAAGGTTGAAAAACATATGACTAACTTTTATTCACGAAACTGTTATTCATAATAAATCCATGACTAATGAACTGGAAATGGTTATTAGAAATCATATCACCTTAAATTTCTAATCATTTGCTGGTTTTTCTTATTAGTCTAAGAAATCTATAATAATTGTTATAGTTTTTTAAAATTAATGGTATGTTAAAAAGAAACTTTGTAAGAACCTAGTCTTTATGGATTACAATATCAAGTGAAAAGCAAAAACTCAATTCATGTGAGAAGTACAAGGATCCGAGAACTCTAAGATGATTGATGAGAAACTTATCGCGCGAAAACTTGGAGTTGCCGCGCGAGAACTTCAAGTTCTCGCACGAGAAGATCTGCACAGTATATATAGATGTTTTTCCTTTGTATTTCATTATATGTGTTCATTTGTAAGAGTGCTCTGAGGGTGATAGAGCAAAGAGTTGTGTGATAGGCCGCCCGAGGGGAGCTCACCTTGGGTGGATCGAGCTTAAACAATGTATACTCCTTTGGTATTGTAATCATTTGATTAATAATATTCAATTGAGTTTGTTTAAAGTTCATTCATATCACACAAGCATACATCCGTCTTAATTTGATTATCAAGTGCAACAATATGTGGAATTGATCATGATGAGGACTTTACATTTGGTATCAGAGCAAGGTGTTGCTCTTGATACATGGATTTTTGTTTCGCAATCATCCATATTAAGACGTTAAACATGAAGATTGAAGACCTGAAGGTTATGGTCGATTATGGACTGGTTTCGAAGGAGAAGAAGATGAAACCGAGGGTGAACACACATGAAATCAACCTTGTTACATGCTTAAATGATGATCTGCATCAATACGCTCAGTATCTTCAAGTTACGATGGTGAAAACTAAAGAATTGAGATCGTAGCAGTGATTCAAACACAAAAAGTCGATTTTTACGAAGTTTTCTCACGAATAACCGTTTTTCACGAAAACTTTGGCAGTTTTCGCGTTGGTAACTGCTTATTACGAAAACTTCATATGCGAAAACTTCATCAAGTGAAAGCTTCAACATTATCGCGAAAACTTTTACTTTCAACTTGATTTTTGCAAAAACTTTGCAAAAATGCAACAACATTGTCTAGATGCGAAAACTTGTTAGTTTGTAAAGGTTTAGAACAAGTGTTTCTGCCCAAATCTAGAGGATGCCGGAAAATTTGAAGTTTGGTACTTAAACAGGAGTTTTTTTGTGATGTTTGGTCATGTTCAAGATTCTATATCTACAACATTTGATTCGGGTCGTTCGTAAATTGAAACTTGACAATGTGGGCTTATCTTATCTTACTGATGGGGATAATGATCGAACGGGTTAATTAAGTGAAGAATCAAGATTGTTTAGTATTCTTGTTCTGAAAATATGGGCTTATTACATCTTACATAGGGGGAAGAATACTTTAGATGATTTAGTTCGTCGTCACAGAATCTTTTCATCAGATTGAAGAATCAGGTTTTTCGGGAATCCAAATTGGAAGTTGGACCTCTCTGTCATATGCCTAATACATCTTAAGTTGTAAGTAATCAAGATTGATTTAGACGTGATATCCTTTATAAAGCTATACATTAGGAGGAGTTTACAGCTAAGGGGGAAGACTAAAGTGAAAGATACCCAAGATTCAGATAATTCATGAAGATGAGTGACTGAAGTCAAACATAACTTGATATCATAATCCATAGGGGGTAATTGTAAGGACCTATTCTTTATGGAATATAATATCAAGTGAAAAGCAGAAACTCAATTCATGCGAGAAGTACAAGGATGCGAGAACTCCAAGATGATTGATGAAGAACTTATCACTCGAAAACTTGGAGTTGCCACGCGAGAACTTCTAGTTCTCGCGCGAGAACATCTGCACAGTATATATAGATGTTTTTCCTTTGTATTTCATTATGTATGTTCATTTGTAAGAGTTCTCTGAGGGTGATAGAGCAGAGAGTTGTGTGATAGGCCGCCCGAGGGGAGCTCACCTCGGGTGGATCAAGCTTAAACGATGTATACTCCTTTGGTATTGTAATCATTTGATTAATAATATTCGATTGAGTTTGTTTAATGTTCGTTGATATCACACAAGCACACACCCATCTTAATTTGATTATCAAGTGCAACAATATGTGGAATCGATCGTGATGAGGACTTTACAAACTTGATCAACTCTCCTACTAATATTAAGTTATGCTTTCAGAAATCATATGTTGAAAGGGTACACAATTATTACCTATGTCACTAGAGGCTCGGTGGTTGTGTTGTAAGTGACTCGATTCAACTTTCCTTATTATTGCGGAGCTGGTTTACGATAACTCCGCGCTGGCTCGCATTTATAAACATATAAACATTAATATAATTATATCAATCAATATCTTTAATCATACCACCAATTCATCACAGTTACTAAAATAGAACCTAAATTAGGATGATAGTCTTGCTTCACTGAAAGAATTACCAAAAGTCTTAATTTTTATCAAATTTTGTTTATCATTATGTATTTAAATTATCATTTAAAAAATCAAAAAGATTTGGTTATCTCAAAACAAACTTACCATTTTCTAACTTAATAGTCAATTATTAAGGTCGTTGAGTAGACTTAATGTGCCCACAATTGATACTCGTTCTTACCAACACTATATTATCACACGACAGGTACACTTGTCTGTTGTGTGTGTAGTTTAGTATTAGGAGGTCGTGGGTTTGAGTCTCATTTAGACAATATGTTATATACTATTTAAAATTGAATTTGTGCGATAAACCTTTTTCAAAATATATATACTATTTGCGCACACCAAAAGGCTTGATCATCCAAGATCACCTTGGTAAACGGATCACCCTTCCGCCTGAAGCACAAAGTATGGTGAACCAGTCATCCCGCCTAAGAGAAAACCCACAACTATAAAAAAAATAAGTGGCTCACTCGAAGCATATTGTCTAAATGAGACTCAAACCCACGACCTCCTATTTAGAAAGCCATGAGACTACCACTAGTTCAGAAGGCTTTGTGGTCCTTGTCCTTATTAACTATAGGACTAATTGAAGATTAATGACTTATCATTAATCTTAGCCCTTAACCTATTTAATCAATGTAGCTTATACATGCATGTATACATACAACCATCCATCCATCCATCCATGCATACATACAAACATACACACACACACATGCACACACACATACATGTGTTCATACACACATACATACATACATACACACATGCACACACACATACATACATGTGTACATACACACACATACATACATGTGTACATATACACACACATGACACAAACAAACACATACAAACATACACACATACATACACACATATAACACACACACACACACAAACATACATACACACATACATGCATACATACACACAAATATACATACATATGAATAACATTTAACTTATATAAATGAGTATTACACTATACCAGACTCATAACTGCCCTATGGCACCCCCGCCTACAAGAAGCAATGCAACTCACATCGTCACCAGAGCCAACGAACATGGTTCGAACTATTATCATTGCCGTGAAATCGTATTATATTATAACCTTGGTGTAGGCACCCGATCAACACCATGACTGGCCACCCAAGATGTGCACCTAGTGGGGATCGAACCTGGGTATCCTTCGGAGAACCCAAGTCGCTTACCACAACACAAGGTCACCTTGAGGTGGTTAAAATTTAACCTATGTATTTGAATTTTTAACATCATCAAAATAAGCATTTTATAGTAGGTATATATACATCAACACATGATATCCCTCAATTTAGTTAGGTTAATTACATAAATAGTCCACGTTGTTTGAGATTTGTGATTCAATTTGTAATATGTTTAGATTCTAACATTAACCTCTATTAAATATTAATTAAATTTATGTAAGATGATAGTTTTACCCTTTCATTCCAAAAAACAAAAAATAAATTTAAAAAGTCATAATTTTCCATTCGCATCCATGACTACTAACTTCATCTTGCTATAAAAAGTTTCTCGATTCAGTTCATGTAGCTACTCTACTGTCTCTACTCCGGTACAAATCCTTCAATCAATCTTAAAATCAAACAATCTAACTTGAGTTCTTCGTCAAAATTCTCATGACGAGATCATTACTATTCGGTCTCCCTAATCAAAGACCTCGATAAAAACCTCCCAACACATTTTATTGTTCTTAATAACGAGGGGTTGGGGCGGGAACTAAAGAAGTGAGAACACAGAGGTTGAGGCAGCAGACAAAAGCCATCACCAACTATCACAAGGAGGGATTAGGGGGAAACCTCCCAATACATTAGCATATTCTTTTAATACAGGATTATGATGCTCATTACAATAACAATTTATAATTCCAACTTCAAACCTTTTGTATTATCATGGAGTCATAAATTATGAGGCATAAGAATTATCAACGTCAATTCTTTATATCTTTATATGCTTTTGCCGTTATGTATCTCAAACTCATGGGTTTATACCATTAGATATGCAATTTAAATTTTGGCAAGTCTTTTGGCTACAAGTATGTGAAAGATATGAAGTTGGGTGTTTTAAGTGACACGCCTGATTCTAAAAAATAAAATAGCAAGCTAATATAAAATTAAAAAAATAATAAAATTCTAGATTTAGTAAATCTTTTTAAATAAATTGCCGTATATTTGAGATGAAAAGAAGTTGCATAAAGTTCAGATTTCATGTTAAGAACATATTTATTCTTGACCCGTATCTTAAAAAGGTCAACGCAACTGCACCAGTTGCTATGTAACTTGACAGTCTGCACACCCTTGTGGCAAGGATGTGTAATTGAAATTTATGACCTATTAACTTATGATCGTAGGATGAAAACAATGCTGACTAAGAATTAGCAGATGATGCTTTTAAACCTCTGCCATAAGAAATCAAAGTTTTTTAATTCCACAAGGAGTATGATCACAAGACAGAAATCAAAGTTTTTAGGTTCCGCAAGGAGTATGGTTGCAAGGCTGAAATTAAACAAATGGAGGAAAGGTATCACAGCGAGTGGAGTTTGCTGAACAAACAAAAACCAAAAACCGAATTCGAACTTAGATTTCAAAACTGGTTTTGTTAGGTTAAGCTTACAACTGACAAGAAGCATGAGTGGTGATGTTTGGCCAAATAATATCTCACCTATCCAAAAACATTCAGGGAAATTGGATATATTGCAGCCAGATAAGAATATCCATCCCATCAAAATACATATTAGAACCGGAGAGATTCACGACAACATATTTATCTACTTGTTGCTAACTAGATTGCTAAACTTTTCAGTTCCAAATCTACCCCCATTCGAGATCCCAAGTCAAGCTTGTGTTTCTCAAGAGTAAAGGCAAAAGATCATCATCGTCATCAAACCGCCATTCGTTTTGTTTACTATAATCACCTTCTCCTGCACTTCCCATAAACGATGGGTCCCATGGTGCATGTTAGCTATGGTTGGTGGCATCACGTGCAACAAAATTGATGAGGGGACTGGAATAACTGAAAGATCATAGTGATAGGCATTGTACTCTCTCTGGAAGATTTTTGTCACTGGGACTGCAATAACATATCTTTTAGGGAATGGTTTTGGTGCATTTGCAGCTGCGTCAGATAATGATGAAGTTTTGCCATCTGCTTGCCCCCTTCCGTGGAATTTAGCAAACCGATTGATAATCGAGAATTTCTCTAAATCTTGACATTCCACTCTTAAATCCAAGATTGCTGCTCTCTCATCAAGCCTGGTATGGTAAGATTATGAAATGAAAGCAGAGGACATATTAAATTTGCTGAGTGGTGTGTTGCATCTTCCCAAACAACCCCCCCCCCCCCCCCCCCACGACTATTCTTACAGTAATTAAATTGTGTTTGTCATTCAAAATAAACGATTAAAAAGAAAAAGCTATCAAATTTCTTGAATATTAGAATCAATTCCTGAATGAGGATAGCCTCTAGTCAATTTAATAATTTGGTCATAAGTAATTGGTGTTCTATAAACTGCATATTGCAGCATCCTAGAGGTGGCCAAATAGGCAGGTACACAGACTGGGTTGGGTTGACCTGAACCATTCTTTGTCCAAATGAGTTAAATATTTGTTGACAAGGAAGACTATATTATTTCAGAAATAATACAATATCAAGAATAAAGTAATTTAGGAGGTTTTTGCATTAAAAATACACTTTGGAAAACTTTTTGACATGTATGAGGATGGACCGATTCTTAAATGAACTGGTAAAAATTGCTACTATGGGTATCCTATAACCTCATATTAGCTGCAAACATGAACACGTATGGTTCATACAATTGGCTTTATTCTAGTTTGTAATCAAAAGGGATACTTTTATACTAATGAGCTAAGTTTCAGGATTTTCATTTATTTTTTTATATAAACATTGGATTTTCTTTTATTATTTTATATGAACACCTAATAATTTGTAAGGAAGCACAAGGTACCTTGAAAAATCACTTTCTACCCTTCTGGCTTTGCTCATGCAGTCTACCACAGCTTCGGAAAAACGATCATAATCGATTTTCTCGGATTCTCTGCTTTTATCGGAGAGGATGCATTTTCCCCACCCAAAAGAAAAATAAAATTATCAGCTATATAAAAATGTAAAAGTTTAAAAAAATTAGAACTTGTAGAATCATTCTTACAGATTTGATTCCCTGTGAGAAACGCAAGATACTAGATTGCATGCATCTCCCAGTGCCAATCGAGCAGCATAAAAGGCCACACTATCATAGTTTAAGGTACCTTCAGTTGAAATAAGAGTGTGTGGTGGAGGGGGAAATAGTTGCTGCATTAATTGTGTTGCCAAGATAATACGTCTCTTTGGTCTTGGTACATCTTCATTTAATTCTCCATCATCTTCCACCTGCCATCACCATATTTTTATGAGAAACTACAGGACAAAAAATACACAACTTGAGAATAAAGAAAACATAGGGTATCCTGCCTTTTCCATCAACCGTTTTGTTGCTTCACACCATTCCATCATAGCAGTCCTGCAGGTTTAAAATTTATACACCAGGTTAACAAAAGAATCTTAATGAAAACATATGTTTTGGTATCCATCTTTACGGCCACCAAAGGAAAAAAAAAACACTTATTCACAATGTAGGTAAGTACTAGATACTAGAGGAGGCAATTTTAACCCATTCACATATGAAAGGTTGATGTGTGTAATGTTTTACCAAGAACATGTCATATGGATCATGTAAAACTTAACATTAAAGGAACTGGACTGAATGGGTCAAACAGTTTGAAAGTACCCCGAATTGCTACTTTAATGCATAAGCCTAAATTATCTAATCCATAAAATTTAATATAACGTAAGTTTTTATAGTCATATTTGACATGCTGATCATACATAAATACGATTAGCTTAAGGAGAAACAAGCCAAAAGTTACCTAACCTGTAAATTTAATGCAAAAAACCACCTAATTTATATTATTATTAGAAAATTACGAGTTTTGAAACCATATTTGACACACTAATTATATGTCAATTTTATATTTTAGACCGTGTGTTTCAGGTCTATCTACCCGTTTTTGACCCGTTATCCAACAAGCTTATTTTGCTACCTCTGCTAGCTACAGATTGGAGGGTTGATAACTTTTACACTAACCAGATGCCTTGAAGATTTTTAGAACTCCCTGATACTTCCTTGAGCCAAGACTGAATTTCATCTCTAGACCACTTGCGCTTTTTTGGTCTCATGGTAACCAAATTTTGAGCAGTTATGCTGGGTTGCAGTGGCTTGAAGGTCAAATGGTGATCAACCACCAGAGAGGATGGAACTGGTGTTGTCCAGATAACACCGTCCTGACTGGTATTGGCCACACCACTTGCTGGTGGCTCCTTTGAATCATGTGTTGCCTCCAAACTACCAGAAACTTTTAACGGCTGTGCCATAGTCCTTACAGCATGGGCTCTTTGTGAAGACATTTGACCACTTTTCAACGTTCCATATTGATCAAACCATGATGGAGCCATTTGAGGACTTATATGAGAGCTCTCAATTTTAACAGAAGTAGGCCCATCATGATCAGATGCAAGTGATTCTTTTAAAGGTGGATTGGCAGGTAAAGAAGCTAAACTTCGGTCAACATTATTTGTTGGCAACGTTGATCTAGCCATTTCAGAATTTCCAAGCGGGACAGTCGCTTGCGGACCACGCAATAAGTTATCTGAAATTTTCAATCTCTTTAATACCCTGTTATTTGGGTCATTATCTGTATGTTTATAAGCCTTCATTTGGTTTAGTAATGAAATATGTTGATGAAAATTATTTGGTGTAAGAGAACGACCAAATGCTTCAGGATCTTTCTGAGAGGCAGTAGATGAATCATTGCCTGTTGCTGGTCCATTCATCATTTGACCTCGGTCAACTTTTTCAGTTGGCTCATCCCCTACAGAATAATAATCCCCGGTGCATTCAAAGAACTTCTATTCCCTCTATTTTCTGCTTCTTCTTCCCCTAGATTCTGCTGGCCTAAAGAAGTTGATTCCACAATATTGAATTGACTTTTGCACGGTGGAGTTGCTGAAGCAAGTTGTTGACTTGGAAGATTTGACAATGCATTAGGCAACATATTTGAAAATGCACCTTGTTGAGACGTGCCAGAACTAGCACAAGGGTGATAGGCATGTAACTTTTCTGCAGTTAAGGAATGTGAAACATGCACTCCTTCATCTGTTTGCCTGATTTGAGAAGTATATCCATCAAAAGATTCATTGCCAGCCGTTGGATGGTTTTGAAGATCATTTCTCAAATTAGGAAAATCCGTACCACCTAATGCTGCTGATAGGTTGGTCATCATCTTATTCCCTGTGGTTTGACTTTTACTTTGACCTGATATACTCATTCTATCATTCTTGAATTCTTCAGGTGATGTTTCCTGGAAATTAGGAAAAGAAGACAGCTCAGCATGACCCATGCTTCTTGAATTAGCAGAGGCTTGAGGTTGACTCAAAGAATTATGTTTGACAGCCTGCATAGCCATTGGTAACCGTTGTGACGGTGGGCCCAGTTGTAAACCAATACCCTGAGAGTTGGATGATTGACTTCTTTGGTGACCACCAAAAGACCCATCAGAATTTTCGGGTTCAGGGATCTCAGATGACAAAACACGTTCTAATGAGTTCAAATTCCTTGCAATTCCACCATCTCTTGATTGATCTACCTTGTGAAGAAGCTCAAGCATATTTTGACTTTGACTGCTCAAGCTAACAATGAAATCAACATATTATAGATCACGTAATAATTAAAAGACAGAAAAAGAGAACCAGACAATTCAAATCATACCCTGGATGAGATGCCTTGTCTGATGTAAATAAACCAACAGATCTGTCATGGGAAGCAAAGATATTAGGCAGATGACCAGGAACCATGCCCTTGAAACGCATATCATCGGATCCTTTCAGGACTCCAACCTCAGGTGCAAACCCCTGTAAAATACGGCGCTTGCATAACCAGACTATCATAAGAAACAAATAGTGTTTACGTACATTAGAGGTTGCAATTTTTTACCACTTATAATTATAAAGGGGTCAATTTGGGCTGTGTATAATCTGAAATGAGTAACCAAAGTCTATTTATAAAGCAGACAGCTTGGAAATCGTTTTTAAAGATTTAATCTAATGATGTAGTCATAGTTAAAGCATTAACTATTTATAGAAAAAATACAAACCTGGCCACTACTTTTGGGAAGTCCAAAATTTCCTTGATCTTGAGCTCCCAGTGCTCCAGAATGCTGCTGGGATGCAGGCTTTGTATTGCCACCTTGTCTTGTTCCATAAGGAACTCCAACATCTTCATCCAAGTTTCCCATTGGATGATACAGAAACTTCCGTGGGCCCGGCCCTGAAATCTTCCCACCCGCCTGATTAGATAAACTTTGTTTTGTACCAGCCAAGGATCTGGAGTAACTGGCATCTGATGATAAATGTTCCCGTTGCCCAACCGTTGTAGGAAGGTGAGATGAACTTGACCTATAGCTGTCATTAGAGTTCTCCTTTCTACTGCTATTTAGATCCTCCTTATCTGAGCTATTAAATGATGACTCAGACACCAGTGGGCCCTTACTATTTAGACGACGTTGTGAAATGTCTGAGTTCTCACTTCCTTTAGATTTCACTGATGAATCAACATGTTTCCAGCAATTAGGTTGATGGTTGTTGGAAGTGAATTGATTAGAACGATTACCACCCTGCTGCATGTTACTTAAGTGTGGTAAAGCAGCAGTGTTTGCTCTCTTCCAATCATTATTCTCAGATTGCTGAAACGA
The DNA here is from genome assembly GCA_025506505.1 of Flaveria sonorensis. Classification (NCBI taxonomy): domain Eukaryota; kingdom Viridiplantae; phylum Streptophyta; class Magnoliopsida; order Asterales; family Asteraceae; genus Flaveria; species Flaveria sonorensis. The sequence continues at coordinate 9,832,656 of CM046431.1, read as the reverse complement.
ATTATCGTTCTGATTCATATTGAATCCAGAGTTCATAGATGATGGAACGGGCTTGTTTGCATTCCAATTATTTGTTTGCTTATCCGGATGGCTTGTTCCATGCTGCAGAGGTGTCCTCTGACCTGGCACAGAATTTTCAAATACTTGGTTTTGTTCAGCGTCTGCCTTTTGTAGACCACGGTGTAGCCAATTGCTTCCTCCTGAAGAATGTTGGAACCCCTTGTTACTATGATGCTTATCATGTATATTAGGCAAGTTACTATCAGCTAAAGCTGTTGCTGTTTGATGTTTCCCACTGTTTTCATAAGGGTGTTCGCCAGGTGGCAGTTCTGGGTTCTGAAAACTCAGGTCTTCTTGTACACCTACATCACCACCATTAGTAGTTTCTACCACTGCAGATTGCATAAGAGCACTCCAGCTACCACTCTGCATTGAAGGCAAACCACTTGCAAATTCGTTATCATCTAACAAACTAGATACTCCTCCACCCATGTTTTTGCTACTTCCAAACGCTTCCCATATGTTATCATCTGAACCAAACAAGATTTTTTCCTCTTCAGGATCCAACGGAGCTGCATCAATAGCTGATTTATTCTGTACCATCTCCAAAGGGGTTTCCTGTACAGATGGATTTTGTGGGCCATTTGTTTTCTGAATGTATTCCATTTTCTTCATGCTGTTTGACCCCTGACCAATTGTGTTTCCAAATAAACCTTTATTTGGAACCATGTGTTGTTCTGGAATTACAGCATACTTGTTACCAGGAAAGGAATTACTATGAGGAAACTGGCTAATATGTCCTCTTGAGCTAGAAACAGGAAACCCGTGTAAAGACGGTTCAACCTGCTGCTCAGGGTGCGACACTGGTGAGGCACGGTGCAACCAGCTTGGGTTATCCACCGCAGGCTCAGTCCAACCATAACCAGATGAATCAGAAGTTGGAGTGCCATTAGCGAGCCCGTGTGAAAGGCTTCCAGATGCCTGTTGCCTAGCAAATTGAGAAGCTTGATTTAACTTGTTTTGTTGCCTAGCAAATTGAGAAGCTTGATTTAACACGTGTTGTTGCCTTTGAAGCTCTTGCATTTTTCTGAGCATGAGTTGCTGTTGCAATTGTTGTATGTCACCACCAAATCCAGACTGTTGTTGTAATGGTTGTTGCAGTAAACCAGGATGCTGACTATTAGTCTGATTTTGACCACCAAAAAGGTCAAAACTACCATGAGCCTCAGAACTCTCTGACCTGAAAAGATTCTTTGGAGGTTGTTCGGAAACAAGTTCGTGTTGGGACTCAGAGAACAGAGAACCCCTTCGGTTCATCACATTATTATGACCATATTCTGTATTCACTCCCATAAAATTTGCTTCGTCTGGCCTTGTTTGAAAATTATGGTGTCCATACATGTAGCCATTAGAGTTTGGCTGTTCATGGTGAGCCTGAGACAGACTTCTAGCAAACTCAGGCCTTGCATTTGTTTGTGTAACGTTGAAGATATATTGATCCGGAACATGTTGACCACTGTGTCCTCTCACAGTTTCTGCTCAAGTGAGGATAGAACTTGTTAAAGTTAAAGATGTAATACAGATAGTAATAGTGTAATACTACAACTAGAGGTGGCAATTTCATTCACTGACCTAAAACAAGTTAAATTTAACCTCTACAGTGTCAAATGGATATTTTTCGAAAACTTGGTTCAAAGTGGAATATGTCAAGTGCATCAAATGGACTGAAAGTGTCCCCAAATGTTTTTAATGCTTACAGCCTCTTAGATAACTTTATGGAAACAAATTATATTAGTGGTTTAATGGTGAAACCACTTTAAAACCTGTTACTCGATCTGTTGGACCTGCCCATTTTGTCATCTCTAGTTAAAACAAGCAAAACTTTCTGTTATAACTCAAGAGATTGATAATAAAAACAACAAAAACACCAATAACATCAAAAAAATGCAATTAAGAGCTAATAGTTTTACCTAGTTGTGATGGATTATAGTTTCTTGGACTGGGATCTGACACACCAAACTGTTTCTGATTACCATCCCACGAATTGTCATTTAAAGGCCAATTTCCATCATGGGATCGCAGACCCTGGGACAGGTTTTCTTGTGCAAAGAAATTGTGAACCCTGTCCCCAACTCCATTGCCAGGCATTAATGATGCAAGCCTCACAATTTGAGGCTAACACTAAAGGTGTCCTGTAGATTTACCTTCAAAAAGTATGCAAATTAAAACCTCAACCTTCTAAATCCAGTTACTTGAGGTCCCAAAAGTGGATGTAGCTTCAACCCATATACAGTAATATAATATCACAGTTCTGTTAACCTAACCAAGTAAACAACCTTGTTATGTAATCCTGAACAAAAACATAATAATCAGGTACCTATCAAGTGGCTGCCAAAAAGAATCCATCTACTTTACGCATATAATAAGGAAGAGTTGAAAAGAAGATTAAGTACTAAGTATGAATACATAATCATCCATAGCAAAGAGTTATAAATGTGTCTGCGTTTCAATAGCTTCATGATGTTATGCACCTCTTCCCAGAAAACGTTATTCCTAATTTCTCTTATTCACAAATCCTATACAATGTACCCCTCAAACAAAACAAAAGAAACAGAAAGCCTTTCAGAGATCAAAACCATCATAAGAAATAAATCAATAAAATGAACTTTAACAACGATGGAATGGATGGTATCTGTGATTAAACATGTATGAGAAGCTAAACGAATACGATATCCCAACAAACATTGCAAGAATTATGATGCCTCCACGACAAATAATAGAAGTAATACAAATACAACTCTTCCACAATACATGGTAGGGGATTAACAAATCTAGGTTATTTAATAAGCTATAAATTTTTTTGTCCTAAAACATATTCAACTTCTAACTTTTTATTCTATCTTAATCCTTTCTATTATACTAATTTGAACATTATTAAACCCTTTCTATTGCCAACTAATTTGACTTCTTTATTGACGATATTAAAAAAAAACAAAGAAACTTATCATGTAAGATCTTAAGAACAATAATCCTAGTCACGTCTTGAGGTTAAATTATGACTACTTTTTTGTTGGCTCTTCTCATTGTATATCTCAATAGGGAAACCCAATTAAAAAAACTAGCTATCAGCAACCATCTGTATGTAATCTTGAATAAAAACCAAATTGGAGGTAAGTGGCAGATAGGGCTGGCAATTTCTGACACGGACCTGTTAACACGACACGACACCACACGAAATTAACAGGTTTCGTGTTCGACCTTAACAGGTTTCGTGTCTTAAACAGATCAACATGTTAAGACACGATAAAATTCGTGTCTTAACAGGTTAAATACTTGTTAACCTGTTAAGACCTGTTAATAATCTGTTTTAATTAATTAATATAATATATATATATATATATATAATTCAAAGTTCCAAACAAAACCCTAAAACCTTTCAAGTTCAACCAGCGCCGCTCCCCTCCCGGCCTCCCACCCTCCCGGCCTCCCCACCCTCCGGCTATCGGCTACCAGCTCCTGGTCAGACGGTCACTCCCAGCGCCGCTACCCTCCCCACGGCCCCACCATCAGAACCCTTCCAGGCTTCGATCGAGATTCAAGACCGCCTGTAGTCTGTCGACCAGCCACCATCGAGACCACCTGTCGACCGGCCACGATCGATACCACCGGCCACCAATTGACCATCGTCCATCCCTCCCTGAGACCCTGACGCGACGACGGACTAACGGACACAACCTTCATCGCGACCTCGGTGGCTCGGTACCACAACTACACAGGTAACACACTAACACTCTAACACAACCATTTCAATTCTGTTTTTAGTTAATATTTCGTACATACACCTCTATTACTGTTATTATTTACCTCTATTGTTGTTATTATTTACATTTATTGTTAAATGTTCTTAGCAACCTGTTATATGTTGTAGATGGATTCTGATTGTATTAAAGTTGAACTAGAAAAGAATAGTTCACATAATATAGATATTGAAGCTGATGAGGTTGAGTCTATGGAAGGTATACAAAATAATGTTGAGGATAGTGTAGGGGCAAAGAGAAAACGAAAGGAAAGATCTGTTGTGTGGAACTACTTTAACAAACTTAAACAGTCTTCAATAGGTGGAAAGACCCAATGCAAGTGCAACAAGTGTAAGCATGTCTTCATATATAATAGTAAGACCGGTACAGGTAATCTCAAACGACACATGACTAGTTGTATTGGTAATGTATTTAATGATGTTGGTCAAATGCTTTTTAATAGTGACATGGCATTAAGGTCGTCTAGATTTGATGAAAACAAGTTTCGTGAAATGCTTGTGGCTGTTATGATTAGGCATGAATTACCATTGTCATTTGTAGATTATAAGGGCATTAGAGATTTGTTTACATACTTGCAACCCAATCTGAATATTATTACTAGGAACACAGTAAGATCCGATTTATTGAAAATGTATAAGAAAGAAAAGGAAAAAGTTAGAAGCATGCTTATGGAATCACATGGAATGCTATGTCTAACTTCAGATTTATGGACTTCTATTGCTACCGATGGTTATCTAGCAATTACAGTGCATTACATCGATAAACAATGGGTTTTGCAAAAGAGAGTTTTATCATTTTCTTTCATGCCACCACCTCATACTGGCATTGTTTTATGTGAAAAAGTGTTTTCTATTTTAGTAGAATGGGGCATTGAGAAGAAAACCTTTTGTGTGACTTTAGATAATGCTTCTTCTAATGGTTGGGTTATTGAGAGAACAGTTGAATACAAAGTCACCACTTGTTTCTAAGGGAAGATTTTTTCATTTGAGATGTTATGCACATATTTTAAACTTGATTGTGCAAGATGGGCTTAAGGAAATTAATGAATGTGTTTACAAAGTCAGAGAGAGCATCAAGTATGTCAAAGGATCACAAGAAAGGAAGGAAAAGTTTTTTGATTGTGTTAAGTTGCTTTCTTTAAATTCCAAAAAAGGGTTAAGGCAAGACGTTCCTACTAGGTGGAATTCTACCTTTTTTATGCTTGATAGTGCTATTTATTACCGACGTGCCTTTTGTCATTTAGAATTAAGTGATTCGAATTATAAGCATTGTCCAAATGCATATGAGTGGGACACAGTTAAGAAGATATATGGTTTTCTTGGGAGTTTTTCATGATGTGACTAAAGTTTTTTCGGGTACAAAATATCCTACTGCAAACTTGTATTATCCACATATTTTTATGGCTTATTTGACTTTGTATGAGGGCATAAATTCAAAAGATGAGTATATGAGAAAAATGGCACAGTTAATGATGGAGAAGTTTCAAAAATATTGGTCTGATTTTAGTCTTACATTAGTCATAGCTGTGGTTTTGGATCCCAGATACAAATTGCACTTTATCGATTGGAGTTATTCACAAGTTTACCGGGAGGGAAACAGTGAATATGAAAATATTGATCAGCTTTTGCATTCTACTTTCAATGAATATGTTTTGTTAAATGAGGGTCATAGTTCATCTACAACTTCAAATAATGCAAGTGGCTCAAATGCTGACAAAGGGGTTGAGGATACGAGGGATGATTCAACACGTGCCTATGGAGTAAAAGCAAGACTTAAGGTATATTTTTTTATATATTATCTCTTGATGTTTCACTTGCTAATTTTTAGTTATTCATTTTCAGGATTTTGATCAGTTTCAAAGTAAAGATTTTGCAATTAACAAAAATCAGAACTATAGTTGTATTTAGAGGAGTCAATAGTTGATAGAAACTCGAAGCTAGATGTGTTAGCTTTTTGGAAAGCTAATGAGTTTAGATATCCCACACTTTCAAGGATGGCAAGAGACTTTTTGACTATTCCGGTGTCTACTGTTGTATCAGAGTCTACCTTTAGTGCAAGTGGAAGAATACTTAATGAGCATCGAAGTTCACTAAGTAAAGATACCGTTGAGGCTCTAATATGCACAAAAGATTGGTTATTTGGAGATTGTTGTAATATCTTTTTCCCTTTATTTTTATAAGCTTTTAGTATTTCATAATATTTTATTAATAGTGTATGCTTGTGGGTAGGTTCTGATGAAGTTGAATTGGATGAGCTCACAGAAGATATAATGTTGATTGATATTAGTCATGAGTCAGATGCTTCAAATTCAGTGAATAATCCTAAGGTATTCTATCTTAATGTTTTCAATCAACTTTATGAATCGATTTATATCCTTGCTTAATAACACTATAATTATTGTGTACATGTTTGAACAATTGGAATATCATCTACAAAGTTGGCAATATTGTGGGGTTATTGAAGATTTTGAGAAGGACCAACTGGAACTTAAAATTGTTTTAAATTTGTTTGACATTGACTTTTATGGGTTTTTGTTTCAAATTTGTTATGGATTATAAAATTATTATGTTAAGGATTATGTATTCATGTCTTTATGTGTTGTTAAGACGTAAGACTTTTATGAACTTCGTCCTTCGGTAATATTTATTTCATTAAACAGATTTTTAAATATGTGATATTACATGTGTTCCTAAACAGGTTTCTAAACAGGTCATTTCGTGTAACCTGTTTCTTAACAGGTTCGTGTTCGTGTTTTAAAAAAATGACACGATAAGTTTTCGTGTCGTGTTCATGTCTGACATGTCAGATCATCGTGTCTTATCGTGTCGTGTCTCTCGTGTCTGACCTGTTATGCCAACCCTAGTGGCAGATAACAATTTCAAAATCACCAATGAATTGACTTTCGTTTCCAGTTCACTTTTTGAAGAGACATAACATACTCGTGAAAATATATCAATTTGAATTATCATTAGTGCAGTTGAACTTTATTTAATGTTGACAAAACGTATTAAGAGAGAAATATGCATTTGTTTTGCAAGAACCACCACTCTAGATATATATATATATTTTTAAATAAGCTTATTCCTAAGTGCCCAACAATTTCTAATGGTTCTTGTCTAAGCCCACACTGGATTGAACATATGCCATCCAGGAAACATATATCAACTGAATAGAAAGTTGATTATTGGTATCTACAAGTCCAATGCTCCAAGAAATGAGTTACCCATAGTATCTTTGGCACGAATGGACTTGGTTTTATAAAGCATGAGACGCTTTGAGACATTTAGGATCCTGGAAGCGATAAGCGAGAAGCGATAAGCGAGTAGCGATGCAGAGGTGCTAGCCTTGCACACGAAGGCGCCCGCATAAGATATGAATCAAGATAGTAATATCTACCTTGGTAATCTTTGAAAACCTAAAATACAATACATAAGATACACACAAAAGATTTCTATGTGCAATCAAATAAGATCAGCTTTAAGTACAACCCATGAAAATCCATGTACAACTCTATTGACGACTACCCCGAAGCTCTCTTATCTTTTATCTATCCCGTTTATCTTTTTTTAGATTCCATGTATCGCTCCAACTCTCTCGCTTGCCCCCTTCAACCCTAGCTCGTCGTTATTTCCTGCCGACCACTACCCCAAAGCTCTCTCGAGAGTGATATAGAGCTATCGTGGTGTGTAAAAGCACGTTACACAAGAAGTTACTAGAGCATCACCTCACCTGAGACGAAAAACAACCGCCATCTCTCTGTTTCATCCGCCTTGAAAGATTTCTAGTTCTGCCTAGTGCTTTAGGTGCTCTTCTTAAGCCAAGTGAGTGAATTACACAGAAAGAAAAAGTACATAGATCACTTTGAATATTTCTAATTACACGCTACTTTGTTTCCCATTAGTCGTCCATGTTGTGTGGGCACATTAACCGAGAAATATTCTTTGACCAATAAGACCAAAGAAATGCTATAATTTTTGAATTTTCAATTTTACTATTTTAACAAGTACCTCTTCTAATTCATAGCATCCCTGTTTAATATTACAAGGTTGACGAAAATCCTTAGTTGAATACCTCATAAAGAAAATGGACCGCTTATTATAGAACATAGTGTGTACAAATTAGTATGAACATGTTGACAAAAGTAGCTAATCATGTAAGTTAGGACAGCTTTAACTATAAGGTCATAACTATGTCTACAATTCTCACCCAAAGACTCGAATCGGGTCCGTTTAGACAGTTCATATAATATAATGTAATGCTTTAGGTTAAATTATTGGTAGGGGCGTGCACGGGTCGGGTCGTTTTGAGCACAAATTCCAAGAACTTTGTTTCTAAATGTAATTCCACCAATATGTGCTTAGCTCTATGTCTTCACATTTCCTCTAATCCATGTAAGGGCATGATCAACATTATTACTTATATATTTCACCAACTCGTTAGGAAGTACAAACATGATATTTATTTGGTTTAATAATTTGATATCATCCATCATGAATTTTAGTACATAACAAGAGCAGGACTGACCATGTTACAAAGAATTCAGATACAAAATGGACAAGCAAGTAAACCATGCAGTCGATTTGGTTATCAGTTAATCGTTTTTGCCACACCAAAACCAAAACTGAACAATTTTCAATTAATCGGATGTGGCTTAACTGAACCACAGTTAATTGTTCGGTTCGATTAATTGTGTTAATCCGGTTGAATAGGTAAATTTGGTTCTATGCTACCCTAACTATTGGGCAGAAATAAAAAAAATTTAAAAAAAAAATAATGGGCAACAACAAAAATGGTTTGTCGAACTATTAGAGAAAATAAAACTACAATGAAACTAGTCTTTCCTAATTTAGTTTATGTTTCATAAATGAGGTTGAGATTAGATTATACTAATTTCACTAATAGCAAACCATATATCATGTCAGCTCTCACTAAACATACATAAATAACATGTATGAATGCACAGATATAAAACATAAGAATAAGAACAAGAAAAATTTCAGTAGTTTATAAGCCAAAATGTGGCTACACATTAATAACGAGAGACTTTCTTGACTCTTGTCCAATAGTCATTCATTATTTTGACTTGCCGAGTTATAAGAACTAATACATTTCATGCCAAAAATCATCTACACAAAATCATGAATCGGTAACAAGTGTTTTTGCTAAAACAACAGCCGAAAAACCTAACACGGAAACCCACATAAACATAAGAGTTAAGTTGAGAAATCTTGGGTAAAATATATAGAATCATGTAATACAATTTACTGATACAATTTACATAAAAACTAAATGACTAGAGTAGGAAAGCTAGGAAGAATATATTAAGTCATAAAGTATGACATGACTTACTGATACTGATACAACTGAGTCTGTCACAGACTCACAGAAACAACAAATAAGAGTCTCGTTGTGATCTATCTAGCATCTAAGATGGATAATCAATTTTGAGACTGACATTCTGAAATCAATATAACAGGTATTGACTAACAGCAATAGAACCCTCGGTATATATGTAAAGTGAATCCCTTTATAGGTGGCATTCAGTAATTACAAAAAAGAAATGTCTATCACAAAATGCAAACTTTTGCAATGAGAACTTCATTCAACTTGTGTAAATAGAGCACTAACCATGCACCTAGCTTGCAAGAGACCTTCCTATCCAGAAACTACTAACTAGATGACGTTGAGCACTTCATTGAAAAATCTATCAGAGCTTTCGCTTAATGCCTCGTATTCTTCATCCTTAACCGTTCAAAATTCAGAAGATCCCACGTCACTAATAACTCAATAATAGACAGAGACCAATGTTTGTTTTATGCCTGGCAAAACCAACCCATCCATCTAGTTTTGGGTCCTTATGGGTCTTTAAAATAACCTTGTGGGTCATTTTGGGCAATCCTAAAATGTTCAAACGGGTTGTTTTGGGCTGAACTCAAACAAACTAAATTTAATAACGGGTCAGGATGGATCGTGAGAATCTGAGAGATGGTTTGAATGGGTGGTAGCTTTTTGTTATGATTTCCTTTTATTTATCAGAATTTCGAAGAAAAGGAATTGAAGATGAAAAATTGCCATCGGGAGAAGAACCCATGAGCATAGTTGTCAATAGCGAGCGTAGCGCCCGCAATCGCGCGCTACGTCGCGACAAGGCTTGCGGTCGCTATATACCATATAGCGGTATATAGCGGAATTTTTTATTTTTTTTATTTTTTTAATTTTTTTTATTTTTTTTTTTGGTAAATATGAGATTTAGATGATTAGTAATCGAGTAATTTAGCTATTTTGGGGGTCTTTGCTTAGATTTCCTACTACTTTATTGCTAAACATGCTTATCTATTGAATGTAAAACATTCTTACATATTATTCAACTTAATCGCTAAACACGAAATAGCGGTCGCTATTTACCGCTATTCGCTACATAGCATATAGGTGGCTTGTCGCTATTTACTGCTATTCGCTATTGACAACTATGCCCATGAGGACGTTTCTTATTTTATTCTTAAAAGAAACCCATGTCACTTTCTGAGTAAGTGCCCTCCTATATTCTAAACTTAGTTTATTATTATTATATCATTAATTATTATTTTTATAAATTATCAAATTTGCTGTCTTTTAAATCAGTTGCATGTTCAAGTATATATATATATAGTCTCATGCTAGTGATATTACAACATAAATATTTCTTAAATCAACCCATTTTGAGCCAACCCATTCTGACCCAAACCATAATGTTCGTTTTTTTAACTCGGTCCGTTCTAACCCGAACCCGTCCTGATATGAACTCATTCTGACCCAATGTTATGCCCGACCCTACCCATCTGTTTTGCCAAGTATAAGAAACAATAGATCAATGTATAAGTAATAAGTAGCTAAATGATTCAACCCATTCTGACCCATATCCATCTGGACCCGAACCCATATTAACCCGAACCCATCCTGACCCATTTTCTAAATCTGCCCATCCTGACCCGAAACCATCCTGACCCGGTATCTTGCCCAACCCAACCTGCCCATTTTGCCAGGTATAGTCTGTTTGTCCAACTTCAAGCATATATTCAAATTTTGAAACTGAAACTAGCTAGATTGCTAACTTAATGCTTGGTTACCATAAACACAGTTTTAGAAATACAGCTAACTATTTGCTAACATATAAACTGCATATAGGGGTCATTTTGTAGGCCCTAGTGGACTCACATCAACTCTACAACAGTTAGCTATGTTGCTCTTGCTTAAACACACTCTCATATGCCCTTGCCCAGTAAGGTACAACCCCTGATCTTTTCATAACAAACCACTAATACAGAGGTAGCTAATTATGCATCACTGGGCAAATAGGAAACCAACACAAAAAAAATACAAATCAGAAATGGAAGTGTAGCTCCTAAGGCTCACAAAAAGCGCCAAAAGGGTTCAACCACATACATTGCACGAACAAAAAGAGAAAAACCAACGTTTAAACCCCAGAAATTCTTACCAAAACGCTAAGAAGATCAAATTTGCTGAACGTTTCAACACCCAATTCCAAGCAAATCAACTGTGCATTTAATCAAAAAGAAGAAGATAAACATAACGGCAAAGGAGATTCCCTCAAAAAGTGAAATTAAAGCATTTGCTTTTTGGATGATTAAAAATTAGGGTTTTGAGCCATATGAAAGGGGAGTGAGGAGCTTACTTAAGAACATTGAACCATAGACGCCTGTGGAGATCGAAATCGGAGCTTTCAGTGAGCTTTTAACTTTGGAACTAGGGATTGAATCGGTGGAGAAGATGAGGGATTGAGAGAGATAAAAATAATTGATCGTGCAAAATTTTCAACGAACAGTAGAGTGAACCTAGGCCCTTGACCGAAGCGGAGGTTCGGGTGCACACGAGCCGCGTGGTTCGGATCGAGGCTGAAATGTTGCACCTCAGGTCACTTCATCGTTTGCAGGAGCGACTCCTGTTAGGTTGAGACCGGAGCCACCGGTTCACACATTCGCGAAACCAACAATTATATTATTGGTTATAGTTTTATCATAAGGAAAAACATCATATCATATAAGTTTGACTGGTGAAGTAATTATCCAATCGATTAAAAGGCGAAGGCAACGAATAATAAATATTGGAATCGTGGCCGTTCAATTAGTATCTACGGTCATCATGTTGTCACTAGTCAGCTTCTTCCGAAATCCACACTTGGAGTCCCTGTTCTCTTTGCCAAAGAACTCCTAGCGTCTTCTAAAGCCACACATGCAGTCCCTATTCTCGTTGCCAAAGAGAAAAGAGAGGCCGCGGTGGTTCCACGGCAGCTTCACCGCCTCTAATGTTTCAAATTCCATGTTTCTTCATTGTGAAAGAAGGCCAAGATGAGGGTGTGATCTTTGAAGACGGAATTAAATTTTGTTGAGAGAGAAGAAACAGAAGCGATTCTTTACATGTTTTGTTGAGAGGCTGCCACCAATATCACCTTCCACGTTTAAAGAAGCATATGATCAGGTTCCCTGGTTCTGATTTGTTAAGATAAAGATATAGGTGTCGATAACAGGGTTGTCCGCTGACAGTGCCAAAGATATAATCAGTGGCACAATTAGGCGTCGATAACAATGATTTATCTAAGGCAGAACCACCGCATGCAGCGGTAGTTCAAGGCTGATTTTTGTCAAGCCTTCCGTTGAAGGCGACGATGAGGACGACAGCGATTCTGCCGTTTATGAGGCAAGGATGGAGAGGAGACAAAATGTTACCGGTAGCAATCAATGGAAGAAGGTTCTTTTTCCAACCAGTTAGAATATTGTTTGTGTTTGATCATATTCCCTCTTTCATCAAGTTCAATGATTTTAACATTTATATTCCCTCACTTTTTGCTTCTTTTTTATCTGTTTTTGATTCGTTCATTGTTTAGGTTTCAAACTCACATATATCATTCAAAGGGGAAAATCATAACCGGTGTGAGGGGAGGTGCGTGGGTGAAACAACTTTTGATGGTTTGACCAATGAACATTCTGTCCATTCGATAAACGTATGTTCCATCAATAAAATCCGTATGTCATTTGTTGGTGAATATTATCAGTAATGTGTGAGTGAAGTGGCCATTAATACTCCATCAGTGAAGTTGTCATCAGGATCTAGTAGTGAAATGGACATCAATGATCCATCGTTGAAATCCTTCTATGAAACGTTGATGTTGACAATATTTCCCCATGATATTTCACCAATAATTTACTGATATATGGTTTGCAACATCAAGCATGGATAAGTGACGGATCTTACAGCCAATGAAAGTCTTCCAACTTGTATCATAAAAATGAATAAGTGAATTAGAAGAACTACTCATTTTCTTACATCATCAAACTAAAATTAAACCTTTTTGATCACTGAATGTTAAATTGTAAAACAAATTCATATAGGTGATTGAAGTTTAGAAAATGTATGTATTTTCTGCTTAGTAAAACATATTGTGGCTATTTTTATTGTTTATCCTTGATTGTTTGAAATCAAACGTCACCCATCTGTAAGAAAATGTATTTATTCTACCCTATAAGGCTATAAAGACATTAATAGAACATTTAGAGCATGTTTTGAAGATCTGTATAAAGAAAATAACCAGTTATTTAAACAATCATCCATTTCCATCAGCCTTTAGTTAACCAAATACATGCTCTTTGATTTCGTTTTGCAGACTCATAGTTGTTGTTTTTGCTTTATGTTTGATTTGATTTACCTAGGTGGTTTGATCCTCCGTGGTGCCGGTAATAAGCTATTTGTTCTATCCTGATTAATGTTCATTTAACCTTTTATATATTTGATTGTGTGATGATTTGAATGTGTTCACTTCAAGACTTTATAAAGATTTTTAACAGTAGATAACTAATGCATATAAATAAGTTTCTTTATTATATTTTTGGTTTTCAGTTATAGGTATACGAACATAGTGATTTGATATTGAATTTGTGGCTGCATTGCAAAGCTATATTTTGATTGTATTTGTTCATGGTAATGAGAATGACTCAGGCTTAGTCAAACATATTATATCTACAGTTCATTGGTTTTGCTTTTTGCTTGTTTTGCTTTGACAACTTTGCAGCTGATACAACTGTTTGGTTGCTCTTCCAGGTGTTTATAATAGAATTTTGTTTTTCTTTTTGCTCATTTATCATTTATATCATTGTGAGTGCACTTACCGGTGCGATCTACATCAAGACCCGCTATTTTGGGTCTATGGTAATGTACTAATTGTTGCTGAGCCATGTGTTTGTCGAAATGAAGCTGAAAAATACTTGATTAAAACTTTTATTAATTTACTGCACATAATCCTCAAGGTAGTATTAATATTTGCAAATAGTCACGAGAATACAGAGCTTCTGATGTGTTATCTATGAGTAAATATTGGTAAAGTTTATCTCTAATAATGCCAAACAAAATTTTTAAAATTCATATTTGTAATCTAATAACTTAGTCGTCTGTTCATATATTTATCAAGGATGTGTACATCCATAAGCACCACATTGCTAAGTGTTAGTGAGCTTCAATTATACCTGAAATTTTTTTATTCATACCATAATTGAATTGTCCCTTATTTATCAAAACCATAGTAAGTGATATGTAAATAATGTTAATAAAATTCAAATAAGGGTAGCGACACTTAGTGAGCTTGACTTTGATTCAGGGAATAGTTGGCGACCTGCGATTTTATTCTATCTTTTTTTAGGGTGATGTGTTTCATACACCATTGAAGTGACAAGTGGTAGTAAACGGACGTTTAGCATTGGACAAACGGTCATTTAGCTTAGGACAAACGGTCGTTTACAAAGTCATAAACGGTAGTTTAGCTTTTTCAGAATTTGGAATCTGGATGTTTCCATTTACGGATCATTCTCGGAAAACGGTCGTTTGTGGCTTCATACACGGTCATTTTCCTCTTTCAATATTCAATTAATAACACAACCACTCACCACCATATTTACTTACCACCCACCCACCATCCCCTTATTATACCCGATTCTACCACTCCATTCACCACATTTCACCAACAAATTCATCTTCAAATCAAACAATCAACCATCCATTCATCACATTTTATCAACAATTCATCCCCTTCTCTTCTTGTTAAAATTTTTAAAGTTCTTAGTATTAACAAAGGTTAGGTTGTTGTTATTATTAGTACAAATTTTAGTTAAATATATTTTCTTTTGTCACTGATTGTAATTATTTCAGGTAATGGCTTCAAGCTCACGTCAAGATACGGCATCGGTTCGTGTTTCGAATCACCCTTGACTTCGGTCTCATAGAGGATCAGATGAATATAAAGGGCTTCAAAAGCTTTTAGATAAAGAATTCTAACCTTCATGTTCGATATCTTGGAGCTTGTTACGGGATGTCGAGGAATATACCTGTGCTCGTAACATGATGAACGAGCTGTGGAGAAGGTTTTTTGCCATTAGCTGCCCGTAATATAAAGAGCGAGACGCGACTCGAACAATCATAACTATAGGTATGCTAATCTAATTAGATCACTGAACTTATATTTTTATTTTTTAATACTGATAAAGATGCTATCACTTTCGTGCTCGGGGGGTGTCACGTAATTTTTCTGTGACCCAGTTTGGTATTCTTATGGGTTTATCATGGTTCAAGAGGCCAATCAATCTGATTGGTCTTACGCAATTTCCCGAAGTTTTTAATGATGCAATGTTTTGGCAAGAAATTAGTAAGGGTCAATATGTGCCTAATAATAAAACGAAAGCTACAAGAATGAACGATACGTTGTATAGATATCTTCACCACGTTATTGGTCATACTATAGCTGGACGTAAGACGACCAGTGGCGGGGTGACTAAGAAGGATTTGTTTTTTTAATTTGTTTTATTAACAGCAGGTCGTGCAAACTGACATATATGCTTGCTGATTATTTTACTAGATGCATGAGGATAAAGAAGAGCAGACATATTTGTGGTGGTACGTATGTTACTCGCCTCGCTAATTCTTTACAGGTTCTCACCCCTGAGAACGTGACAAGGTTAAACGGGCCGATTCTTATGTCCGGGTTTGTTGATCATGAACATGTTATATAGATGGACATGATTGCAGATTATCCACAAGTTAGGTGAAGGTTTAAACACAATAATCAAATTGGGTACCTCCATATCAAGACCCTCCTAAAGACCTGTATAAATAGAAATATATTTATGAAAATGTAATTTTTTTATTTGTATAATAATGTAATTTTCTTTTACTTATATAAAATTATAATTTACTTTTTCTTTGTATATGAAATAAAAATATATTAAAAATTTAAAACATAAAAAAATAATATTCATATTTATTCACAATAATGGCAGACAATAATTCACAATAGAGAATGACAATAATTGCAGATAGAAAAGAATGATAATTTTCACAATTCACGATTTACAATTCAATGGCTGATTTGATATAAAGTAACTGTCAATATTTCTATAAATATACAATTAATGATTCACAATTCATAATTATTCACATTTATTCATAATTCATTCATAATTCCTTCCTAGATCAACTCTGTCTCAATTTCATAACGATTGGGTGTACCAAACAAGAGGAGTTGATGGATTGGATGCAAAACACTGCACGCACCGTTGGATACGTTATTATCACACAAATAATGATGAAAACTGTATACGGATTCATCAACAAGACATTTCTTATGTGCGATCGTGGTGGTGTATACAAGTCAATATCAGATTCAACCACACATTCAGGAACAAAGAAGACAGGATTTCCATTTCAACTTATCGCAAATATCACAAAAAAGATGGAGGTTGGAAAATACATGTTGTGTGTCACGAACATAACCATGAACCTTCTAAATTTTTGGAAGGTCATGCTTATGCAAAAAGATTGTCTAAAGAGAAGTATGCATTGGTGGAAGACCTTACCAGAAAGAATATGTAGCCACGTGATATCCTTACGGCTTTAAAAGAAAACAATAATAAAAATGTGTCCACAATTGAAACCGTGTATGATGCAATGACAAGGATACGATAGTTGGATAAAGTTGAAAGTACCCCTATGCAAGCACTTCTCTAATCTTTGTAGATGGGTGGGTACATCTATGATTTTACTATAGATGACGAGTCAAATCAATTAAATGATATTTTTTTTGTCAATCCCACTTCATTAAAAATATGACGTGCATTCCCGCATGTGATTATTTTAGATTGCGCGTACAAGACGAACAGGTATCGCCTCCCTTTTCTTCAAATTGTTGGCTTAACTTCAACAAACAAGACATTTTGTATTGCTTTTGCATTCATACGAAATGAGAAAAAAAAAGAACTTCAAGTGGGCTTTAAATTGTCTAAGAAAGACACTGGATGGCTATATGTTACCACGTGTCATAGTCACAGGTATAGAGTTGGCTTTAATGGATGCATGCCAAGTAATTTTCCTAGAAGCAACCTGATTACTTTGCAGATATCACATACAGGAGAACATCAGAAAGCATTGTAGGCCATATTTCAAGTCTAGACTGAGTGGGATAAATTTATGTATTACTCAAGATTTCTGCTTCATTGTCCAACAATTAAGGCTTACTATGAAAATCAAACGCGATTGTAGACAAAGTTGATGAACAAGCATCGAAGTATTATCCTAATCTATTCAAATTATTACTTTATTTTATATATTGAAAGTTACATATTTGATTTAACTTTTCAGTTGTATTTAATTACTTGGATGTCAACTGGTTGCAAAATTATAAAGAGATGTTCGTGTCTTTATGGATTGATCAACATCTCAATTTTAGAGAAAGAACAACAAACATATTAGAGAGACAACATGCTTTGTTAAAAAAACATTTGAATTCCAACAAGTCAAATTTAGATAAATTTATAGGAATTATAAATAACATAGTTCGTTTACAGGAAGCACAAATAAAAGCAAGCTTCAAGGAAAGTCAGATTAAATTAAACATCAACATAAAAATATTTCACTTGTTTTAATGATATTTAATGTTTCTCATGAAGCTCTAGATATATTAACTAAGGAGCTTAGGCGAGTCAATGAGATTCAAAACCAATCACAAAGTTGTGGCTGTCATATTCGTAGTAGTTGCGGTTTATCATATGTTTGTGAAATCTCACAGTTTTTAAATGCAGGCGAACCTATTCCACTACATTTGATAGATATATTTTGGAGGAGGCTTGACTTTTCACTGGTATCGTTGAACCAAGTTGAAGAAGATATACAATGTGATGACGAACTTGACATGTTCAAAGAAGCTTACTAGAAACAAAAACACCCCACGGTGAAAGGAATTGGTTAGAAAGGATGAAAGGCATAAGAGATCCTATCAATATAGATCTTAATTATCCTACAATGCAAAAAATACTCGTGGAAGGTCAACACTCAAATCTTAAAAACAAAACAAACTAGACCATTCACCTACTGAACTAGCGTAGGTCGTAGCTACATGATAGATGATTTTGTCAGCTATGATTTAATGGGGTTGAGCCCCCCGAGACACAGTTCATACATAGATAACACAACTCATTGTCTTTATATCACCACCCTTCACTAACACAGATTAAAAAAAATATCATCCATATATAACATATACGGAGAACTTAAAGAGTGATGGTAACTATGGGTTTCGTGCAGATTCCTTTTCCTTGAGATTCGGTGAAGAATATTTGCTGAATATGAGGTATGAGCTTTTAAATGAGTTACATAACAATTCTAATCTATACATAATTGTTTTCACCGGCTCATATGATGCGTCATACCCCTCGCCGAGGCGGAATTGCAAGGAGGTGGCGTAATCTGATATTTTGAACAAGTGGTACTTAAGTAAACTTAAATTTACTCATACATTCAAAATAAACTTAGGCAACAAAGTAGTAGGGTACAAATCTTTAAAGATTCAGGAATATGAGCCTAACATCCTAAGCTCATACAAAACAATCTTCTGTTGTGCCCTAGTCATGAATCTAAGTGAAGCCCAAAACGCTAACCATGGTTGTTTCCTGAAAAACATGTCAAAAATGGGTCAAGAATAATGTTGGTGCGCTCGTAGATTTTGAGACTCGATAAATAATTGCAAAGTATGTAGTCAAGTATGAATCAAAAACTCATCATGTAAAGTAGCCATAACACAATTAAGGAGAAATACATTTATGAGTCCACAACTAAGCCTTTGACTGCATGCCTCGTCCGATACTTATTTCAAGTACGGAAATAAAAGTCAAGTTATAGTCTGCGTGGTAATATCATTCAATATAATTGACTGTGGATTTACGCGTTCCAATCAGCAGAGAGAATAGGGATTGTCAATCCTGATAGTACTATCTATATTAAACCTGCGGCTCCAACCCGGAGTTAAATAGTTGTGTACGGTAGCTAGGTCTTAGTAAGTCCAACCCAATAAATAAACATTCGTCAACAAAATGTGTATAAGCATAAGGCATAATAGTAATGATTTATGTAAAGTCGTTAAGTAACATGTTTCTCCCCCGAAATTAGTAAAAGTAAAAAGGGGCTATAAGAACTCACAGTGAATTGCCGTATCATACTGATGTTCGGAGTATGATAGGGTATTCAATCCAAACTTTTCCTACAATATTTGTAGATGCTATTAAGGTTCAATGATTTTTAGATCAAAGATTAGACTAACATCCAGTTGTCTAATTGATTGTTACGTGTTAACGTCTAATTTATTTCCATTCGGAAGTCATGTAACTTCGATGAGTTAAGGTTTAGTAGTGTTTATGAACCATTGGTGAGTGGTATTCAAGGATGTGTCATGGTAGATATGTGTATGAAATTGGTATGATACATAGCTTATTAATGCCTTTGAGTTCTCAAAAGTTGAAAATATTTCATATAAATGACTCAAAAATAACTTTTAACTTGAAAATATGGCTGAAAATATAGACCATGTTTTGACAAATTTTTCATTAATCAAAAGAACAAAATAAATTATTATATTGTTATCACACTTAGGTATAAGTCTTAACTTTTTATAAATGTACATTTAATAATTTATAGAGTATGTCTAATTGTTTAAAAATAATTATCTTCTCTAGAGTTTTAAAAATATTGCAGTTGGTTGGGGGTCGAAAACTTAACCATTTTAAGTGAGATCACTTGGATTTTAAAGCTAACGCATAAAATAAACTCCCAGAAAAAGAATAAAGTCAATTGGGTAAAAATTAAGGTAGTTATGGTCTTCTAAAATCAACCATGTAATCTGCCAAAATGTTCAGCTCTGACCTTTAGTTTTAAAATCAAATTTTGAGATCCCAAACCTTACTGAAAAATTATGTATTTACTATAGATGAATAGATAACTCTTTGAACTTAACTTTAGTCTTAAGAATCGTTCAATTTGGTTATGTTTTGACCAAGATATGGTCCTTTAAAAATAGACTAAAGTTTCTGTCTGAATCTGTTTTCTAAAACACCAATTTCCAACCCATATTTCTTGCAACTTGCAAGCATGTATAGCTTTGATTTGTGCTTAGTATAATTTTTTTATTATGTGATAATCAGATGAGATGATTATAAAACATTACATTAAGAAGCTTAAATAAGTTATACCTTAGAGGATGTTAATAAAGATCAAACTCTTGGTTGCTTACTCTTGGTTGCTTGATCTTGAGTTTGGATGAATGTATGTGTGTGAGCTACCTTTCACTTGGTTTTAGAGAGTGAAAAGAGAGATAGAGTGGCTGAAATTTTAGTGAAGGAAAGAGAGTAAGGAGAGTTGTGGAGTTTTTAGTTGGAAAAAATGGATATTAATAGTGAAATGGAAGGAGCAAGGAATGGATATGTGGTATGGTCATGTTGTTTAAAAATCAAGGAAGGGAGTGTTGTGGTAATGGTAATGTTACGTGAAAATGGAGAAGGGATGGGGGGTTGGTGGTTGATTTGATGATGATGATGGATGGTGATGTTAGGGTGTTGTGATGATGATGATGATGAATGGTTAATTGGTAATATGATGATACATGGTTGTATTCATTTGTATTTTTATATATGTACTGTATTTATATAATATATAATAATTTTTGGAAATTATATTGAATCATAATAAGTGTAATTAGGTGGTGTGGTTATTATATAATATTTCTAATACATTGTATGTTTGTGTATACTGAAAGGTGGTAGTTTTATATTCCTATTTATAACTATAGATGTACATTTTCATTCCATGCTCATGTATATATCTTTATTGTTGACATAAATTGTCGACTTTAAGTTGGTTTTTAAAGTTGATATAGTGTCGTGATTTGTGAAATACGTTCAATGTTCTTGACGTCTCGCTTCGGTTAATTCAACAATGTTTAGTAGTTCGACGAGTCGTCATAAAATATTAAGTCCTAATGCATATTAATGCCCTTAGAATTATTTGGATTCACATAAATAATATGAAATGATTCGAGACGTGGGGATTTCTAATAAGATTATTGTAATATCGTAGGATCATAACTTAGTTTGTATCTTAAACTAAGATAAGTACGTATTATATGAAATAATATAATCAATTAAATGTCTCTGATTTTGAGGAATGTTACATGATGAGACAGAATTTACTTTATCATGACTACAATCGGACTCAGCTCCTAATCAACACCGGATGATCATGCCTTACATAGGAATATTGATCACCAACAGATTTAATATAATTCTTCAATGCTTATCTCCCACTGAAATTGCAACTTATTTTCCATTGCCTTAGAGGGTGAATATCCATTGCCTTTCATATCGCTATTGTGTTTTCAAAAAGTAATAATGCAGCTGCTTGGAAAAGAATGTATGAGGAGATACTTAAAATATATAATCAGTATATATTTCAAAATAAAATTGTTACTCGTTTCAATATATATTAGACTCATCAACCGACTCGGCGGGGGATTTATTATTAGTCCCACTTGTAATTTTTAGTATTCATATTATAAAGTTCTAAAATTATTCATTTATTTATTTATTTTGATTTCTAATAATATAAATCAAATATTTTAAGTTATATAGTTATGTACTGCAGGACCGTTAAAAAGGGACTTTGCACTTAGTTAACACACTTAGGAGGATCTTTAGGATCACTTAACAATTCAAATAGGGAACTTAGAACTTTAAACAGATGATACAATGCACAACACAAGTAAAGTAAGAGCAAGAACACAAGAAATAATTTTCAAGAAAGTAGTATATTGCTTCTTAGGTTCTATTACAAGTGTTTGCACTGATGTTTGAAATACAAGAACCTTTGACTCTTTATACTAAACCTGCAACCGTCAATATGCAAAAGACAGTTGGATGTGACTAATCTAGACAACAAGATCAGCCTAAAGTCAAAAGGCAGATTGCCTTTTGACTAATGACTATGACAGACCATAGCTCACTGACTTTCCTATTACAAAAAGCCAGAAAAGAAACAAATACAGAAACTTGCAGACAAAGACCTTATCTACTTTATCATAAAGCATAGAAGTTTTACCAACTTATGATAGTTGGTGAACCACCAGAGCATGCAGCGGACAGGAGGTTGCTTTATGATAAAGTTGACAGAAAAAGTGTCTTTTCTCTCTCTTCTAAAGTAACAAGTCTTATCTTTATTCAGCTTCGAAAGACTTTATCTTGAGAGCTTCGGAAGACTTCATCTTTAACCTCCGGAAGAGTTGAGTCTTTGGCTTCGGAAGACTTGACACTTAGTGTAAAGTTTCCTTAGTAGTTTCTTCTGAACATTGGCTTCGGAAGATTTTACACTTAGCATTTTACTTGAGTGTGCAAAACTTCCGAAGCTAGTTCTTCTTTGTTCCTTAGTGCATGTTGGAAGACTTGATTGTTTTGGTATCCTTTGGTTGCATCAGCCTTATAACCTCAGAGGTTCCTACATGTACATATATAAATTATTTTAAATTATATTATAAAATATGAACTATATAAGTTTTATTTGTATTTCAAACTATTCATATTATAAAGTTCAAAAATTAGTCATTTTTTTATTTATTTATCTATTTCATTTATAATAATATAAATCAAATATGTTAACTTATATAGTTATATACATATAAAAATTAAATTTTATAATAAAAGATATATAATATAAACCATATAACTAAAAAATCTACATACATATAAAAATTTTGAATTATAATAATATAATAAATGTACATACGAAAAGTTTTAAAGGTATATATAATTTTTTCTTAAATTTATATAGTGTAAACTATATCTATATAAAAAGTTAATAAAATATATAATATAACTATATAACTTGGCAACTTCTTCCTTTTCCCTTTTTCTAGCAGCTTGCCTATTTTTTTTGGCTTGCTCTTCCAGCTGCTTGTTGTATTCAAACAGTATGTAATCATATGGCAATGAAAGAAGTGCATGTGCCTGGTAGAGGCATGTGGCTCTCAGGTAGTTGATCATCTTTGTCTTTTCTTCTTCATTAACTACCTGAGGTTGATCAGCAGCCACATCCTCTGACTCGGGGCTTTCTTGAACTGGGGAGATGACAGGAATATTCTTGTATATTCTTTTTCTTCTCATTTCCTCTTTATGCTTGAGGTTCAAGGCTGCATCCTCAGCTTCCTTCCTCTCCTTTGACAACTCAGTGTCAGCCAGTTCATTTAATTCCTCTAAGGGGAGAGAGATGAGTTCATCTATATTGTAGTTCCTGGTCCCTAGATAATTAAGTTTGGCTGCCCTTAACTCATCTTCTTGAGTGTTTGGAACATGGGCAGTCAGAATTGCAGCTTGCATGAATCCTGGGGAACCACTTGAACTCTCTCCCCTCAGCTTCCTCTTCCTCTCTCTTTCCTCTTCTTCAATCTCCTCAGCAGTTAGTTTTCTTTTGCCTTTGTCAAGTACTGATCTTGATGACTCAGGCAGAGGAGAGCTTTGGCCTTCATTGCTGGATTCAGCAGTCAAGCTCTGGCTAGAGAGAGGTTGTGATGCACCATCACCAGCTGGTGCCTCACTGAGGGTATGGGGTGCTGAGGGGATATTGTCTTAAGGTTCACAGTCTCAGCCTCTGGGCCTTCAGTCAAGGCTTTCCCTTTAAAGCTAATCTTAGGGTCCACCTCAACATCCAGTTGACCAAAGGCTTCAACTGCTAGCCTCTATCTATATAGTTCTGATCTCCTTTTGAATTCTTCCAGCACCTAATCTTGAATTCTACTGGCTAGTCTGGCAGCTTGTCTGTTGTTGCTTGGGTTGACAAGTGCCAGATCTACCAATTTATACCCTCATAGAAACTCAGGTTTGAAATGTTTAAAATTTCTAGTTGACCCTGAGCTCTAGAGAGTACAAGAGCTTTCCTTTCACTGTCATACCCCCAACACTAGATTGGGTTCTCAGAAGGGCAGACATTGCTCTTGGTATTCCCTCCTCAAACAGTTGTTGTATTAACAAATGTAGATCACTGTCTAGAGGAGGTTGCTGAGTATGGACAACTGCAAGAGAGGATGGTGAGTCCTCTATGTCCATACTTTGAGAGGAACTCCCAGGTTCTGTGATTGTTAGGATTTTCTCCCCCTTTTTGGTAGCATCACCCTCTTGCATAGGTGAGCTGGGAGATTGATCCATGACATCCACAGGTTCTTGTGGACCTGGATGAGTTGATCTCATTGGTCTCTCAGCTAGCTTACTCTTGAGATCGGTGATCTCAAGTTGCTGGTCATTGACCCTTTTCTGCAAGATAGTCACCTGAGATTCCAGGTGAGCTATCTTGGACACAAAGTAGGTGCACATGTTTGAGAGTTTGTGCACCTTTTGTTGCAACTCCCCTCATCTTCAGATGAAGAATCATAAGGGGATGAGAGGATTGGACCTGAGTCTTCTCCCTTATCACCAGCATAGGTTTCTTGGCTGCTGGATTTCCCCTGCTCTATTTCAAGAGGTTGGGTTGCCGTGGTTGAGGTCTTAGAGGTAATCACTGCCAACAGTGAAAGCCTCTGCCACATGGATCTCCTGGACAATCTGAAGGAGTCCACCTCAGTTTGTGTGTCTGATATGGGCTAGAAGTGGGTGAGGCAGGAGTACTCATCTCACCTTGAGTGTGGGTGGAGAGGAGAGATTCATGGTACTCATTGAAACCCAAATCTTTATCAGAGTAAAAGTCAAGGCTGGGTATGGGTTGATTAAGATCAAGAGGCTGCCGGCGATGGTAGCTTTCCCCTGAAGGTTGATCACCAGAGTGTTGAGACTCAGAGTGATGGCTTAAGGCTATTTGAGGAGGTGTGAGCTCATCAGGCTGAGCATGAGGAACCTCAGCACTGATTGTGTCAAGAATGGGAGTGGTTTGCTCCTTAGGGGAAGTGGGAGCTCTAGTGTCTACTTCCTCCTGTGTGGGTTGTGATATGGTGGCCTGCATATGCTTAATAGCAGGTGCAGGGGTTCATTTGGATTTTCTTTGGTAAGTGAGTGTAATGGTGGGCCTTGATGGTGGTTGAGAGGTAGAGGGTGTTGGTTCATCACTAGCTGGTGCTGCTAGGATGTCACCCTGAGCAATGAGCTCAAACATTTTTGGGACAAGGGCTGTTTCTACCCCTGAGAATCCAATAGTTGGCTTTTTCAATATTTTGAAAATGCCGGGTCTCATATGTGCAAGTTTAAGAACATTACCTGTTCCCCTCAACTGTGGTCCTATTTCACAGTTGAGAATGTTTGAACATACCGGGAAAACATGTAATATTCTAAGGAGTCCAAATTTGCAAGTAAATTTGTGAAAACAAACTGAGAATACCTGAATTTGACCCCTTGAACCATCCCATGGACAATGAAGGAGAGGTCTTCTGGAATCTGGTCCCATCCTCCATGTTTGTTAGACAAGCTGTGGATGACAACATGGAGGAGGTACTTCCACTGGTATGAGACCTTCCCCTTCCTGAAGGTCTTGACTGTGAAGTCACCTTCATATCCTATCTGCTCAAAGGAATGGTTGACAACAGCTTTTGGGAAGGACATTTCACCTTCTTCATCATCTAGCTGAAGATGGGTGTTGATGATGGCTGGAGTGATGAACAGTGTCCTCCTTTGCACTGTGGCAGACAGTGCCTTCTCCCCGTCCAAAGTGACCTCTTGACAGGTCCGCCAGAACTCAAACAACTGATCCTCATAGAGGGGAGGATCAATCGTAAGGGAGGTGAGATAATATGACAAAGAAAGATACCTACAAACATTTGAGAAGCTTGGATCCTTTTCAGAGTTTAACAGAGCAACCTGGTTGTGTTGCCTGTGTAGATGCATGGTGAAATCTGGGTCGTTTCGGCGATCAAGATTTGCCATTTGCAGAAGCTTTGCAGAGAAGGAAGGTAGAAGAAGATGAATTTGGGGGTAATTTTAGGTTAAGGAAAAATGAGAGTAGAGAGATGAAGATAGGACAGTTTGGGAAGATATACTCAGGATTGAAACAAAGTTAAAGCAAAAGATAAACTTTGAAATCCGCAAGTGGGTCCTACTTCAGAAAAAGGCGCCCAAAAAGATAGTTTTCTTGGAAGTTGCAAAACTTCCGAAGGTTATTTTAGCTTCGGAAGCTTTTCAAAAAAAGCTTCCGAAGGCAATTTTGCTTTGGAAGATATTTCAAAGAGTTTTGAAAGTTTTGGCTTTGGAAGAGATAAACAGGTCTTCCGAGACTTAATTGCCTTCGGAAGAGATTTATTCTAAAATGTATTTAGGAGCTTATATACAACTTAAGCTTCGGAAGATGCTTCATGAATTTCTTCCAAAGATAATTGGCAGATAAGCTGTAAATTTCTTCCGAGGGCAATTTTATTTCTTCCGAAGGTAAATTTTCATAACTCTAAAAAATATCATTTTGAAAATTTGTTTTCCTCCAAAGAGAACTGGGCTTATGAAGTGATCTAATAGACAACCTAGGACACATAATTTTAGGTTGTAAGATTGATGAAGTTATTTAGAAAAACCTATTCAAGGTTAATCATCCTAATGGCTGATACAAGATACTTAAATCTTTGTTTATCAAAAGCTTTTGTGAATAGATCAGCATATTGTTCATTTGTGTTAACCTTGATTAGTTTTATCAAGCCCTTTTCAAAATTATCCCTAATCAGATGATACCTGATGTTGATGTGTTTGGTCCTTTAGTGTTGCCAGGATTCTCTGTTATAGAGATGGCACTGTTGTTGTCTATATGATGGGAGTCTCTTTGAAATTGAATCCATAGTCTAGCATCTGATTTTGAATCCAAAGCACTTGAGCACAGCAGCTGGCAGCAGCAATGTATTCAGCTTCAGCAGTTGATGCAGACACACAGGATTGCTTCTTGCATTGCCAATAGACTATCCTTCCACCAAGGAACTGACACCCCTCAGATGTGGACTTTGCAGTCATGTTGCAGCCACCATAGTCACTATCTGTATATGCATACAGATTAAAGTCTGAATTCTTGGGATACCAAAGGCCTAGATTTGGAGCACCTTTGAGATATCTAAGAATCCTTTTAACAATGATTAGGTGTGACATCTTGGGGTTTGCTTGATATCTTGCACATATGCATGTGGCAAACATGATATCAGGCCTGCTAGCAGTAAGATACATAAGTGACCCAATCATAGCCCTGTAGAGATGTTCATCAACACACTCCCCCTCAAGGTCAAGACCAAGGGAATGGTTTCTGGCTATGGGTGTCTTAGCAACAATCAGTCATCTTGAACCTTGTAAGTATGTCATGTACATACTTTGACTGACTGATAAAGATGTCATCTTCAACCTGTTTCACTTGAATTCCTAGAAAGAAATTGAGTTCCCCCATGGCACTCATTTCAAATCTATTCTTCATCAGCATCTCAAAGTCTTTGCAGAGCTTTGGATTAGTTGAACCAAAATGATGTTGTCTACATATATCTGAACTAGCAATGTGTCATTCCCTGTATCTTTGATGAAGAGAGTCCCATCAATAGTACCTCTTTTGTATCCATGATTGCAGAGGTATGTTGATAGTGTCTCATACCACTTTCTTGGAGCTTGATGTAGTCCATAAAGGGCTTTATCAAGCTTGCAGACATAATCAGGATGATCTGGGTCTGCAAAGCCAGGTGGTTGTTTAAATAAACTTCTTCATCAATCACCCATAAAGAAAGGCACACTTCACATCAAGCTGGTAGACCTTGAAATCCTTGGATGCAGCATAAGCCAGGAATATCCTTACAGCTTCAAGTCTTGCTACAGGAGCAAAGACATCAGTATAATCAATTCCTTCTTCTTGTGTGTATCCTTGGACAACCAGTCTAGCCTTGTTTTTGATGATGATCCCTCTATCATCCTTCTTGTTCCTAAATACCCACTTGGTACCTATGACAGTCTTCCCTTGAGGAAGAGGGCACAAGTTCCACACCTTCTGTCTTTTGATTTGAAGCAACTCTTCTTGCATTGCTTCAATCCAGCTTCCATCCTTTAGAGCCTCATCAACTTTCTTAGGCTCAATTTGGGATAAGAAACAAGAATGTAGACAAACATGGCTATCATGAGTTTGTCCTCTTGTTCTCACCCCTGAGTCAACATTTCCAATGATGTTTGTGGTGGGATGTGACTTGTGGATTCTGAGTTGAGGAATCACAGCAAGTTGGTTGGACAGATCAAGATTAGAGAAATTTTGATCTGGCAAAGAAGAATCCCCACCACATCAGCACACTTATCAAGAGAAACTTGATCCAATGAGTGTGACATCATTGATGTTGTCTTCAATGGAGTGGTTATCAGCATCAAGAAATTCTTGATCACTGTCACCACCATCCATTCCTCCTGCATTTGAGGTTCCTTCACCTGAATTCTGAGCCTCTGAACTGGACTTTGAGGGTAATTCAGTTGAATCAGCAGTATTTGTCATGCTTGTGCTGATTGGAGCCTCAATGACAGGGTTAGTCACCATTGGAGCTGAAGTAGTCTTCTTGTTTGGTCTTTTCAGCTCAAATCTTGGGTCAGGATCCTCTGTTGACCTGTTATCCATAGATCCTGAAACATTCTCACAAGATTTGTTAAAACAGTTGGTAACTAAATCAAGATCAAATAGCCAATCCGGACCAGAACCTTTCACACAGGGTGTGTGTTCATTGAAAGTCACATTGGCTGACTCCTCAATGATTCTAGTTCTGAGATTGTATACTCTATAAGCCTTGGCTTGAGAAGAGTATCAACAAAATGTCCATCATTGATTTCTCAGCAAACTTAGCTATTTGATCTTTGGTATTCAAGATGGTGCAAGGACATCCAAATGTTCTGAGAAAACCAATAAATGGTCCTTTTGTGCCACAGTTCATAAGGAGTCTTACCATGTGTCTTAACTACTAAAACTCTGTTCTGCACATAGCAGGCTGTGTTGACAGCCTCTGCCCAGAAGGTGATGGGCAGCTTAGAGTCAGACAACATAGTTCTTGCAGCTTCAATAAGTGTCCTGTTTCTCCTCTCAGCAACACCATTTTGCTGAGGAGTCCTGGGAGCACTATATTGTCTTGAAATACCCTTCTCATCACAAAATGTATCAAGGATTTGGTTTTTAAATTCGGTTCCCTGATCACATCTTATGATTTTGACCTTGTGATCAGATTGATTCTCTATTTTCAGAATGAAATTCTTCAAGATTTCAGAGGTTTCATCCTTAGTTCTAAGGAAAAACACCCAAGTGAATCTTGTGAAATCATCTGTGATCACTAAACAGTATGAGGTCCTTCCTAGACTCATTACACTGGTGGGGCCAAACAGATCCATATGTAACAAGTGTAGGGGAGTAGTGATAGAGTTCATTTCATTTGGCTTGTGAGAAACTTTGTGTTGCTTCCCTTTCAGGCATGCAACACAGTGGTCATCACTTATAAACTCTTTCTTTGGTATTCCAGTTACCAAATCATTCTTAATCAGTTTATTCATGTTTTTAAAGTTTACATGGCACATTCTCTTATGCCAAAGAAAAGACTCATCACTATTTGCTTTAGATAGAAAGCAAGAAACCTCTCTAGATGGAGATGCTTCCTGCAAGTCCATCTTGTACATGTTTCCTCTCCTGGGGGCTCTAAGCAAAATATGCTCAGGAGGAATGTTAACCCCGGGCTTAAGAACAATGCACTCATGCTCAGTAAAGAGCATGTGATGTTTTTGGTCACAAAATTGGGACACACTCAGAAGATTGTATCCAAGCTCTTTGACAAAGTTTACCTTCTCAATGCTGAGCTTACCATTTGTAACCTTGCCCCTGCCAGTAATGTACCCTCCTGCATCTCCCCCAAAAGCAACTGGTCCTCCATCAATCCTTTCAAAGTTTTGAAGCAAGGACTCATTTCCAGTCATGTGCCTGGAGCAGCCACTATCAATAATCCAGATATTTTTGTTGGTCTTTAGCTGTCCCTGCACAAAAAGAGATGATTTAGTTACATTTGGAAACCCAAGCCTCATTGGTCTTGGGCTTATTAGAATGAGTTAAAGGCAATGAAATAGTAATAGATCCTATGCTTAGGCTTTGGGGATCATTTGCTGTTTCTGATGATGAACTTTTAGCCACATGGTCTTCCTTCATCTTCCACACCACCTTTGAAAGATTGGGCTTGACCTTCAATGCTTCGGAAGCTTTTGGGGCTTCGAAAGCTTTGGAGACTGATCCTTCGGAAGATCTTGCTTTCACTGTAGCAGGCCTCAGTACTTTAGAAGCATTCCTTTCTTCCGAGACCAATTTTCCTTCCGAAGACAATGGTTCATTTGCCTTTTTCTTCATTTTGGAGCTTCCGAAGGAAACAGATTTTCCTTCCGAAGCAGTTTGTTTTCTTCTTCCTCTCAGAAGTTTTCTTCTTATCATGTGGATAGTACCCTTTGGATTGTATTGACAATCCTTAGCCAGATGTGAGGTACTACCACACATAACCAATCTATATCTTTTCTTCTAAGAGCCTTCTTTCCAAAGAAGACTGAGCTTGAACACTTTCCTTTCCTCTTTCACCTTTTCAGATGATGCAGCAGGCTTCTTAGGGTGAAGCTTGCTTTTAGAAATGGATGGTTCAGGTTGTGTAGCAGTGACACACAGCTGATCAATCTTCTTGTTGTTGCTGGAGTGAGTTGAAGCTGAAGTAGAACTCTTGGTACTAGAATTCTTGGCAGGATCTTCAGCTTTTATCACCTTGAACCCTGCAGAGACAAATACTTGTTTCTGTTTTGGATCAAAGGTGGTCTTGACCTCTTGAGCTTTTCTTGATCTTTTCTTTGCTCTTCTGATCAAGTTCTTCCTTTTGGTTTTGCTAAACCAGCTTCTTTTTCCTCCTTAGGAGCATGGTGACCCTTTTTGGATTGACTTTCTTCACTCATCTCAGAGTCATCCCTCACCTTCTCCTCTTCATCCTCTTCATCACTGGGTCTATGGATGGAAGCTCATCTTGACCAGTTCCACACCTTGGAGATCTAACTGATAGTAGAGAGTGTGGAGGAGCTATCTCACTAGATCCCAGTCCCTGCTTGTTCCGATAACACACTTTTGCATGCAGAGATGAGGATATCATGTTCTTGAAGGTTTCCTCTTCAAGAACACATTTTTCTACCCTGGCTTTGCTGATCACAAGCTCAGCCTGGCATTCAGTCAACTTGGTAACGAGATCCTTAATTTGAGTCCTGTAGTTTGTCTGCTCATGTTTAAGAGTTGAAACTGTTTTCTCTAGATCTTCTATCCTAAGTTTATAGTCATTTTCAGCCCTTTTAAAATCAGCTTTTAAAATATTCAAAGACTCAATATCAGATCTCATTTCCAAGTTGTAGGACCTGTATCTATTTACTTTAGCAATACATTCAGGAGAGCAAAGATGTTCAAGTACCTTGGCATCATCATGATCAGCCATGAGTGCTTGGTTTGGAGATGCATCTTCAGCTTGAAAGCTCCAGTCAAAGCCTCATTCTTCAACAGCAACTACGGCTTGCTGTCTTGGCTTCTCATTCTGGTTCCCTCCTTCAGTGTAGTTTGGCCTGGATGAAGCTTGGCCACCATTTGACTTAGGTGCCTTGCATTCTCTAACAAAGTGTCCCATCTGGTTACAGTTGTAACACTTGACTTTGCTCTTGTCCAGTCCAAAGTTTCCACTGGCAGCATTGCTAGGAAACCTTCTTCCAGTCCTTTTGTAGAACTTCTGGGCTCTGTGAGTAAGAAGAGCCATTTGCTGGACTATCTCCATGTACTCTAGATCATCTGAATGGATGCAGTCCAGGTCTTCAAGAGTGAAAGAAAGTTGCCTTGTACTTTCATCAGTGGATACAAAAGCTTGAGAAGAACTTGTCTCTTGGAAGGGACTTTCTTGGATGTAGCTCTCTCGGGGTGTCTCAGGGAAGGTGATGAAAGGACCCTTTTGTGAAGTCTCAGGGTAGCAGATGAGATGATGTTGTGGTTCTCTGCTATCCCTTTAAACCACATGAAGGGCTGAACTTTGGTGAGTGTTAGCTACCAGATGAATTTTGCATATTCATCTCCATCTGGTATCCACTGAGTATCCCATACAACTCAGTGAGAGTAAGGGTCTTAAGGTTTTCAGTCCTCTTAATGACCACACAGTAGTGTGTCCATTGTCTTGGAAGAGAGGACACGAACTTCCTAACAATATCCCTGTTCTCAATAGTTACCCCAACATCAGCCAGAGTATCCACAATCTCAACATACCTGAAGTATTATTGAGTCATGGTTTCACCTGTCTTGAAGGTGAAATTTTCAAACTGCTGCTTCAGGAGATCCTTCTTGTTCTCCTTGGCTTCATTTGAACCCTCATACATCAGTTTCAGTGCATCCCATAGCTGTTTAGCGGTCTTGCACTTCTTGAAACCTCTATAGATGGAGTTTGGAAGAGCAGTTTGGAGGGCTGTCATGGCTTTCTGATCAATGTCAATTCTTTTCCAGTCTTCATCAGAAAATCAGCCCTCTCCTTTGGTATCATGCCACCACCAGCAGCAGCTAAGAGGTGCATGGTACATGAGGTCCGTTGACAACAGACTCCCACATCCTGGAATCTTGAGACTTGATAAAGCCTTCCATTCTTTGACACCAAGTGTCAAAATCCTCAGGAGTGATCAGTGGGGACTTTGTCATTGTTTCAGTTTCCATATCAGCTTTGGAGATAGCTGCCATTTGAAGAGTTAAGTGATATGTGTTACTAAGAGGTTTTGAAGATGGTGAGATCTTACAAACAAGAGCCTGGAACGCTCTGATACCAAATGCAGGACCGTTAAAAAGGGACTTTGCACTTAGTTAACATACTTAGGAGGATCTTTAAGATCACTTAACAATTCAAATAGGGAACTTAGAACTTTAAACAGATGATACAATGCACAACACAAGTAAAGTAAGAGCAAGAACACAAGAAATAATTTTCAAGGAAGTAGTATATTGCTTCTTAGGTTCTATTACAAGTGTTTGCACTGATGTTTGAAATACAAGAACCTTTGACTCTTTATACTAAACCTACAACCGTCAATATGCAAAAGACAGTTGGATGTGACTAATCTAGACAACAAGATCAGCCTAAAGTCAAAAGGCAGATTGCCTTTTGACTAATGACTATGACAGGCCATAGCTCACTGACTTCCTATTACAAAAAGCCAAAAAGAAACAAATACAGAAACTTGCAGACAAAGACCTTATCTACTTTATCATAAAGCATGAAGTTTTACCAACTTATGATAGTTGGTGAACCACCAGAGCATGCAGCGGACATGAGGTTGCTTTATGATAAGTTGACAGAAAAAGTGTCTTTTCTCTCTCTTCTAAAGTAATCAGTCTTATCTTTATTCAGCTTCGAAAGACTTTGTCTTGAGAGCTTCGGAAGACTTCATCTTTAACCTTTGGAGAGTTGAGTCTTTGGCTTCGGAAGACTTGACACTTAGTGTAAAGTTTCCTCAGTAGTGTCTTCTGAACATTGGCTTCGGAAGATTTTACACTTAGCATTTTACTTGAGTGTGCAAAACTTCCAAAGCTAGTTCTTCTTTGTTCCTTAGTGCATGTTGGAAGACTTGGTTGTTTTGGTATCCTTTGGTTGCATTAGCCTCATAACCTCAGAGGTTCCTACATGTACATATATATAATTATTTTAATTATATTATAAAATATGAACTATATAAGTTTTATTTGTATTTCAAACTATTCATATTATAAAGTTCAAAATTAGTCATTTTTTTTATTTATTTATCTATTTCATTTATAATATAAAATCAAATATGTTAACTTATATAGTTATATACATATAAATTAAATTTTATAATAAAAGATATATATAATAAACCATATAACTAAAAAATCTACATAATAATGCATATAAATTTTTGATTATAATAATATAATAATGTACATACGAATAGTTTTAAAGTATATATAATTTTTTTCTTAAATTTATATAGTGTAACTATATCTATATAAAAAGTTAATAAAATATATAGTATAATTATATAACTTGGCAGCTTCTTCCCTTTCTTTTTTTTCTAGCAGCTTGTCTATTTCTTTTGGCTTGCTCTTCAGCTGCTTGTTGTATTCAAACAGTATGTAATCATATGGCAAGGAAAGAAGTGCATGTGCCTGGTAGAGGCCTGTGGCTCTCAGGTAGTTGATCATCTTTGTCTTTTCTTCTTCATTAACTACCTGAGGTTGATCAGCAGCTACATCCTCTGACTCGGGGCTTTCTTGAACGTATATTAAAAAGTTTACATAATACACATAAAATATAAAAATCCTAAACCCTAAACGGTCGTTTAGAGCTGACATATGCGGCCGTTTATTTACTTTAGTGCGGTCGTTTACTGTGTGCAGTCACATCACCGTCAGCCATCTGTAAACAGCCGTTTACAGTCTTGAAAAACGGTCGTTTAGCTTGTTTGGTGTAAAATGCCAAATTAGGGGTGTATAAAACAACGGCCCCCTTTTTTATGATGCAAAGTGTCACCAAAGGTAATTCAGCCTATGAGTCAGTCAAGAAACACAAAACCCTCCTCTACCATCAATAAGAAAATCAATGGCTCATATATACAAAAATATTATTCATCACCTTTCTTTTTAAATATAGAGTAATTTGATTTAGGAATTACCGGCAACCTACAACCTTTGTTTTATATATCTCTCATTTGATACGAGCTGTTATGAAAGGTAACTCAACTCATGCGTCTGCCAAGAAACACAAAAATTCATCCACCGTCGATAAGAAAATCAAAGGCTCAAATGATCAAAATACTATTCATCATCTTTCTTTTAAATATAGAGTAATTTCTTTTTAAATATAGAGTAATTTGATTTAGGCAATTACCGGCAACCTACAACCTTTGTTTTATATATCTCTCATTTGATACGAGCTGTTATGAAAGGTAACTCAACTCATACGTCAGCCAAGAAACACAAAAATTCATCCACCGTCGATAAAAAAATCAAAGGCTCAAATGATCAAAATACTATTCATCATCTTTCTTTTAAATATAGAGTAATTTAACTTTTTTGGTATTCTAAAAACTACTTAACATTTCACTTTTATTAATATTTTTTGAAAACTAAAATTATTCTATAGGTGGTAGTTAATGTTAATGTGATGGGGTTTTTATATTTTCTTTTTCTTAATTTATATGATATGAAAATTATAGAAGATTTGGTGGATCTTAATTTTAAGAAAAACATTTGAATCCATAACTAAAACAAATTATTACTCGACACTAAGTCATATTTCATCTTGTGTAGAATGGATGAACCAAGAGCATCAAATTTGGAGCTAACTGACCCAAAAGTTAGTAATACATGCATCGCATCTTGTACCTTACTAAAACTGCAATCTAACTTTTGTCTAATTGCGATAATAAAAAGCTATTATGATAACTTGTTTAATTTACTAAAAAATATACATATTTAATCCTTTTAAATCATAAATTTTGATGAAAACTATAAGTCGAAACCAAAATGGTAAAGTTCATGAATATAATTTTACTTGTCTATATAACGATAAAGTTCAGAATTGAAACTGACTGAATAAATGATACCAACATATTGTTTACTAGTATATGGTCATACAAAAAAAATATATGTTTTTTCTAATATTCTTATCACCGATCTATTCTTTTAGGCTTACCTTTTGATCTCACCTCCTTTGGTTATTTTGTCTTTTTTCACGTTCATGCATAACCTAACATTATCTTCAATTCATTGATAGTTTTAGCAAGTCATTTTCCTTTCTAACCCAACCTTTGATACTTTCTTCATTTCTCATAAGCCTCTCTAATTCTCTTTATTGGTAGCCTATTGGGCATTTGTCCTTCTTTCAGCCGTAAAGGTTTGATACCATTGGTTTTATATCAAAAGAACTTCCTTTCATTGGAATAATATGGTACTTGCATGTTTTAAAGGATTTTTTTAAGTCACTTACTAACATAAATTTTTGGGTCCTTGTTGATAAAGTCTAATGTTTCAATTGTATGTGACACAAGGTATGCTTAATAGTTGCCGTGATCGACAACTACATATTTGTTTGTTAACATTCAATAAATATGCATTTTCTCATTCGTTATTTCAAATATGATGTTTTCTACCCCTCGTCAAGCGGAAACACAGGATGTAACGATCATGGTTTCCATAACCTTTACTTACATTAAACAAACCCAAATGCTTATATTGATAAAAGGATATCAGTGATTGTACGTGATAGATTACAACTTTTTTTTCAATAGCATGTTTCAAATTGTAAAGACATGATTTAAATTGTTTTACATGTGATGAGTTTTAGAACTATGGCTTATAACATATATTCTATACTAATAAAACAAAATAATTATTGACACGTGTTATCTTTTCACAACCATTTTGTCACATATCATTTTTTTACAATCATTTTGTCACATGTCACTACTATAGCTAGTCAACCCGTTAATGACAGTATTAAATGCTAATAATGTTGTATATCCTTTCCAAATTTTTAAACAAATATTTAATAAACTAGCTTTAGTAAACCCGTGTATTACACGGATTAAAAAATAAAATGTTAATATAATAAAATTTTATTAATCATAAAACGATATTCTAAAATATGATATGACTGAAATTACGTATGAGCAAGGAGCATAAGTAATAAAACAATGATATCACTTTTTTTAAAATATTATTTTTAGAATTTTTTTCAAAAAAAATAAGCATTTTGTTCTAAACAAACGTATAAAAATGTTATTTTTTAAAAATTTTCTTATCATAACTCCTAATTTTTAGTAATTTTTTGTTTCTAAAAACTTTACTTTTTAAAAGCAGCAATTTTAAAATATTTTATATTTTTAAAAAGTTTGATGTTTTAGAAAAAATTATTATTTTATATAAATTTGTTTTTTAGAAATAACATTAATAAAAGATCTCTTTCTTAATTTAGTAAAAACTATTTTAATCTAAAAAAGTGTAAAATAATATTATTAGTAATGAAGATATTATTTAATAGGAGAAATAAGCGGAAAAATATTGGTGAAGAGATGTGTTGTCACGTGTCATCTCAAATTACTTTTTTATTAGAGTAGGAAAATAAAAAACGTGTTTCTTTGTATTAAATATGTAACTTTTTTGAAATAGAAAATTTTGAACAATGAAGTTTTTTTATACAAAGAACTTTTTTTAAATAGTAGTTTAAAAATTAGTTTTTAAACAAAATTTTTTAAAGACAAAAGTTTTAAAAAATATTGTTATTGTTTTAAGGTCTAAACGCATCTGACAGTTAAACAACGTAGTAAGGGAACTCAACCTACTCGTGTCCTAAAGCATATACGACACTTTAAGGTCTAAACAATGTATAAACTGTACCGGTTGGAATTGTGTCCAAAATTCACCCAACTAATCTAGACAAGAATACTCAGTTTCGTTTTCAACAGTGTGACTCGACGACCGTTGGTGACACATTGGTAAATTTTGAACATAATAATTCCTTTATACATATATATGTTATACTTGATACATCCACATTTATAAGCCCAACTTGTGAAAGCATTTTAGTTAACTAAATTAACTTATTTAGTTACATGAGTTTACTACATCTTAGTGCATGTCTTAGCTTGATATAAAAGTACATATCATTAACTTTAACTTAAGTTTAAGGGCTCCAAAATATATATTTTGATAACAAGGACAACAATAGTAAGTTTTCGGTTGTCTCTTAGGAAATCTCGTTAGTTAAGTGATAAAACTTAACTTTTAATGACAAAGTATCATATGAATTTTAAAGCTAACACAAAATAGAAAGAAAGAAACAGTCCTTTGAGCCATTTATAACAAGTTTGACCTTTAAAAAATAACCCTAACAATCGGTCAAAATTTTCTAGATTCGACCTTTCATTTTCTAACCAACTTTTAAAGTGTCAAAACTCCATAGAAAAATACAAAACCACTTGTGTTTGAAATAGGACTCTTTGAACTTGATGTTAGACCCAAAAATCATCAAGATTGGTTAAGTATACACCAAGTTATGACTCTTTAAAATCAGGTTATGCTTTAGTGCCAACATCAGTTAACTAACATTTTAGTTTCATATTCACCACGTATAATCAAATAAAAACCTTGGTGGATGTTTTCAACACAACAACTAGTATGAACATAAAGCTAGAGTTATTAGAAGAAGAATCCTTAATTTGAGCAGACATGGAGAAGGATTTTTAGATGAATGGAACCTTGAATACTAGGGTGAAACACCTTACTTTCGCCTTGGATGTCTTATGTCACTTGAAAAACTTGAAAATGGAGGATGTGTGTCTGTTTCAGCTGAGAGTAAGAAGGAGAATATAAGAGGCGGAATGTTTTTGTTGTGATTTTTCAAATGGTTTAAGCTTGATTGTATAGTCAAAGTTTGTGAACGTTTAGTGGGTTATTACCAATGGGTGATGGAATTTTTGGGGACGAAAGATGATGCGATTGGTAAAGAGGTGACAAGGGGGGATAAGAGAGAGATTAATAGTAGGGCTGTTCACGAACCTAACCGAACCGAATTGAACGCAGCTCCGCTCGAACCCGGTTTGGTTTCAAACCGAGTGGCTCGGTTCGGTTCAAATTTACATATTCGAGCGCAAACTTCATGCTCGAACTCGGTTCGGTTTTAACCGAGTGCTCGGTTTTGCTTGGTTTCGTGTTACAATTTAAAACAAAAGTAATAATTCATTCAAGTTTTAATATTCAAGTTCCAACCCAATATCAACAAAGTAACAAATAAAACATACAAAACAAGTTTAACAAAATAGAAATCCAACTATCCAAGACACATAAACTTTCAACTCAAACTCTAGTCAATCACCATAAACCCAAGTCCACCGCCTCTACTACAACCATTTTGATGTCCATCGTATCGGCTTTTATTCTTTGATCATCGGCATCCAACAAGCTTGTCTTTATGCTAATCAACCTAATTCAAGCTAAATATAACCAAATAACCAATCAACAAACTAGAATCAAGCTAAACAACCTAAACTTAAATCAGTCTTCTACAAATATTCTTTAAGAACCAAATCATCAAAGAAATGTTCACCATCTTTTGCAAATGTTCTATAAATACATCTTATGTGTCTAAAAAAAGCAAATCTAACCTCTTCTATGACTAAAAGAAACAAATCTAACCTCAAAATACCTCGATTAGGAACAAGGTCGGGAAATGCAACTCGGAGGCAGTAGAAGTCGATTAGGAACAAGCAGGTTTCGGGAAATGCAGGACCGGTTGCAGGTGCAGCGGTGTTGGGGTCGCGATGCAGCAGAATAGATGGGTTGTTCTGGTTTGCAACTGAGCAAGGTCCGCTCGCAGGGGTGTCGATGGGCCGTTTCGGTTCGCAGGGGCGGCGCCGCTGGTCAGCGGCCGTAAGGGGCAACCGACTGAGGCTTGTGGGTGGAGGGCTGGAGGATGGATTCAGGAATGTAGAGAGGCTGTTGTAGTGCTGTAACTTGTGACTTTTGTGAGGTTTGTTTTGGTGTATTAGAGAATTAGGGGGTTGTAAGTTATTTGACTTTTTGATTAAAAAATTAAAATATTTGTAATTAATAAATAACTAAATAAAATAATAAATTAACATATATATAATATATAAAAACTAAACTAAAAAATTATTTGAAACTAAACTAAAAAATAATTTGAGCGAAACGGAGCGAGCGACGAGCGAGCGTACCTTTGCTCGTGCTTGGTTCGTTTTGAAACCGAACCGAGCCGCTCGTTCATTTACAACCGAGCGGAAAATCGAACGAGCAAAATTTCAAGCTTTTTTCGAACGAGTTCGAGCGAGATGGCGATGTGATGATTAATGAGAATTATATGGTTAAGGTTAGATTGGGTAATTAGACGGTGTCTTCAGATTTTTAACG
The DNA here is from genome assembly GCA_025506505.1 of Flaveria sonorensis. Lineage (NCBI taxonomy): Eukaryota > Viridiplantae > Streptophyta > Magnoliopsida > Asterales > Asteraceae > Flaveria > Flaveria sonorensis. Next base: position 9,792,574 of record CM046431.1, on the reverse strand, counting down.
TTTGTCAATTCTTATAATCCTACCCATTAAATATATATGATAAGGTGTTATATGCATGTATCAATATAGTTGATTGCTAGTTATTAATATATTAAAATGTGTTATACACGTAAAATACGAACATGCATGTTAAAATACGAAATAAATTTCGAATGCATTTTAATATGAATCTTATGATGTTCCACGTACTAATTTACTTTGAAATACATTTTCAAGCATTTTAATAATTGTCACCAATGTTTGTGTGTCACGTAAACTTGTATGTGCCCGAAAATTTCTAAAAAATCATTGATGCATGTTATGTGACAGATGGACTTTGCTATGCGTGTAACGATGTATAATTAATTAAAAATTAAGTCTAATACATTATGTTTTGTAAAAACATGACAGGGACATGTACGATTCCTGTCCTGGTTTTGTCGGTAGTCACATACTCCCATTGTTAAAGGAATTTCGTCCTGAAATTCATCTTGTGACATCCTCTATTGATATGTCATTGAACAAAAGAGGATACTTGAGTCTCACCTGAGATTCATGTTCGTAAGTAAATTTTAGTTCTCGTCTAGAGAACCTTTACTATAGAAATATGACTTTGTTTCAGTTTTTTAAAGTTCCTATCCATGATTTTCACCGGTTCCTCGACAAAATGGATCATGTTATCAATGTGAATAAGGTGGTATAACAAATGTTTCATCTATCTTGTATTTCTTTAGATTTAATACATGCAATGTGTCATGTATACCACTGATTCTTGAGTTAGCTTGGATCGATAGGCTATAGGGCTAACCCTAGCCATAATTTCAAATAGACCAATGATCTAGTGAGCTTTCTCGTTTGCCAAATATGGTAACCCCTTTTCAGAGCGAGACTTTCAAAAGTACCATGTACCCAACTTGGAATTACAAAGGTTCGCGTCTCATGTCGGCATAACTTTTTTTACTTTCTCTAATGACTTTAAGCCTGCCTTTGTTCTTGAAAGTTTTATCGTAAGTTTTTGGAATGATTTCAAGGCTAGTGAGTTGGCTTTCGCCAACCTATGCCTAACATAATGGTGATCGGCATTTACAAACATAAAGTAGTTCGAAAGGCGCAACTTTGATGCTAGTGGGATAACTATCATCGTAGGAATACTCAGCTAAAGGTAGATCAGCATCCTAGTTGTTTCTAATATCCATCACACATGCTCTGAGCATATCTTCCAACGTCTGGATAGTCATTTCACCTTGTCCATCAGTTTGTGGGAGGCAAGTCATGTTTATATCTAAGTGTGTACCCAATGCTTTATGTAATGATTGCAAGAACCTTGAAGTGAAGCGACTATCTCTGTCCAAGATAATGAAAATTGGTACCCATGTCTTAAGATACGACTTCTTTCGGACAAATCCCAAGATATATGCATTAGCTCATAATAATGCCATCTTTATCATTAGATATAGATACTTATGCATATCAATCGAATTCTAACTTAGATTTATCCAAAATCGAGTGAAAATCCATATCTTTTACGATTTGGCAAGCTCTTGCTCTCTCTTTATCTAACTACCTTTCGCTCTAGACAAATTAGAAAACTTAAGTGTAAGGAACCCCTATTGGGTGGCTATTTTACATATATAGTAGCTTTTTGCTGTAGAAAATTTTCATGTTTGCCACATTTGGTCCATAAATAAAAGCCTCTTTTTTATTCATCTTTTTAACTTTTTACAAATTATAAAATGTTAAAGTAATATATTAGATAGACTAGTTGTTATTTTAGCATTATGTTTTGTATGCTAGAATACACAATGATGTTAATTTACCATTGTGTATTTAAGAGCTTATCATTTTTTAAAAATACAATGGTGTTATTGAAATATATAATGACAAGCAGGAATTACAATATGAGCTGGAAAACATAATTTTTATTTATTGTTGTATACAATGATTTTGTACTCGTTTTAAAGATAAAAAACGTTTGATTTAATGGTTTAATCTTAACTAAAAATAATATCATATATAAAATTATTGTGTGCAGGGTTGCATACGAGGTGCATGGAGGGTTGGGGCAACATCACCACCAGTGTATCAATCTCGCTCCAAGTTGATTTGTGTAGGGGATCCTTCCTGCATCTATTTTCGAGCATTGGATCCAACTAGCTGTTGGCCTATAAAATTTTTTATTTTGTTTCCACAATTAGAGGAAAAGTAGTATGAATGCTAGCGATGCTTTGAAAGCGGGCTATGGTCTAATTCTTGTCCAGAATTCAAAATGGTGTAAACCAGATGGCAGCTAAGGAAGTGTAAGGTGCTTTTCTCAATGGTTGCTAGATCTTGAAATGAGACACGAAAGTCAATCCTCTATATGAACAAAGTCATCTAAGGACCTTAAGTACAATACAAAGTGATTCAGATGCATAAAGAACTCTATCTTACCTAAATGATGATGATGACAAGGAGAGGCCAGAAGAACCACTACGACCACCCGGGAGAAATAAAGGTAAACATGCATCATCGTCAGTTGTACCCAAGCCTAAAACTATTGTTTTTTTTATCGGGTAGGTTGACACTATTTAACGAGATGCAACTGGGAAGGCTTTGGGTAGATTAAAAAGCTAACAAGAAGGATGATTTTAAAAATCCTATCTAGTACCATCAATCATCTAGTCAAACTGGTCGACATAGCGACAAAAAACTAATTGTAAATATTGCAAAAGGAATATTCAATGTTTTATTGTTTAATCTTAGCTGTATCCATATATTATTATTATTATTATTATTATTGTGCTGCTGCTGCTGCTGTTTTTTTTTTTTTTTTTTTTTTTTTTTTTTAACTTTTATTAATCTTATGTTTATATTTAAGAAAAAGAAAAGACTGAAAAAAAAAATAAAAGTGAAAGGTGGACTGAAATTGAGTAGTAACAATTATATAAAATAAAAGGTAGAGTGAAATTTTTTTGATGTGACGCTTAAGTGAAGAAAGATGCTGTAAAACAAAAGATAATCGGTAAACATGACCTTATAAAAATGTGAAGATGGAACCTACAGGTACAATTTGAGCAGTTAGTTCACATTGAAGCAGTGGCTAGTAATGGACCGTATAATATCGAAATTTCAAGTGAATTCATAGTTTTTATGTAAGTGAACTCATAAGTATTATTAATTTTGGATCAGATTCAAAATTATTGCTTTGGTTCACTGGTAAGCTCCTATGCGCGCGTTTATGTTACAAACAACTCACAGGTTCGATTTCTTCAAATCTAGTTTTTTAAACTCCTCTTAAATGTGAGATTACCGTTTAACCTTGATACATTTTTACCCTAAATCAACCCAAAACCCTTCGCCATCGCCTTTGCAGTTTGCTACTTCGTTTCTTCTCTAATTCATCCCAAAAACAAAAGACTAATCGATAAAACCCTCCCCCCTTCACTGCTACTTCACTTATTCTCGATTTTAAAGGTTAGTTTTCCATTTTAAAGTTTAGTTTTTGATTTTGAAGGTTGGTTATCGAGTTTAATAAATATGATCAATTATTAATGAAAATACAAAATTGTTCATGGTTTTTACTTAAATTCATCAATTTGCCTAAACCCCAATGCTAATTATGAATCTTGCTTAACCATACACCCTCGGGTGCAGACTTGTTAATTTAATACATTTACGTGTAAAGACGTTATAAATTGTAACATTACATTTTGCGGGGTTGTGATTCTTTTAGTGCTGCTGATTTACTTTGTACCTCATTATAAACTGCCTGCAACTCTTTCTAATTCAATGGAGGTTTAGGTGCCCCTTGAAAGTCAACTTTCAATGGATGATCAAATAAATTGTCAAGCATACATCAAGCTAAGAAAATTGTGAAAAGTTAAGTTGACTACTCTAAATGCAGTGAAAAATTTGTGGAAATTGAGAAGGGGAAGTCAAGAACACCTTGAAGCAATGGGTTGTTGGTAACTTGAAGAATGAGGAAGTGTAGACCGTGAGTTAGCAAACTTAAAATATTTTATTTATAAATTTTCCAATATTGTTTATCAACCATTTTGCAAATATTGCAGAAACATATTATCTTTAAAATGGGACGCAAACATATGTAGTTTTGATGAATCACAGCTTGATCATACCTAAGTTTTTTGCTCAAGGTATTTGATCACAGTGGCGGAGCTTGAACATTCTCGTAGGGGGGCGGGGGTGAAATTAATTTTTTTACAGGGACGAACTCAATATTTATATAAAAATTTACACTACCGGACTAAAATTTAACACTATCGTCAAAAAAAGAGGGGGGCGGCGGCCCCCCCCGGTCTCCACTATCCTCCGCCCATGCTTGAGCACATCAGTTTCTAATTTTCTATGATATATGTATTTCTATTCTTTTAACATTCCAATGCAATTTAATAATATCTATTCCGACCTGACCCAACTCGATCAGACGACCTGAAAAATCTTATGTTGTTTCGCTACAGATCTTATCAACAAAAAATAGTGACCTTGCAAAAATAATTTCTAGTTCTGTCACAACATTGAAATTCTCTAGTTCACTTTGAAATCTATCACTAGAATTCTAGGTTGACTCCATTCAACGGTTTTCCCCGTATAAACACAAAAGTTAAAAACACGTCAGCTTTCTTAGTTGCGGTTCAACTTACATGAACCAAACTGATAAAAACATCAATTCCAGTTTAACCAGACAGATCGACCGGTCCCATGGTTGTTTTATTTTCTATTCGAAGAGACGCGTGTGGGTCCCACCTTTTTCCATCGCCACGTCAGCCCTCTTATTTCTTCGCGACTAACTAATCGGGCCGTGATCGCGCGCACACAAAACTGGAAGGAATCTGAATCTTAAAAATATTTCGAAATAAATAACATCACATCATCTATACATACACATGATCGTACGTATATATAGCCAAAAGGGTAAAATATACACACAGATCTGTATAGTAATCTGAATGCAATCGATGTTATTTGTTACTTTTCGCCTTTTGCTGTTTGCGTGATTCTGATAATCGTTTCATTTTAGGGTTTATCACCTCACTCTTCCAATCGAAGTCGTTTTCTGTTCTTCGGATCATTAAGACGTATATATACAGTTTGTAAGTATTCATCTTCATGTTTGGATGATTAATTGTTTGTGTTTGCAGTTTCTGATGATTTGTGTGCGTGTGTGATTGTTTAGACTTAAGTTTTGTGGAAATTGGGGAAATAAGAGCTTGTTAGATGGTAACGATCACTGTATAGACGTTTTGTTAACTGGAAATATAGAATTTTGTTTCTGAAGTAGGGTTTATTGTAGTTTAGTTATTGTTGAAAATATCGGTGACAGAGAAATTGGACGTGTTTGTTAGGGTTTTTGATTGTAGACGCAACTATTGCTGGTGGTAGGGTGTGGGGGTTTGGGTAGTAGGAAATTCTGACTGGCATAAATTTGGTTGAACACAATGGGTTAAGATTAGGGTTTTTGAAGCTTTATGTGTAAACATTTGGTGTTATTATTGTCTGTCAGATTTGATATCTCTCTGACTCTCTGTATTATGATCAGACGATTTATTTTTGTTCTGTAGGTGATATATCTCTGTAACTAAGTTCTCAGAAAAAGGAAGTCTAGGATTGTCTACTTCCGGATTAAGTTTTGAAGACAAGCATATTGCAGATTGCAGGACGACTTCAAGAAATTGTAAACTAATCTTTACATGTTGGAATCTCTCTAAACTTAGTAATCCTACACGGGAATTCTCAATATCTGCATGATGGCATCAAATGTGGGCATCATTTATATCAAAAGTATATGAGGTAGAACTTGTAGAATGCATAAAACTCGAAATTAGAGGATGGATGACTACAGCCAACCTGAGATTTTACCTCCGGCATGGATAAACAAGAATCCATCTGAATTAGCTGAATCACGTATCTTCATCATTTCTTGCTTTGTTGCTGGCTTTATTGGTATCCTAACTATTGTGTATACTGCTCTTCAATGGAGAAGAAACAACAGTCTGAGTTTGATGAAAGCTAGTGCAAGAAAAAAGAAGGATCCTAAATCAAGAAACAAGGTTCCTCTAGCTGCTCATACATGGTATCTGGAGCCTGGATCACGTGGTAAAAACTTTAATTGTTGTGTGTGCTTAAAATCACTGTCATCCTCCCAGACTCTTGGACCCATGGCAGCTTCAGATAGTTTTATTCACCGTTGTAGCATATGTGGGGCCGCAGCTCACCTCAGTTGTTCAAAAACGGCTCACAGAGATTGTAAATGTGTATCTATGATTGGGGCTACACACGTACTGCACGTATGGGCTATCCGGTGGACCGAGGTGGTTGACCAACCTGATGAAATCTCATTTTGCAGCCATTGTGAAGAGCCTTGTAGCACTTCTTTTATTGGTGGTTCACCAATATGGTGTTGCTTATGGTGTCAACGGTTGGTTCATGTTGACTGTCATAGTGGTCTTTATAGTGACACAGGCGATGTTTGTGATTTGGGCCCGTTTAGAAGGCTAATTGTGTCACCTCTTCGTGTTAAGGAATTGAGTCGGTCTTCATCAGGTGGAATCTTGAGTTCTATCACTCACGGAGCCAATGAGATTGCATCTTCTGTACGGCTTCTATTAGAAACCAAAGCAAGAAAACAAAGCAAGGAAATGAAGTCTCTATGGAAGGTAGTGGTGGTGTAGGGGAATCATCCACAGAAAGCACAGTAGACAGTAATTTAGTAAATGATGCCTCAAATAAAACACAAGAAAACCAGAATGGGAACGTAAACATAGAGGGTACAAGTGAACAACAAAACGGTGTCGTGGTCAAAAAGTTTGGTAGAAAGTTGAGTTTTAAAAGAAGCTTATCAAATAGTCAAAGAGATGAGTCCTACATAGCAGGAATGAAGCAGAAGTATGAGTTGACTGATCTGGGTCCAGATGCAAGACCTCTTTTAGTTTTTATTAACAAGAAGAGTGGTGCTCAACGTGGAGATTCACTCAGGCTTCGGATGAATATACTCTTGAATCCTGTTCAGGTCAGTTCATCATAAGTAGTAAAGTACAAGTGGCTAGGTGGGCGAGTTTAGTGGTCGAGTAAGGGGGTATATGTCAAAACTCTCTCAGGTTTTAAGGGCTAGGTCAAACAATCTTAATTGCTTATATGAATAGTTAGTGCGTTAACCATGATTGCAAAAATAGTTTTGTTAATAAAAAGAATTTAGGAGGTTCCCTTTTGTAGACGGTTTGACCCATTTGACTCTTTCCTCTCATAGCCAACTCCTTCAATTTGAGTCTTTTGAGATTAAACACAACCCATATCGACCCATTTTTAAATGAAAGTATTGAAATTTTCACCTCTATAATGAGGTTTTAAAATATTCACGGGGCATTGCTTTTATGAAGGTTTTCTTTCTCAGCTATTTAATTGGGCCAATAACGAGGTTTATCAATCTGTAACTGCTGAATTTGGCAAAAAGATGCCATTTCATCTCTCAAATTATGGAGAGAGAATAAATTTGTAATTGTTATATTCTTAAAAATTAGATGTTTTGCGTTGCTCTCAAAGTTATTACTCTAGAGAGATAGCCCATGTGCCTGTCTTTAGATTTAACTTAGATTGTTCTTTCTTTTTTGTTACACAAATACAAGTAAACCTTAGTTTTTAACCTTTTGAACCTAATGCTGCTCTTAATATTTTTAAATGGAAAAGGGAATTTGAAAATATGTACAGGAATAGCAAACTCATGCCAAACATTCTCTTACAAGCCAACTTTACAATGATTAATTTAGCTACTTGCTCATCATCAAAAGGGCGTTTCATAGTTATGTGTGCCTATTTGACTATTTTTGAAAATAATGGTGCTTTAAATGTTTCTAGGTCTTTGAGTTGAGCTCAAAAGAGGGTCCGGAAGTTGGTCTTTATCTGTTTAGAAAAGTACCAAATTTCAGAGTTCTTGTATGTGGTGGGGATGGGACGGTTGGATGGGTATTGGATGCCATTGAAAAGCAGAATTTTGTTTCTCCCCCGCCAGTTGCTATTTTGCCAGCTGGAACTGGAAATGACCTGGCTAGAGTTCTAGGTTGGGGAGGCGGTTTGGGTTCTGTGGAGAGACAAGGAGGCCTCTGCACAATGCTGCAAGACATAGAGCATGCAGCTGTAACCATTCTTGACCGTTGGAAGATTTCTATAACAAACCAAAAGGGAAAACAGCTTCGTGCCCCAAAATTTATGAATAATTATCTTGGTACGTGAAATGTGATTTCTTTAGAATAAATCACTGATCATTTTTATAGGATTCCATGTTATACCTGATTTTGTTATCATCTCATCGCATGAATGCTCTTAAAACATGTTACTACAGGGGTAGGATGTGATGCAAAGGTTGCTCTAGAAATTCACAATCTGAGGGAGGAGAATCCAGAGAAGTTCTATAACCAGGTGTGTGTGCCATTATATGCTCTTTCCCTCTTAAATGTACATTTAGGCTCAATAGAAAGAAGTTAGTATTACAAACTGGCCAAAGCATATCTGTTAAATAATGCCTGGAATGCTCGCTTAATACAAAGAATCCATATAGGGCTCATTTGATTCAATTTATTTTTTCTGTTCTTTCACTCTGGTAGAATTGGGGTGGGGCACATGTTATTAACTTAATGTCGCTGACTTTATAAAATATATCAACTAGTTCTTTATCATTCATTTTCAAACACAAGTGAATCACTTTATCATTGTGTATTGTATTCGCTTGTAATTAGGTGTGGCTTAAATGACCAATGATGTGCATTCATTAAGTGGCAGTTGGTCATATTTTCTTCCCTGTGATTAATTCATCTTCACTAAGCATAATTTTGTTAATGGTTGCAGTTTATGAATAAAGTTTTGTATGCTAGAGAAGGTGCTAGGACCATTATGGATAGAACATTTGCAGATTACCCTTGGCAAGTTAAAGTGGAGGTTGATGGCGTTGATATTGAGGTCCCTGAGGTTAGTTCAAAAGGTTTTCATCAGAAAGAAACATCATCCAAGAAAATATTAGTCCAAGAGATATATTCTGTTATTCATATTATTTTCACATATCAATCACACAATCTCTGACCTTACCTTTAGCATGGCCAGTTGATGTGTCTATTTAAATTAGAATTGGATAAACTTTTTTTGTTATCAACTACAAAAATTTTGTTTGTGGGTCGACCCTTTTTTATTACTTGTAAATAATGGATAGAACATTTTTATGGTTGTAAATAATTTTTATGGTTTACCTTTTCCAGGATGCTGAGGGTGTTCTTGTTGTCAATATTGGAAGCTATATGGGTGGTGTAGACTTGTGGCAGAATGAAGATGATAACTATGACAATCTTGATCCTCAATCTATGCATGACAAGATACTTGAAGTTGTGAGCATATCAGGGACCTGGCATCTTGGGAAGCTTCAGGTAACATCACTTCACAAATGCAGTTCATATTGCATTCGCTGTTAAGGCACTCAGATTTCTGTTCTGGGTAACCAACTTATTTTAGGCAAAAAATAAACATGTAAGTTTTAGAAATATTGATTTCAGGTATCTACCTAAGACAATCTTTTTTCATGTGTCATCCCTTGAAAAAAAGCCAACATGATCAAAAGTTACAGACACGTCTGCAAATTCTAAATTTTGGCCGATTAGCGGTCAACAGATTAGATAACCTTAGATCAATCTATCTGGAAGTTTGTTACCTTTTATGCAATTAGCCGGAACTATAATCTCTCTTTGTTTCTAGTTCCCTCATTTTAACCACACATATTGATGACATGAGGGGACACATTGTTTTTTTAATTTTTCCTATTTAAATTTAAGGAGGAAGTATATTAAATAATTCCTAGGTAGGGCTTTCTAGAGCTCGGAGGCTTGCACAAGGGCAGACCATTAAAATTCAGCTTCTTGCTCAGTTGCCTGTTCAAATCGATGGTGAACCATGGATGCAGTCACCATGCACATTAACCATTTCACATCATGGCCAGGTCTCTCTCTCTCTCTCTCTCTCTCTCTCTCTCTCTCTCTCTCTCTCTCTAATGTGGACGTAATTTCTAGTATATCATTTTTCCATTATTTGCTATTCTTACTTATGATTCCCTATTAAACTGGTCACGTTATCAATGGCTGAAAGAAACCTTGTTATCTGAATTTGTGAGAGGTAATTGATTTAATTGCTTATTTTGGACAAATATCTTTGCTGGTCAACCACTCGTACCAGAAAATTACATTTCTTGACCCGTTATGTTACCCAACCTGCCTGACTTCCATTCTATCACCTCAACTTACATTAATTCATCTAGATTGGATCCACCTATATGTCCTTACATTTATTTAACTATATAAAAAGTTGAAGTCATCAGCCTTCTCTTTTTATTACTGATTCACATTGTCTGACCTGGGTTTTATATAACGAGCTGAAGTTTTGTTGGGTTTGGTGATGATTAGGCCTTCATGCTGAAAAGATCTTCAGAGGAACCTCTTGGTCATGCAGCAGCTATCGTAGCTGATGTGCTGGCAAATGCTGAAACGAATCACTTGATAAGCGCGTCACAGAAACGAGCTCTTCTTCAGGAAATGGCACTCAAACTATCCTAGAACACGTACTACTTGTGAGTTTTACTCGTAGCAATTCGTATATTTATATTTCACAGTTCTCGTCTTTTAACCTCTCTTGTCATATGAGTTTCTTTGACTCTTGTATACAAACCATGTAATAAATATAATATGAAAAAGTTTTGATCCGGTTAAGCTTTGAAGGATGTACCATAACCAAAATCGACTCCTTTGTAAATAACTGGGTTGGGTTGACCAGCCCAGTGATTATTATTGTATACCTAAAATTGCAGAATCCATGCAAACGTGATGATATCGTCCGCAAGGAGCAATGTAGTGCAACGTTAGCCTCAAGCAGACAGACTCAACCCTAACACTAAATCAGATTATTGGTTATTGAATCTAACACTCATACATTCCTGCATTATACATATACGTATACATGTAATTTTACGGTCTATTAAGGAGACTGGACTTCTGCTTGTTATATATCCTTCAGTTTTGTTATTATATAATTAAGGAGTCCATTTATTTTAAATGATGACAATTCGAATTTACGTACACCATATGCGACATTCTTTATATCTAAAATATATATGTAAATAGTGTGAAAGAACTATTATTGATATTCTACAATTAGTTCATATATCTGAAAATGAAAATCGGATTTTGAACACGTTTTCTGGTTTTGTTTTTGACAGGTTACGTAAGTGTTGTTAACCCATTATGGGTGGGTTTAGTACACTAACTACAAGGCGTTCTTTCCTTTGTATCTACCATTATAGATACAAGATTCCAACATATTAGAAACAAATATATCTAATATCTAAATCACATATTCATGATAGAAACGAGTCATTAAAATAGCCATTGCTCTCAAGTCTCAACTACCCATGTCTTTGCAGTTTGCACCTCTTCTTGGGTCTACGCTCTCAAATTTGTTTAATCTTTTAACTATCCCACAATGTCGAATGCGAAAGTAGATATTAATTTCCTACGCTTGTCTACGGGAGAAATGTTGCGCCATGACACCAAATACAATTGATGCATTTAGGCTTTTAAGTTGTAGATGAGAGAATTTTATACCATGACATTCTATGAAACATTCATCAAGTAACCATAAATAAAGCTAGCAGTCAACAAAATAGACAATATTGGTGTGAAGGCTTGGATTACAACTGTGATTGGTTTGCTCATAGAGGCTTTTGACAAGAAGTATGTTGGTGCACATTGTCACAAGGTAAGGGTTTACAAGGTCTTTTTGGAGGTCTATAGGTGTGTTATCTAATTATTGATTTCACATATGCATGAAATATTTTAATATGAAAGTTACCATGTTTCAGATATTTATCCATGAAAAGACGAAATCCAAGAAATCAATGAAGAAACAAAATATTCTATTATTCATGACGACTAAAAAAATTAATGAGTGACATGATGAGCAAGTTTGGAAAACTCTTGAAGTTTGAAGTCCAAAACTATGCTAATGTGAAAGGATGAAACTATGAAAATTTCTTAACAAAAATAGTGATTCGTGTCTGGGGATGATAGTCAAACTCGAACCTGAAGTGAATACTTGAAACCCGATACATTTGGAACATGTATGAGGTCATATAAGCAGGTATAAAATTACTTTTTATTATTTGCATGAGTATAGAACGAGTATGAGATCTTTCTATTCTAACAAAAAAGTAATTATGGGGGATACATGAAAGCATCACATTTATTATCATCAAAATTTTCCTTATAAATTACCTTAATTACTAATAATATTATTTAATTCTTTTTCAGATTAAAATAGTTTTTTAAAATATTAAGAAAGAAATCTTTTTATTAATGTTATTTCTAAAAAAATTTATTAAATAAGAAATTTTTCCAAAACATCAAACTTTTTAAAAAATATAAAATATTTTAAAATTGGTGTTTTTAGAAGTAACTTTTTATAAACAAAAAATAATTAAAACCGGGAGTTATAATAAGAAATTTTTTAGAAAAGACAGTTTTTTAAATACAATTTGTTTTGAAAATAAATGTTTAACTTTTAAAAAAAAAGTTTAGAAACAAAAGTTTAAAAAGTTGATATCATTGTTTTATCACTTATAGTTTACTCATATGTAATTTAATAATATCTTATCTTTATATATTGTTTTACTCTTAAATAAATTTTGATTGTATCTAATATTTTATTTAGAGTAAATTACTATTTGCATCATTGAGGTTTATCAATTTTAACTACTTGAATCCTTAATGTCTCAAATTCACAATTTGCCCCCTAACGTTTAATTTTTGTCTCTATTTAAATTCAAAAATTTAACACCGTTAGATTTCTCTGTTAGAGGATTTGTTAAAAGACTAAAATACCCCTAAATATTAAAAAAAACTTGTGGGGCCATCCAATCATATTCTTCACTTAACAAGACAATAATCATATTCATACACTATCTCTCTTAACACACAGAAACACACACACGCATTTTTCTCTCTCTCATCTCTCCAACAACATCACATCCACCCATCACCACCATCATAATCGTCCCCCAGCCGTCGCCACCACCACTACACTTGGCGCCTCCCGCCACCACCAAACACTCTCATAACACGTTCTCTCTTTGTCACATACACACACACACACACACACACACACACACACTCTCTCTCTCTCTCTCTCTCTCTCTCTCTCTCTCTCTCTCTTTTGACTTTACATCACCACCACTACAGCCCTATCTCCTCCACCACCACAGCCCCTACCACCATCACTACAGCAGCCCACCACCACCACCAAACGTTCTCACAACTTGTTTCTCTCTCTTCTCTATATCACCACCACCATAACCCCTGTCCCCACCACCACAACCACCCTATCAACACCATTACAAGAACAGAACATAAACAATTACCTGAAGAAAAACGATCACCTATTTAGATATCTAGAGAGAGAAAGCGTTTTGGTTCAGGCATGGTTCAGGCGGTGGTTGCGGCAATGATTTGGTTTGAGCGACAACGGTGGTAATGGGCAGTGATGGTGATGTTTTCATGGGTTATTGTCATGGGCAGTAGACGTGGTGGGTGGAAGATGGTGGTGGCTAGGTATGGTGATGTTGTTTTCGATTCATACGATGGTGGTGTGGGCAATTCCGGTGGTGGTGATGGGCGGTTTTGGTGGCGATGATAGGCTGTTTCGATAGTGGTGATGGATGACTGTGGTGGTGATGGTGATGGTGATGGAGAAGAGATGAGACAGATAGTGTGTGTGTTTGGTGAGGAATCAAGTTGGTTTATGGTCAAAAGATGTGGGTGTCCATAATTTTTTTTTAATTTGAAGGGTAGTTTAGCCATTTTATAAAATATTCAACAGAAAAACTAACGGTGTTAACGTTTAGGATTCAAATAGATAGAAAATGTAAAGTCAGGGGACATAATGATATTTTTAAAATTTAGGGAAGCAACTAGTTGGTTTTAAAAAAAGTCAATGATGCAAATAATAATTTATTTTTTTATTTATTTAACTTATGTATTACATTATTTACTAAAGATATATACTTCGTTTATCAAAATTAAAATTGTCAAAATTCCATTATAAAAAACAGATTTCGAATTATGAAACTAACCCAACAAAAATTGGAGAAAAACATGATCGAAATTCGCCAGAAATCATCTCATTCACAGCGATTTCTCTACAATCCAAAACCCTAATGTGAAACCCCTATTCCACAGATGTTTGAAGAACCGCAAGCAAGTATACCCAATTTCACGTTGTACACGAACCCTAACCCTAACTCTGATGCCTCACAATACCCGTGTTCAATCGAATTCAATGGGTTGCAGGACCGATCCGCATTTGAGATTGACAGTGATGCAGCTTCATCCAGCGGGACGATTTCACGAACAACTGACTCAACTGCATGCGAACATGTAAATCCTTATCTATTCATTTCTTCCTTTATATTTGGTTAATTATATGCATTTTGTATTGTGCATTTGTGCATTGTTGATGCTTTAGTTATTTTATGCACACGGGTTACTGTGATGAGCAAATTTTAGTTACCCTTGAATCTTGGTGATGGAATGTGTAGGGTTTCATTTGTTTTAATGTGGGAAGACAATCACATGAGATGAGATGCATTGTGTTTTGATTTTTGAGATAATATGAAGTATTCTGCCGTAATTGTAACTTCCTATAGATGTTTGAAGGGTGTATTCTTAGAAAATATACACTATTCCACAAGTATGATGAAAGAACTATCATAGTTAGCAATTAAAATCATCTTGTTAATACTAAAAGTTCAAAAGTAATAAAAATTCGTACAAACAGTTGTTCTTTATCATCATCATCATCATCACCCAAACGCTCCAAACTTTCTTGTAGGACTCCATTTTCTTTCGCAACCTAATGCATCTCACCATCTTACGCAATCTTTGTGTTTGGGCAGTAGAACTCCGGGTTAAAGTAGTAAACTGCTGCATGTGATGAATAATGTTGTTGATGATCCCATTGTTTGTCAATTATGTCATACGCTACCTCATAGTCATCGCCCTTATCAAAACCTGCTGCATATGCTTCTTTAGTTCTGTCCATAGCTTCATATATAACCCATTGCGGATTCTTTCTCATGTCAACAAGTGGTAGTACCTGGACTAGACGAGTGGTAATTTTAAGAATTCAAAGCACATTGTTTCAAATAGAACACATTAGAACAAGATGAAAACATCCAAGCTCTGGTACTCAAGGAAAGATTTGATTAGGAGCATAGTTGAATGGTCTATAAGAAATGAAGTTGAGAGTAGGAAATAATAAGAAAAAATCAAATTAACAAAACAGTTGCTATGAGCTGGTTAATATTTGATTTATGGCAATTGTTGCGTGATTGATACATGTACCAAGTGTAGATATTAATCTTATATTTTAAAGTGTTTAAACTTGAAGGTTTTTCTAAAGTGTAATTAATGAAATAATACCTTGAATCATTTTCATAACACTAAGAGAAAGAAAACATCTATCATAATCGATCAATCTTTCTTTAGTTCTAGTTTATTTATATGTACGTTGTGCATATGACATGTATAATGATTTGCGGAGTTACAAATGTGTATTTATTTTCAAACATTCTTTCTTTCACTGGATTTTTAGTCAAATGTGTTGTTACCTTTTGTGGTCATTTCTAGTGTTGCTAAAATCGGTATTAATTGGCGGTTAATTGGTAGTCGCTTGTTCTCCGATTCGATTTCTCCTAGTCGGCACCTATAATTGGTTGTCAATAAAACGTGGTCAAACTCGGGATTAATCTGCCTAAATGGTGGTAATCGGTCCCTAATTGGTGATTTTCTAGTGATACCGGCCATATTTCGGCCAATCTTTCCGGCCAAATGTTGGAAATTCCAGCCAAACCTTGAAACTTTTGGCCAAATGTGTGTATATACAAATTGATCATTTTTGGAAATTTACATCTGAAAGAGTGTGTGTGTGTGTATGTCTATATATAAAACTGAAAATTACTTATAAAAATTCCAATCCAATTAATCTCGACTAATCGCTAGTCGGTACCCCACTGCCCAACTAGCGTTTAGCGATTTTACAACCATGGTTATTTCTATTGCTTTTTCTTCTGGGTTACAGTGTATTAAAAATAGGAAACATACTTGCAAGTTTGTTATCATGGATTGTGGATTGACTTGATCCATTTTCAGTTCACAGTATTAGTTTTATTTTGGTCAAATGTAAAGTTAATGCGTTGAAAAGTTCAGGCTGGTGGAACTATGAGTGAGACTATAAACAATGGCTTAGTAACACCAAAGCAGCCTGAGAGTATTCAATCCTTTCAATGTGAGGTGTGTAATATTACTTGTAATGCTAAAGATTTGCTCGAGAAACATAAACAAGGGAAGAAACATTCAAAATGTTTGCAACAACTAGCCGAATCATCTGCCAATGCACCAAAAAAGGTGCCACCTCTCGTTGCAAGTGAAACTTTAATTGGAGAGTTGGAGAACAAGAAGCACGGGTTATTGCAACATGTACCAAGTGCTGACTCGGTATATTGTGACCTTTGCGGTGTGGTATGCTATAATCAAGAAATATTTCAGAAGCACATTGTTGGTAAAAAACATTCTGCAAAGGTAAACTGAAAGTTACAGTCATTTGCTTTAAAATTCCGACTTTATATTTCTAATGAGTAATGACCTATACAATTCCATATTTCTGTCACCTTTTTTATGCTTTGTTTGGACGGTTTTCTACAATGCATCAAACCCTATAAATTATTATATTCAAACGTTCAATATTTTATTGAGATAATTTGATATTTTTGTATGTTTGACATGCTTCATCACCCTGAGTCCCATCCCATTTTGACCAAGACTGAACTCACTTATTTTGATCTGTTACCTGAGCCGTCATTTTTCCACTCTACTTTCTTGTATACTTACAGAATGTGCATCCAAGCTTCTTATCCTGAAAATTTTTAAGCGTATGTAGCTTGTTGTCAATCCACGCAGGCGGTCATTGAGCTGGCGAGGAAAAATGGCTTTATTGTCGCCACACCAAATTCCAGTGGTGGTTCACAGAAGAAACCCAACGCCTTTCAGTGTGGACTCTGCAAAATTAGCTGCACAAGCAATGAACTCCTCAGCATGCACATAGCAGGGAGGAAGCATTATAATAAACTTAAGGAATCTGGACAAATACCAAATCTGCCCTTGACCCCTAATGCATCGCTGGAGACGCCGCCTACAAACCTTAATGTAAATTCAGAGTCCAGTGAGTGCAAAACTGTCAATTCAAATGAAAGTAACAGGAACGGAAAGAGAGCAGGAAGTCATGTGGATGTGGAGTCAAAGAAGCAGAAAGTTTTGCAAGGAGGAGCAGCATTGAATGCTATAAGAACGTGTACCTTGTGCAATGTTGTTTGTAACAGCCCCACTGTGTATCTTGCTCATCTTGCTGGTCAGAAGCATGTTGCCATGGCTATGAAACAAGCAGAAACTTTGACTACTGATAAAGAATCTTGAGGGTTTTTCTCGTTTAGTAATCTGTAGCTAAATCAAAGTGGGTTATTACAGATAAAACTGGATATGATTATGAAACTTTATGAACTTGAGACAAATTATCTCACCAAAGTACGAATGAAGTGATGTGTGTGTAAACTTAGATCTACTAGGACTGGAAATCGTAGCGAGTAGAGAAGCAAGATATGAGAGGTCGATCAAAAAGTATTACAACAAAAATGTCAAGTCCGTCAACCTTTGAATCATGAGACTTTGTCTAGCAAAACAACGAACTTGTCTCCAAAGGGATGGTAAAGTGCAGCTATGGTGAATTTTTAGGTAGCTTAGGTCTAGGCTACTCTTCGACCAAAAAATTTTTGTTCTTCATCAACTCATCTACATGTTAATACGGTGAAGCAAAAGACACAAGATTTCTTCATCTACATGTTAAGGCTCTTTGCCTAAAAAATGACCACACTCGTGAAGTATTGAAGAAATGTTGTGATGTTGTGCTTTGAAGATAACTCTTTTTCCCCCTCATTTTTCAACTTCTCAATCTTGATGTCCTCATGTTTCTTTAGTTTCTTAACCTCCACTTAAAATGGCTTGATCTAGTCGTCCATCGACCCTGACTTAGCTTTGCACTTTATCTTCAATTTCTACTCCTAACATGATCTATACACGTATGACGTATACCAACAATTCAACGACTATGGGGCACGGAAAAAAGTTAAGCCAAAAAGTACGTTCTCATGAATTAAAGAACATGATCACACATTCTCTAATGAGCAACACCTCAGCATGGGTATGAAAATGATACAAGAAGTCTCGAAGACATCTTAATCGAACATCATATATTTATTCCTTGCAGAACACGACAAATGATATTTGTAACAAACAACTTGATATGAATGGGGCCTGTAACGGAAGTAGCTAAATCAACAACTTGACCAATAGTGAAGAACAAGCCTAAACGAGTAGCCCGAAGACCTGCGAGGTCGGAAGATTGTACCGGGTTCATGGTAGAAAGGAATGCAGGCCACTACTTTACATGCACTACATAGAAATAAGCTCTTTCTTTGTATTAGACTGTTCACAACGCTACAGCTCATCCTTCTCACAAACAGTCCTAATCAGCATGCCATATCAACCTTCCACTCACCTCCACCCATTCTTCCTACAAACACTTTTTACCCCCAACACTATCCTACTCACAAACACCTTTATTTTTCCACCTCACATTTTCTTTTTTTATTTACTTAAATAAAGATATTTAAATTATTGTAAATATATTTAATTAAAATAATTAATGGAATTAAATATCAAATGATCAAGTTAAATATCAAATGATCAAGTTGAAGAACACCGAAGGCTCTTTCTACATCCTTTCTTGTAGACTCTTGACGCCTTTTGTACCACTTCATTTTCAGATTATTCTCCGGTGGATATGTAAAACTCTTTACAAGTGTTGCTCATTTTGGATACCATCTGCAAGATAATACCACTTTTGTATTGTGACTTGATACGAACATAAGACGCATTAAAGTGAGCAAACTTTCCTTTGATCATATGCCAGTGAATTCTAAGGTTGTAAGCATTTCTTAGAATTTGAAGGTTCCCAGCATTGTAATGTTGTTCTATCCTCCCCCAATATGCATGTTGGTTTTGACTGTTGGTAATTATTGGGTCTTCAGAAATGGTTACATAAGCCTTAGCCAACAACATTGCGTCATCAACTGTCCACTTGATACGAACAGAAAAGTATTATAAATAGCCGTTATGAAAAAAATAAAAAAAGTAGTCGTTATAAATAAAACAAAAAAGATTTTAAAAAATAAAAAATAAACTCTAATTAATTAGTTTAGTATTATAAACATAAAAAAATTAAAAATATTTTTATTTAATTAACACATTTTAATTAAAATATTATACTTAAATTATTATTTTAATTAAAAGATTTTAAACATTTTAATTAAAAAAATTTAATTTAAAATTATTTTATAATAGTGGCACCACTATATTTATATTTTAGAAATAATTTTATAGTTGTGGGGCCCACCACCACCTCTTCTTCATCCACCCTTGCCCACGGATCCCCCACCTCCATCTCCTCTCCCCCATCGTCGCCCTTTCGGCGGGCGCGGTCCACGTCGGCGACGGGCCGGCCACGGGCGTCGCGACGGGGATAGTCTTAGGGTTTAAATCCGGTATCACACCATCTCTTGAGATCGTGTTTCAGCTATTGCCTGTTCCTTTATGTACTTTTATTTGTTTTCTGGAATGATTTAGAAATTTGTCACATTGTTTGTCATTTCCTCCCCCTCTTAAAATCTGACCCGCTTAAGGGTTATCATTAGTGCTTTCATTCATCCCCCCTCATACCTTCCCATCATGAACCATCATCCATAGAAGAAACCCTGGGTATGATGCTTCAAGAACTCAAGCTTCCGCGATCAGAATCTTCCAAGAACCACGACACCCTCCTCAACCACATTAATCACCAAGACGATCTTTCCGCTAACCGTGTCACCATCGTGTCTAAACTACACAACACCTCCTCCAGTGGTTCTGACACCAACTCTCCCCCACCAACCCCCACCACTACCACCCCACCCCCACAAAAAATCACCAACCACCCAAAATCCTATATATGACCTTTTATGGTCCAACCCTTTATATTGGATCTTTTAAGCCGATAACTACTTCATATACTATGCAATACCTAACAACCAACGTGTCTCTTTAATAGTCTTCTACTTCGTCGGAGAAGCTCTGAGTTGGTATAAGAACCAAGTCACAAACCACCTCCTTTGCACTTGGCCAGACTTCAAGCGTGCTTTGGAGCTACGATTTAGTCCCTCGCCCTTTGAAAACTACCATGCCATGTTGTTTAAACTCAAACAAACCTCTACTGTTAGTGTTTATATAGCTGATTTTGTGAAGTTAAACAATTTGGTTATAAGAGTCTAATTGAAAATTCTTAAGAACTATTTCATCACAGGCTTGTGTTCTGATATACTAGCCGCAATCGCCTTACACCACCCCTAGTCCCCTACCCTCAATGTGGCCTATGGCCTCGTTAAGTATATAGGATAAAAAGATAGTTTCACTCCATCTTTTTTCTTCTTTTTAAAACAAATTTCCTTTCACCACTAAGACATCCACTGCCACTGTCAACCCTCCTACCAAAACCACTACAGCTACAACCTCAACTAACCCTACACTATTGATATCTACCCCACCAAACCACCCACACCGATTACAGTCACTTGTTTATCCACTGAAACAATGCAAAAACGGAAGTTGGAGGATCTATGCTTTCGTTGCCCTAAGAGCTATTTTTCAAGCCACAAATGTAACCCAACCTAGTTCTTGTTGATACTCAACAATGACGATGAGATCACGACTAAAACAGAACAAGTGATTTCATTTTACGTGTTGAAGGCGCTGACATCGTTCTTGGTATTAAATGGCTGGCAATTTTAGGTAACTCAATGGCAGACTTTAGTGTCCATCAAATCTCCTTTCTCATAATGACAATTGATGCACGTTAAAAGGGGAACATACTACCATCCTAATTTCACCAAGTTACTTAGCCCACCTACTACACCACAATTCCGTAGCCTCACTTTGTATCCTTATATTTTAACACCAACCATCCCACAAGCCCATTTACCAACCCTTGAACCACACCTAGACCTAGCTATTGAACAACTATTATAAGGTTTATATTGTTGTTCAAACCACCATGCAATCTACCACCTTAACGTTTCCATGATCATCATATCCTAATATAACCCAAAGTCTTTCCTATTAATGTCAAGTCATCCGCTACCCTCACTACCAGAAGTAGGTCATGACAACCCTTATCACTAACATGATCAAGGAAGGTTTCTTTCAGCCTAATTAAAGTTCATACTTGTCCCCGATTGTGATGTTCAAGCTTATGTATCCAAGTGTGCAACATGCCAAACTACTAAATATGCCATACACAAACCATATGGCCTCTTACAACCATTACTGATTTTGGAAAGTATCTCAATGGATTTTATAACAAGCTTTCCTACTCACTATACAACCACCTTTCTAGCCTCGTTGTTTCTGTAAGAAGTCTACAAACTCCATGGCTTGCCCAAGTCCATTGTATCCGATCGAGACTTAATGTTCATGTGTCGTTCTTAGCAGCAGTAACTATTGCAGTAGTTGGGCACAAGGTTACTATATTTTAGTGCTTACCATCGACAGACGGATGGACAAACGAAGGTAGTAATTTTTTGTTTGGAGTCATACTTACGAGCTTTTCTCCATAATGAACCTCAAGCTTCAAAATTCGAACATTTGTAAAATTTAAATTTTATCAAATTCAAAATTCAATACGATTCAAAGTCGAGTTAATTTGATTCGAATTCTACTAAAATAAATAATGTTTATATCTAAACCTAAAGCATCCAGATGTTAAATGATTTAAATATAAATAATGGATAATTGTTAACCTAAAGACCTAATTTCTCAAATATTAGAAGCTCATATTTTTGTATAATATTATTTATCAATTCAAATAATAAGAATAATATGTATAATTTTAATTTAGGTTTCAATTTAAATTCAATTTGATTCGAATCGAATTTTGATTTTCGGGTTCAATTAGAATACTTAACATCCCTATCATCTTCCATTGAAATAAACAACTGAAACATATAGTAGAGTAGCGAGATCACATTCCATCTATCATAATATATCTCACTCTCTCATCAAATGAACCCCCATATTTTGCTGTAGTTTGACATTGTTGGAAATTTATGTGTAAATTAGCAAGTTGGCATGTTTATACTTTGTCCCACATTGGTGGGGGAAAAACTTTGATGTGACTTATAAGGGGCTTTCACTTGTGGGTCTCCAAAGTATTAGTTAGGTTAAGAGAAGGGCTAAGCCCATATGCTATCGAGCTGAGAGGGAACACAAGTTTACGAATGGGCGCGTTTGAGGGGCAATTTGCACATACGCATTATCGCTAGGATAAGGAGATAAGGAGCTTTTGTTTTTAGCTAGGGCCTGGCTCAGGTGCGTGAGACCTGCTGATAGAATCGAAACCGACTTGGTGATAAACCTGGTAGATAGACTCGATCAATTAAGCAGATCAGATCCCTTGCATAATCGAATTCGCTAGCTGGTAGGGGTTATCCCCATCCTCCGTTTTTCTCATAGTTGGTTATGATTTATGCTTATAAATAGAGGCTTCATGCTACTAGTTTATTCATCCCTCTAATTCGCAATCCTTCTCTATTTTGTGATTTTCTTCTCTTCTAGTTACAGATTTATCACAACTTCTACGTTATCTGGTTCCATTATTGTTGGAATACAAGAATCCCAGATCTGTTTTGCATAAAATCCTGGGGGTTTACGTTGTAAATAGAGTGCGTAAAATCCTCTAAGGAGAAGAGTTTTTCCATGCAGTTCATCACTTGAAGAACACCGAATAACATGTTGGTTTTATATTTTGTGTGTTCTTTAATTAGTCTGATAACATGACACTCTTCTTCTACCTTTCTTTTAATTAGTTTCGGTCATGTAGGATCAAACTTGTTTGGCTAATAAGTTGGTAATAATAATAATTAATCATTGTTCTGTTTAGTCTGATATGATTTTCAACAATCTTAAAGGATTTTATTTTTGTGTTTAAAATAACTAACCAAATGGACGCTAAACTTGCTACCGCTAATTCGAGATTCATGAATCAAGAGTTTGTCAAGTTGGATAGATTCGACGGTTAGAACTATATTTGCTGGACTGATAAAGTCAAGTTCATGCTGATCGTTCTAAATCTATATTATGTTCTTGATCCTAATTTGGTCCTGATCCCTGATGGCGCGGTTACTGAAGAGGGAAAGGAATCGAATCAGCAGGTGATTTCTGATCTGAAAAAGTAAAGACTTGTACGAAAGAAAGTTGAAGATGTTTGTCTTGTTCATATGAATAACTCACTTTCTGATCGTCTTTATAACTTGTACTCGCAGGTAACAAGTGCTAAAGAGTTATGGAAAGCTTTGGAACTCAAATACAAGGCTCATGAAGAAGGTACTAACAAGTACCTTATTGTTAAGTATTTAGACTTCCAGATGGTAGATGAGAAGTCAATCTTGGAGCAGGTGCATGAACTCCAAGTCTTTATTAACAAGTTGACTGTGCTTTTATTCCTATACCAAAAATCTTGCAAGTAAGGGCTATCATTACTAAACTACCTCCCACCTACAAAGATTCCTCCAAAAGAATGATTCATAAATCTAAGTACTACTCTTTGGATGAACTATTAAAGCACCTTCGAATTGAGGAGGAAATGCGTAATAGGGACAAAAGAAGTAAAGTTGGATCAAGTGTGAATCATGTGGCTGCAGGGGGAATCTGGTCAAAATGGGAAGTATTAATCAAAACAAAAGAAACCGTTAGCACCTAAAAAGAAAGAATTCAAGAAACCGCTTCAAAACAATAACCAATAACCAAAAAGGTCTGGAAAATGTTATGTTTGTGGAGAAACTGGACATTATGCACGAGAGTGCCGTAATAGGAAATCTGGTCCTATAGCTGGCTCCACAAATGCGGTTGATAATCTTACCAACATGGTGGCAAATGTGGGAATTGGTGATGTTAATATGCTTGCTAAGCGTACACGCATGTTGGCATGTAGAGGATGGTTTTTGGATTTTGGAGCTACTATTCATGTTAATATGCTTGCTAAGCCTACCCGTGCGTGAGGGGACTGTGGTGGTGTGTGCCGACGAACATCATGTAGGAGTTCGTGGGGAAGGCAGGGTGTGACTTAACTTCAGAGATGGTCAGACTGTGATCCTTCAACATGTGTTGCATGTTCCTGGTATCTCAAAGGGTATTATTTCAGCAGATAAGTTTGATCGGAATAGGTACAAGATGGTGCTTAAGGATCCGCGTGTGAAGTTTTCTTGGAATAACATTTATGTGGATCAAGCTAAAAACATAGATGGAATGTATTGCCTTGACCTAGCTAAAGATGGGAATGAAGAGAAAGAGATTGAGAATGCTAGTATCTCTGTGCTTGATGGGTTTGGTAATGAAAGTTATAGTGATAGTGGTTTTAGTGGTGATAGTGGTAGTGTTAGTACTTTTGCTGGTCATGTTTCTGATTGAAATGTTATTGGTTATGAATAAAATGTAATAATGTCTTTTGATCATATTACTTGTTCAATTTCTTTATGGCATAAACATTTAGCTCATACAAATATCAAAAATATTAAAAAAAAGGCAAACTAAAGATTTGATAAAATTAAACGATAAAGATTTTGAAAAATGCGAAATTTGTGTAAAATCAAAATTTACAAAAAAACATTTTCCAAGTGTCCAACAACGTAATACATCATTAGTAGATTTGATCCATTAAGATATTTGTGAACCGAATGAATCTTTACCCGCAGTGGTAAGCGATACTTTATCACTTTCTGCGATGACACGAGCCGTTGCTTACACGTTTATTTATTGCGCACAAAAGACGAAACTTTTGATGCATTTAAAATATATAAGGCCGAGGTTAAAAAACAACAAGAGAAACACATAAAATTTCTTCGCTCAGATCGAGTAAGAGAATAATTTAACCGATAAATTGATGCATTCTACTTAGAGGATGGCATTATACATGAAATAACTTCACCGTTTACTCCACAACAAAATGGTTTGGTTGAGATGGTTAACTGTATGTTAAACCAATTGGGTTTACCAAGTTACTTGTGGGGAGAAGTTTTATTGACCGCCTATTATGTTCACAATAGAATCACTAGTCATGTGATTCCTACTAGCCCATATGAGTCTTGGAAAGGAAGGAAACCAAACATAGAGCATTTAAGGGTTTGGGGATGTGTCACTTATTATTGGACACCTGATCCTAAGAGATCCAAACTCGAAACCCGAGCTATGAAAAGCCTGTTTATTTGACATAATCGGAATAGCAAGGCTTATCTATTGAGGACAAGTTTTCTATAGATGATGAAAACTTAAACCCCACTACAACTACCAGTACTTCTCGAGAGAGTGTCCAACCTTTACAAATTATTAAGAACCAAGGCGAAGTACTAGAGGTAGAAAGAGAAGACTTATGGAGATGATTTCCTCTCTTATTTGGTTGAAGGAACACAACGGAAAGTGACGAGAGAGGTCATTTTCGTTATTAATTTGGATGATGATCTTAAAACTTTCAGTGAAGCCATGTCATTGAGAGATGCTCCTTTGTGGAATGAAGCAATCAATAATGAAATGAATTTAATTATGAGAAATAAAACTTGGAGTTAGCTGATCTACCCAAGGGAAGAAACCCATTGGATCCAAATGGATTTTCAAGAAGAACTATCGTCCAGATAAATCTATTGTTTTACCTATAAAGCAAGATTAGTTGCTAAAGGTTATAGATAGAGAGAAGGAATAGATTATTTTGATACCTATGCTCCGGTTGCTAGAATTAGTCCTATTAGAACACTTATATCAATTTCTACATTGAAAGGATTGTACATTCAACAAATGGATGTGATGACAACCTTTACTAAATGGTTATTTGAAAGAGGAGATCTATTTGGAGCAACTAGAAGGGTTTGTGATGCTCGGACAAAATATTAAAGTGTGTAGACTTATTAAATCTCTATATGGTCTGAAGCAAGCTCCTAAACAATGTCATGAGAAGTTTGACACCACTGTGACTAATTTCAGATTTTAACATAATAGTGCTGATAAATGTATCTATACAAAATGCAAACCCGAATACACAATCGTGGTCTGTCTTTATGTTGATGATATGCTGATCATTAGCACTCACTTAGAGGGTATTTCTGAAACTAAGAAATATCTATCTTTGAACTTTAAGATGAATTATATGGGAGAAGTTGATGTCATTCTTGGGATCAAGGTAAAAAGAACATATAGTCAGATTTCTCTGAGTTAATCTCATTAAATAGAGAAAATTCTAACAAAGTTTCAACACTTAAACATTCAAGAGTTTAACACATTATTTGATCCAAGTGTGAAACTTAAGGTGAACTCTAGGAGAGCAGTGGCTCGACTAGAGTATGCAAGTGCAATTGGTAGAATGATGTATGCCACATATTGCACTCGCCCTGACATTGCTCTTGTTGTTAGCAAACTGACTCAGTATACTATGAACCTAGGTATAGAGCACTGGAATGCAGTGGGTAGAGTACTTGGATACCTAAAGAGGACAAGTAATTTTGAATTGACATATATGTCATCTTTCAGGATACTCAAAGGTTATTCTGATGCTAGCTGGATTGATCAAAACATTGATTCAATCTCCATAAGTGGGTGGATCTACACTCTAGCTGGAGGAGCGATTTCTTGGGCGAGTAAGAAACAGATGTGTATTGCACACTCAACCATGGAAGCTGAGTTCATAGCACTAGTTGCGGTTGATAAGGAAGCAGAGTGGATTATAGATCTACTTATAGACATCCATCTTTGGGATGTTCCAATGCCATCAATTCCCATGTATTGTGATAGTGAAGCCACACTATCTGCAGGACCGGCGAAGGGGGTCAATGCAACAGTTTCACAGTGTTGGGAGAGAGTTAGAACACTTAGTAGATCAAATAAGGAACCAGCTTATGTTGAAACAAAGAACACAAGTAAAGAACATAACAAGAACAAGAACAAGAACACTATAATATGGTTTTCAAGAATGATGTATATTGCTCCTATGTTCTTACAAAGTGTTACAAAGCTTAAAATAAAATGACAAGTACTTGAGATACTTTATACTACATCCTACAGCCGGCCATACTTGAAGGCCAACTGAAAATACTAATCTAGACAACAAGATCAATGTAAAGTCAAAAGGCAGATTGCCTTTTGACTAGTGACTATGACATGCCATAGCTCACATCCTTATCAAATAAAAAAAGGATAAAAGTACAAAAGTAGACAATTACTGACTTAAGACCTTAATCTACAGTTTGAAAAAAGTAAGGACTTTTCACCAACTCATATAAGTTTGTGAGTCTTTAGAGGTGGCAGCGAAAAATTGTTCAGCTTTTGTCAAAAGTGATTCAGAAAAAGCATGTCTTCTCTATCTTAAGAAGAAATCAGTCTCTTGGCTTTGGAAGACTTTGTGTTTGAAGCTTCGGAAGACTTTGTGTTTGGCTTCGGAGGATTTAGTCTTTTGGCTTCTGAAGATTTGATACTTAATGTAATTCATTGAGTTGTATTAAATCTTCCAAAGTAACTTCCTTGTACTTCACATGTGCATGTTGAGAGCTCTTTGTTTGCATCAACCTCTAAGTGTAATCCTTACACTATTTAGAATATACAATGCAGTTTATAATAGGAAGTCAAGACATGTAGGTCTTCGGCATAATTTTGTGAGACAAGTAAATAAGATTGGTACCATCAAGGTTTTCTATGTCAAGTCATATAGGAACTTAGGTGATGCTCTTACCAAACCTCTAATGGAAGATTTGGTAGTAAATACCACGAGAGCCATGGGTCTAAAGCCACAATAGAATCGTTCGTGATGGAAACTCAAATTGAACTTAGCGAGCCTATTTATCAAGTTTAATGGGTAACAACGGAGTCATTTAACGAAAAGGTACTATCAATGTGATAGATCCATGTGATGTAAGATAGTACGTTGTTGCCAAGAACAAGGTTGAGCTAATGCTCTTAACAAAGTTTTGGAGGCATCTAAGCAACGAGGATGTTATGAAACTTTGCATAAATTATCTAGAGGTGGTGCCACCTCAAATGAAGATCTATGGTTTATCTTGTAAAGGGTCATGATAAGGATTTATAGCACACCGCCATATTCCCGCTCAGTGAGAATGCAAATTCGGCCGGTGATGTATCGGGGTAAATCGAAGGGGGTCCTCAGGTTCTTGGTTAATTTCATTGGACACCATTAAATCTATCTCTTCTTGTTTATCAACATAAACTGGGTTTAATCTCCGTGACACCCGAGTGGCATCATATGTCTTAGTGAAAGGAAACATTCCAACTTGATAGGGGATTGTTTGAAGTTTACTTGTAAATTGACATGTTTACACTTTGTACCATATAGGTAGGGGATGAAGCCTTGAGTGATTTATAAGCGGCTTTCCCTTATGGGTCTCCAAAATGTTAGTTGGGCTAAGAGAAAGGGCTAAGCCCACACGCGTGCTGAGCCGAGATGGACATGCAAGTTCGTGAATAGGCACGTTTGAGGCTCGAATGGGCATGTTTGAGGTTCACTTTCCACTTACGCATCACCGCAAGGAGCTAAAGAGCCAAGGAGCTTTAGTTTTTAGCTAGGGCCCCGGTTCAGGTGCGTGCGACTTGTAGATAGAATCGAAACCGACTTGGAGATAAACCTGGTGGATAAAGTCGATCATTTAAGAAGATCAGATCCCCTATGTAACTTAATTCGCTAGCTGGTTGGGGTTATCCCCATCCCACGTTTTTCTCATAGTTGGTTACGATTTATGCTTATAAATAGAGGTCTCAAGCTACTAGTTTATTCATCCCTCTAATTTGCAACCCTTTTCTGCTCTACGATTTTCTCCTCTGCCAGTTACAGATTTCTCACAGCTTCTGCGTTTATTTGGTTCCATTGCTGTTGGAATACCAGATACGTTCTGTATAAATCCTGGGAGTTTACGCTGTAATTTACATCAAATAGAGTGCGTAAAATCATTTAAGGACATGAGCTTTTTCCGTGCAGTTTATCACCCGAAGAACACCGATTAATAGGTTGGTTTTATATTTTTGAGTGTTCTTTAATTCGTTTGATAACAGAGAACACTCTTCTTCTACTTTTCTTATAATCAGTTTCGGACACGTAGGATCAAACTGGTTCGACCAATAAATTAGTAAAATAATAATGAATCATTGTTCTGTTTGGTCTGAGCTGATTTTCAACATGCATGATTTTCAACAAACTTCAAAGTTATGTTTAAAGCATGAGGTGCTCCAAGGTGATGTCCTAAAAGTTAAGTCAAGAATCCAAAAGCAAAAGCAGACACATCACATAGTTTGGAGGTAAGCTTGTAAGCCCACTTGTTTATCTGTTGATTGTATCAATCGTATTCAGAAAAGATTAATCAAGTGTATACTTTGAAAGAATATCTTGTATCTATATTATTACTCAAAGTATACGTGTTTGATAAGTAAAATAGTCAACTTATATTTCGCATTTGTTATCTGTTGATAAAACAGAAAAATCTTGTTAAATCATTAACCCTATCCAACAATAAATTTGTAACATATGAAAAAAAATAATAACTACTAACTAAAATATGAATGAATCATTGGGGTTGATGGATTAATAACATAATCAAAATATGTCAAAGCATCTAAGTTTGAAGGTATAAGGTTTAAATCTTATAATAGTGAAAAAATGCCGTTCTAAGAAAAATAAAATATGAGTGTGTAGTATATGATGCTTACTTTTAGTTCTGAAAAATATACATTTAATATAATATGAATTTCAACAACCCACCTCTAGTTCAAAAACCATTATTCTTATGTTTTTTTTACTCTTTAGTAAAACTCTAAACAAAACAAAGAACCCTATACCAGTTAAAGACAAAGTCAAGTAGAGCGTTCGAGCTTAATAGTTGTTGAAGCATAATTTGAGAAGGAGAAAGAGGAGAAAGATCGAATCAAGAAGTTGCTGAAACTAAAGTTGAGTAGAGCATTCGAGCAGAGCAACTGCTGAAGCCAAGTTCAAGAAAGATCGAATCAAGCAATTGTTGGAAGTCCAAAGTCAATTAGAACAACCCAATTGTTGAAGCCAAGTTTGAGAAAGATTAAACAGAGATGAAGAAGAGATGAACGCCATTCAAGCGACTGGAAGCCACATACACCTTGGGTATACGGGTAGATTTAAGGTAGAATTCTTACCTACAATGTTTAAGTAAGTTTTGTTTAAACCATGAGGCGTACTCCCCGCATCACACATACTACTCACTGCTATATTAGCGTCACATTATTTTTTATATTCTACCCTCTTTATTCTGAAAATGGATTTTGCACGTTCCACATTCCACCAACTTTAACTTTTTTTTTATTTTTCTTAAATAAAAATAATATTAATATTTTAAACAATGATGTAATAAATTTAAAAGGTTGTCATTAAATAACTAATTAAAAATGTAATTACAACATTAAAAAAACATAAATACAAAGGGTGAATTAATGACCTATCCGAGCCTGTATCATGTCCTTCCCTTGGTAATGGTAAAACCAATAATCATTCGACACACACTCGTCTTTTGGTCGATGTATGTCTTCGAGCACAACTTGCGTTAAGGCGTTATTGAAAGCCAAGTCCCAATCACCATCAATCATCACCAAAGGATTTGCAGGTTCAACCCTCGACGAGTTTGTAGGCTCCACCCCCATTGAAGAGTTTTCCGGTATACATTATGGGGACAGTTTTAAAATTGAAAAATATTGGCTCTTCGGTTTGTTATGTTTCAAATTTAGCAAATAAGCTAGGAACCAAATAATGAAAGCCAAAAAGTGAACATGAAATATGGGTATTTATAGTGCTTAAAAATAGTGATACAAATAACCATTATAATAATGATTTCCATCAAAATTACCGATACAAGTAGGTGTCAAAGCCGCTTTCGAAATTACCAATGCTTTCCTCCTTTCTAAAGTACCAATCTCCGGTTTGAAAAATGGGTGAGACAATACCAAGGGTTTCACTAGAAGTGTCGGTTAAAACCAGAGGAACAAGGTAACATAACTATATCATGCTATAATGAAATAAGTGATCACGCCGATCTCTAATAATTTAGATCTCGAAGCAGGCATTCCCTCAACAAGAGGAGATGGAAGTTACGACGGACCACATAATCATACACTCGTAACAGTGCATGCACTGAACGCATTGATCTAATAATACCCTATGTATACCGCTCACTCAACGTTTAGGCATAAATTCAATACTCATTTATAGCTATTCACATTTCCCTTCCAAACACACTCACTGACATACAAGGATAAAATCTTGAGGCGAGACAATGGTGTCTTGTTTATAGGTCATCTAAATTGCGTCCATTTGTCAAGCACCAAAGCGAGCCAGTGTCGCAACATATATCATTATCATCACAAAACCACAGGTTCATATGAAATTTTGAGGCGAGACTAATGTTGCAACTAATGGTGTCCTGTTTACAGGTCATCTAAAATGTGTCCATCTCTCAAGCATCACAGCGAGGCAGCGTCACAACATATATCATTATCATTACAAGATCACGAATGCAAAGTTTTCAATTATTCATCATCGGTCTACTTATTAAAAAAATCCACACATGAATCACCATTTATCTGGCCGATCCTTTCACATTCAGATGTATGAAACGTAGTGAAAAATAGTGTCTATTTTTCAACTTCATGGGTAGACAAGTGTTTAAATATAAGATTATAGAAACTATGATGTCTCTATTTCTATACAACTCGATTTAAAAGGTTAGCAAATGGTAGAACATTTTGAATTGAGTTTTGGCCTGTTGCGTTTTTAGAGTTTTCCTCATTTCAGTTTGACCTGGTGAATTTGATATTTGAAATACAACTAAAATCGTCCATGTTTATTGTCCACCGCTAGTAACTACAGTCAATGGCAATCTGCGCAACGTTTGGGCAAGAATCTACAAGGGCACCTCAACCCTAACCCACTAACAACATTATCCACATGGTCCGAGCCCATGCAAGATTATTACCGGCTTTATAAGAAAAGTTAACACTGTCAGCCCAAGCTGAACCAACCCTTTTTGGCACCCACAAGGGCAAGCCATGTTGAATCGAACCGCTTTGATCTCATGAATATTATCTTGTTTGACCCAAACCCATTATGAGATCATGAGCCGTACATAGAGATGAATCTGTCAACCTTCTGAATTCTGCCAAAAGTGGTAGCATACTAGCATCACATACATGTCTACAAAGTGCCTAAGGCACAGGATACATATTCGGTTTCAAAACTAGCACCGGTGCTTACGTCACTACTTTTCTCATTTTCCCTAGTTTTTTTCCCTATTTTACAAGGTGTGTCGTCCCAGTTTTTCCCCTTTT
This sequence comes from Flaveria sonorensis, assembly GCA_025506505.1. Taxonomy (NCBI): domain Eukaryota; kingdom Viridiplantae; phylum Streptophyta; class Magnoliopsida; order Asterales; family Asteraceae; genus Flaveria; species Flaveria sonorensis. Next base: position 9,759,998 of record CM046431.1, on the reverse strand, counting down.
CCCCCTTTTTTCTAAAAAAAAAACAGAATGTTCAACAGATGGGTTGTGCACTGGTGAATACCGGTGAATATTCACTGGGTTGTAGCTCCATGAAACCGAGGGCGCGGCGCGGTATTCCTGGCCGGCCCCTGTTTTTCCCGAGATTACCATGGCTTCTCCCCATGTCCACTCCTTCCCCCTTAGGGTGATAAATTGCAATGCCATAACTACTGCTAAAAAATGCGATCATACCTGCAGTCAACTGCTATTGCAATATATGAAAGCACACTTAAATACCTAATCACACCCATTCTTCAATTTACCTGTGTTGCTTCAGTATCTTCGTCTAAAAAACTATTGAGTTGTTTAGAGGCGCTTTGGACCCAAAAGCCAAGGCAGGAGGTGCACATCACGTACATGAAGCAAACATCTATCTACAACTACATAAGCTTTATTTACATGCACAAACTACATTGCTCTCATCTATTTTACATATACAAACATTTATCAAGTAAATCTTTCATAGTTTTTACATCTTTCATAGTTTTTACATCATTAGGTTCTTTTAACTTATAAGCCTCCCATATGTTGACCAATTTTGACCCAGAACTACATGAGGCATGCCTTCATCACCCTGATGCGTTTTCCTTAGCTCCTCACACATAAGCATGCCTCGGGCTCCCCTTTTTAAACAAGGTTCACTACTAGTGCAACATGCACGAGTTGTATCTCCATCCACCTGGCAATATCCATGGACCGAGAACAAATGAAATTACAACATACACATCTAGTCTAGAGATAATTTTTAACTCAAACCCACATAGTGTTCCTATTCAGATAATCAGACGTTCCAGCAAGCATAAAAGCACTAGAACCATACCATATTTCATGCACCTGGCCCTATCCAAAGATATCCTCACAGGTAGTAAAACGCTCAAAAACAATAAAAAATCGAAAAAAACTATTTCCTACTTTTGCTACCAAACCAGAAGAGATTCATACTTTAAAAGCATTTATGCAGCTCACAACATATTTTACTATGAAGCCTTGCTCATACAATCAGCAGCCTATCACCATCACCATCCCCAAACAGAAATGATCTCATTTTTCAGCTACAATATTCTAGCAGCCATTTTCTTTGCTGCCAAATTGCAACAATCAACAATGAAAGCAGAAGCAGTGTCTCCTAAAAGCCATTTTCCTACTTCTACAACCAAACCACAGATTCATTCATTAAAATCGTTTATGCAGCTCACAGCATATATTACTTATGGAGTCACGCTCATACAATGCCACAACTTATAATCATCACCATCACCATTACTTTCACAATCAAACAGCTATGAAGATCACAAGTTTCAGCCATAATATTCTAGCAGCCATGAGCCATCTTTCTTTTTGCCTAATTGAACCAATGAAAGAAGAAGTGATGTCTCCTAAAAGCCACCAAGATGTCGATTATTGTTTGAGGGCACACTACTGAGTACTGCCACCTACTTAACTGAAAAGACTGATAATGCTTTCTTTGCTTTTCTAGAGATTCATTCCTGGTAGAGCAATCCACTTAATAACTGAAACTTTTGTTAATCTAAGCTAAAGGTTATACTATATACTGTTTCCTTGCTTTTCTAAGGATTCATGTACAACTTAGTGGGCTATAGTTTAGAAGTATTCAAGAACCCTTACCTATGTGTTTAGATAATTCTTAATGATTTGTCTCTTGCAAGTGTAGAGTAATGAAAACCCCAAAATTTATTGTCTTTTATTGATCAACTATTATACAAATACAACATTATTCACAAATGAAACCAAATCTAATCATAACTCCTTGTTATGATAAAGATAATTGCAATAAATCATAACCACATTAAAAGACTAATAAATTCTATCTAGTAGTAAGTTCTTATTAAACAACAATTGCAACAAAAGCCATAAATCATAACCGGTAATGAACTAAATATTCTTATTAAACAACAATTCCCACATATAGTTTCTTATGAAACCAAAAGTATATTCCCAAAACATTAGGTAAACACTCAATCATAATCAAATCATGCAAAACCAAAACTCAAACACTAAATCAAATTCATTAATCCGAAAGTTCATAATCTCAATACGATCAAATTAACACTCTAACCGCATACCGTTAGACCAAATCAGTGTTTGACATCCATGATGCTTTTGATGTTGGGAGCATAGAGCGAATAAACAACGGCTTGTCTTTTGGCAACCTGAAGCTGAGAGTTTCCGTCGGAGAAGGCGGCGGCGATTGACGAGGGTTCCGATAGGGTTTTGTTGTGATGAAAGGAGTCGATTGTACGGCGTTTGGTGTACTCTCTGATGTTGTAGTCCGGGAACTGACGAGCTGACCGGAGAAGTGACCGGAAAAGTGAGAGGATCTCCGCCCTAGACGGCGGTGGTACAGCCGTCGCCATTTTGTTGTGGTGATGGAGATGAGGGTTTTCGTGTGGTTTTGTGGTTACTGTTGCTTTTTCTTTCTCAAATGAAAACTTTGTAAATGTTAGATGATGAATGTTACCGACTCGCTAGCTGATCTGTGTCATCCTCGCCCAATAATGTATTAATGTTTTTGAGGCTTTGAACCGGCCGGTTTATGCCGAGTCGGCGGTTAGACCCGGTTGAATCGGGGGTTGGATCAGTTGGATTGTTTTTTTTTATATTTTTAAAAAAGTAAATTACTATTTTCGTCCCTGAGGTTTAACGAAAATCACGATTTCAATCCAATAGTTTATTTATTACACTGACGGACCAATAGTTTCAAGTTTTGTTTCAATTTCACACAAATCATTAACACCGTTAATGTTTGTTCTGTTAACCGATATAAAAAAACTTTTTTGCCCCTGGCTAATTAAATACCCCTCCCCCCATCCCCACTTTATCTCTCTTTTTTTTTTCTCTCTCTCTCTCTCTCTCTCACACACACACTTTTCTGTTACTTCTCAAGATTCTCGCATCACCGCCGCCTCCGATAACCACAACCACCACCATCGCTCACCTACCACTTGAAACCCGTCGACCACCTACCATCACTAACATCATCCAACCTTAACCCATCTCTTCTGTTGGTATTCCTCCATCATCATCATCATCTAACCCTCCTTATTAATCAAGTTAAAGACTTGAAGAGCCTCTTTGAACCACCTCAATCAAGTCGCCCCTCAATCTAATCAAAGAACCCCCAAAGTTAAAGAACCTTAAACTGAATCGACGGTGGCCGGCGACAAAGGTTTTACAATGGTGGTGTGGTGATACGACGAGTGGTTCTTGTGTGGTGATGGTCGGCGGTCACAGCTTGACAAAAACCGGCGGCGACCACCACCCCATCTCATCATCGCGGTTAATCTGCATCTCCCTATCTCTTTTCGACAGTGTATGATGGTGGTGGTTCTTGTAATTTAATCAAAGAACCCCCAAAGTTAAAGAACCTTAAACTAAATCAATGGTGGTTCCAGTTCGTGACAGTATGTCAGTGGTAGTGAGCTTTCTGGTGTGAGATGGTGGTGGTGATGGCAGGAGAGGGTGGTGGAGGTCCGGTGGCAGTGGATTGGGGTTGAGGGTGAGTCTAGGGTGGAGAGAGAGAGAGAGAGCACGCATAGGAGAGAGAGAGAGAGAGCGCGCACAAATTATGGTGGGGTGGGTAGGTGGGGTTTTATTTGTTATTTGTAATTTATTTTGTATTTTTTAAATCACAAGGGTAAATTTGTCATTTCATATTAACTTAACGGAAAATTTTAACGGAGTTAACGATGTGAGTTGAAATTGAAACAAATCATAAAACTATTGGACCATCAATGTAATAAATAAACTATTGGACTGAAACCGTGATTTTCGTCAAACCTCAGGGACGAAAATAGTAATTTACTCTTTTTGAAATTTTTAGTATTTTTTACATATATTCATTAAAATAATTATAATTTTATCCGGTTCTCATAACCGGTCCGACCAGTAAACCAGTAAGGCGTTTGGTTCACTGTCCGATGCGATTGCAAAAACATTGTAAAAATCCAAAAAGGAGAGGGTGAGCCTCTAATCCAAGACTCTTGGAAGGAGAGAGGATACACACGCCTGCACACCACTGAGTTGAGCCAGCCTTTGACTTATAAATGGCATTGCCTCCATGTAATACAAATATGTAGAGTGTCAAATATAGATAAAATTACAGAAAACGTACTTTAGGTTTATAAAAAATTGCAGTTATCATTATTTATCTTAAAAAATTACTCTAATTATCTTTTATGTATATCTTTTATAACAGATTTCGTCCTTTAGACTAACTGTTGTTAAGTTATTCTGTTAAATCAAGGGTAATTTGATCTTTTTAGCTCTAAAGGACTATTTATGTAATTAAACATAAAGGACGTGTTCTGCAACTTTTTTATCTTTTAATTAATTTATGTTTTTTTTACAATTATACATATAAATTTCTATATATAGCATAACATATACTATTTAATTATTTTCATTAACATTTTACATATAAATATAAATTATGTAAATAGTATTATTATTTTTTATACTTACGCCCTTAGCTCTATATATTTTACCTTTAATATTTTTTACAAGATATTTTTATATAATTATAGATTTACTACCTTAAAGTTGTTTTTTTAATCTAAGATATATTAGTGATTAACTAGTAACGTGTTCGCGCGATGCGGCGGGTGCGACACTTTTTATTATGGTACTCGCTCTGGTTAGTTTTATATTTAAAAAACCGAATTCCTTCTTTTAAGCATATTGTAACAAACATGAAAAAAATTATATATAATTATAGATACAAGGGTCTAAGTGTAAATAAGTTTAAAGTTCCACTTTTTTAGTAGCGTTAGAAAGACATAATTACCCTTGTTAAATTGATTTTTTAGGTTGTACCTTGTGCTTAAAATTTACAAATCTCTTAACTTTGGCCGGAATCCTTCCTTCGTGCATTATAATATAGTATAGATAGAGAGGGTCACATATGGTTAGTTTTTTAAATTAAGTTTTAACTAAATTTCAATAACCGTTATTCCTGTGTTTTTTTAACTAAAAATATATTCTAATTTTAAGTAAAAACGAAAAAATAAAACCAAACGGAAAATAGACGTAAAACATTGAACTACGCACGTGAAACGTAAACATTAAAAACAGTAACTAAGTCGATCTAGGACCCGCGCGTTTTGTCGTGACCGATAAACTGGAAAAAATATGCATAAAAACGTGGAATCACACACGCATATTGTGGCTAGTTAACTCGTAAATTTAGACCGAAGCGTAAAACTAAAAGTTTATAAAAGATGAAGTATAAGGGACCAAAGTTGAAAGTGAAAATTATAAAAGTAAAATTATAAACAATGTAAAAATATTAGAGTTAAAAGTAAAAAAGAATTACTAAATAAAAAAACTAAAAGTGGATAGAACCAATAAAGTTAATGTATATCATTATCTATCTATTTAAAAAGGAACCGGAGGAATAGTGATTTTTCAAATTCCGTTCAATTTTTGATCTACGGTGATTTGAGGCATGTTTCCTCTCTTTGCTACACATCTCACCCAGGAAGCCACGTGTATGACCCTTTCTTCTTCTGTTTTCTTTTCCCCTAAAGACGAAGAAAGTCACCGCCTTCATGATCCATTGCTTAATCGTATTGCTGGTAGCAAATGGCGGATTTTTCTGTCATGCATATGTAGTCTCACAGCGGTATTTGCTTTCTTCCGTTGAACGATTGTCTGAAAGCAGAGCTTCAGAGAGGTGTGATCATGCTTATCCCTACTCTCTCCTCTAAATTTTGCTTTTGTTTACTCTTATTATTTATGGACTCTGCAGTTTCTTCTAATATGAGTCTATCCTACTTAAAACAAACATATAATTATATGCTTGGTCTTATTGTTTATGCATTCATTGATCTACTATTGATTTGATGATTCAAACTTTTTAAAGCTTTGAATATACCTATTGACTTTTGAACATATGCATGGAATGATACACTTTGTGGAGGCCCATGTAAAGACAAATAAAGTATTCATAAGTAATATAGTGTAATGCTAAGTTCGTTATAATAAGATACTATTCATAAGTATTGTTACAATTTAAACCTATATATATATATGCCATAAGAATACCTACTATGATATTAATAATGACAGTAGTATTCAATTTAGTAGTACATCATTTTCTCCATAATAACACAAGCTTTTTGGTTGCAAGTGCAAGAATCATCTGACAGCCTTCCAGCATTTCGTGAAATTATCGTTTTGGTAACTTTATGCTGACTATTGTACAGGCTAAGCTTTATTGTAACCCAAAATGGATAAAAATTTCCGACCTATGTTAATTTTGTTGTTATCAGTTATATAAGCAAACTCTGATATCTTCTTTCAATAGCTTTATGCTAAAGTTATTTTGAAGGCTTACCTTTGTCATAACACACAACAGGTCAGGTTTTCCCAAGCAGAATGCTATTTTTTGGTTTTCCATTGTTAACGTTGTTGTAATCAATTATATATCAGGGACCCAACTGGATAAAAGAAGTTGAATTTTATCCTATGAATGCACTGATTATTTGTTTCAATTTGTAGATGTCGTTAGCCAATGTGATAAAGAATACTTCTCAGTCATTCTAAAGTATATTTTCTTAGATCAACATTACATATTTTTAGATGTTATGTATGCCCTAAGAATAATAGGAAGAATTATATGACACCAACCATTCTAAAGCATCTTTTGCTTTAAGAGAAGAACAAAAACCCATTGCAATGCCATTATCATTTAGCTCTAGAAGCAATGAGAAGGTAGCAAAAAAAACATGCTACTTTGAATTTCAAGAAATCATTGAATCGAGTTCTAGGTCGAATTGGTTTAGGTTAAAGAACTTTGATTTGAGTCAAATTTGGTAAGGCTGTAAAATGCCTTCATAAGGTTGGTTCATCTTGTATATGTTTTTAATATGGCATAACTTTTTTTCCCTATCTGACCAATTGTTTATTTAGAAGTATGTGGTTCTTAAGGAACAATTTGAAGTTCTTTTGCAACAAAATACAAATCTAAAATGTGTTTTAGCGATTCAGCATGAACGCCAAAAAAATTTTGACGACGACACATAAGAGTTGCAACATTTGAAGTAGTTCTCGGTCCATCAGTAATTCAGGAGTAGGCGAGGACACTCCAGGTCAAACTATTAACTCTAACCTTTATTTTACTAATACCATACAAAGCACATAGCAGAAAAGTAGGACTTAGAGGAGTATGATTGTATTTAATATTTCAATTCTTTTTTTTTAAGTTTATGATGATGATATGCACGTTAAAACTATTCCTTAACAATGCATCTAAAGCAACCTCAAGAAAGCTATGAATATCTACTAATCATATAAAAACAACTAAATAGATGGATGCTGATGGATAACAAATGAAGCAACAAGTATAGTACTGTTAGATTTTTATTTGTTTGATTTAAGGGGCAAGAAAACGCTAAATCTTTAAATATGATTTGTATTGCTACTGTTAGTATTTGTTGTTAGTATTTAAGGTCAAGTGTTTGTACATGTTTGATTTTCAAAGTTTTCAAAGGGGTTTTAACTTCATGATTTTAGGGTTCTATGATGGTTCAGTTATCAAACTGAAAGCAGGTGCTAACTTTAGATGTTGGTTTCCGTCAACATCCTTTGCCACAACCTATGGCACATAGTTAGCCAAGGTTAGACGTTTGGTCATGAGCATGCACAACTGTATTTTTTAGCTATTTGAATAGCTAATAAAAGATCCCTAGCCATAACACTGTTTGTTTTTTTGCGGTTATTGGTGATTATAGTTAATTTCCCAATCTAATTCCAGAATTCAAGAAGTATCATATTAGTTAAGTTACATATTTCTTTGACCTTACTGTAAAATTGGTTATCATATTAGTTAAGATACATATTTCTTTAATCTAATTTCAGCCTATTGTATTCACATTCATATCTCCGTATTTATCATTAGTGGTGTTGTTTTCTTGAACCAGGGACAAGAATGCCTTCCTATTAGAACTCTCAAAGCTATGCCATGACGTGGAGGAGTATACAAAAAAATTCTCGTCAATCAGGCTTGAGAAAGAGACAATGAAAATCAAAAACCTATTAATCATAGAATGTACGGTATGTTTCCTAAAAATCTTAGGTATTCATGTGTTAGTTATTGCTTCAGGTGGTAAAATATTTTTTTGTTAATTCATGTGTTAGTTATTGGTCAGGTGGTAAAATATTTTTTTGTTAATCATCCGTAACATATATATTAAGCATATGAGCTTTGTGTTAGATTTTGCTACACACCTTTTATGTGTACTAACATGCGAGTTATTTGGTAGAGTGTTACTGTTTGTTTGTTAGCTCGAATTTGTCTCGAAATCCCCTCGCGCGTGGAGGAACAACCCTATTATATATAATATTTTTTAAATTAATAAAAAGTTGTTCTCTGTTTGAATTTTATATTTAACATAATAATATTAATACAAATTTAATAATATAAATTAAAATTAGTTAATAAATAATTATTAACTAATTATAATTTATATTATTAAAAGTTATGATAAAAATTTGTATCACATATGTTACTTGTATATCTTTATTAAAATAAAATAATTTAAAAAATTATATGTATAACAAATTTTGAAATAAAAGTTAATTACGAAAAACGTCCTTCAAATTAGGTTTAGAGTTTCAAAAATAGTCCTTTAAGGGGTAGAAAGACTAAAATGCCCTTGACTTAATGGAGGAACTCAACGCCCGTTAGTCTAAAGGACGTAATCTATTATAAAAAGTATACATAAATGACGATTAGAGTACTTTTTAAAGATAAAAGATGATACCTGTAATTTTTTATAAACTTAAAGGACAATTTTTATAATTTTGTCTTAAATATATTAAAATATATGAGAAGAACCTGTCACGTGATACGCTCTGAATGAGAAAGCGTTACTATTCACTCCCTTCCATCGACAACGTAAACTGCTATTAATCTTAGGCATTGTGTAACGGTAACTTGTATATTAAACGATTATAAGGTTTACTTACATCAATATTACCCTATATATGAAAAAACAAACTTGATGAATAGTGGTACTCCACCTGTATTGCATTGTGTACAATCGATTTATACATGTACAGTTTTTATAGCTTTATGTACACAGCCCTTTGATGCATTTGGGATGGCCTTTTTAGGTGGGGATTGGGGGTTTCGTTTGCATTTCTACATGTTGTTGCCTTACCGGTTGCCCTTTTGAGAAAAACTGTTTAAGTCCTCTCTTCTATCGATGGCCGCTCTCTGCCCCTACGATGCGGTCGTTTTAGGCTTCTCTTCCCCCCAACGACCGTTGTCTACCCCTTTGCCGCCGTCATTTTTTAGATCTCTTCCACTGGCTGTTTGCGGTGTGGCCATGGCGGTGGACGCGGTCTGGATGTGGCGGTGGTTGTTGATGCCGGTAAGGATCGTCTAAGAAAATAGGATCGGGGAAGACAAGTTGGGCCACCAACGGTCTTGCTTTCACCAGATCTATTTGGGTTTTTGTAGATTGGAGACAAAGGCTTGGTTGCCCTCTTTTGGTTGCTCTTTCATTTTGTGGTTAAGTTTCCATCGGTGGTGGCGGTGCCGGTAAAGTTGTTTTAGAGGGACAGAGGGTGCGTGGTTCGGAATGATGGATTGGCCAGCTGTTGTGTCGCCGCCATCGTCGCCAGCTAGCCGGGCAACCACCCCACACGCCTTAGTTTGGGTGTTTTGAAGGCTAATTTAGAGAGGGATTGTGGGTGTGAGCTTTGGGCCGCTGCCGCCTCCCGCTTGGCTTACAATTATATCCACCTATCTTCTCTCTTAATCGCCTGTGATTGACCCATTATGGTTGTTAGAGGTCGAGACGGTGGTGGTGGTGGCACATCTGTGCCACTTGCACTTCTCTCTCTGTTTTTGGCGTTGTTTCTGGCAATGTTTGCCTCCTGTTTCTGGTTGAGATGGAGGTGGTGGCCGTTTGGCAAATTGTTGAGTTGATCTGTTTTGCATGTTGTGTCTCGCTGTTTCTGAGTGTCGATGATGATGAATAATGCCATTGTTCATCTGAGACTTTTCACTATTTTGGTAACCCTATGACTGATGCGTCGATGATGATGAAGTTGATTTCATCTGAGACATTTCGTGGTTCTAAGGCTATGATTGTTTTGCTAAAAATTAAGCCGGCTGCTTTGGCGTGGCATTTCTTCATGGTGTGCAGCCGTAACTAGCTATTAATTCTGAGCCTTGTTGTACCCGTATCATTATAATTTCAACATGTTCGGTTCTTTTTGTTATGACAATAATGTAGCGATATGATCTTTTAATTGTATAGTGTATGCGGTAGAGACTTGGTTGTTGATACTGATATTACGCTTGACACGTCTATGGCTGCGATAGTATGTCTGAGCCCTGGTTGGCTAATCGAGAATCCCGCCGCAAAGCGCGAGTTGAAAAAACACTAGTTATGTGTAATCCTAAAAAAGATGCTTTTGTGTAAACAAAAGATAAACTCGTAACATGCTGGAAAAAAATATCGGCATGTTTTACATCGATGGTAGTTATCTATGGGTAATTAATGTTGAATTTGTAAGTCTATGGACCCTAGAAAATTATAGGGACTTGCATTTTTAGATATGTTAATAGTCCAAATCTAACAAAAAATAGTAATTATCCTATCTATTAAAGAAGTAACGTGATGAATAGTGATTATGAAAGGTGGTGTCCTTTGATTGGTCGAATGTGGTGGTGGTTGTCTCTAGTTGGATTATGTGGGCGGTTGTGAACTTATCAGCTAAGCAAGACACGTGTGACTTTCGTACACACCCCATCTTTTTGTTTTTCTTTCTTTATTCTTTCCTATCCACACACACATTCACATTTTTTTTCTTTCAGATTTTAGAGAGAGAAAAAGGGACAACAGGAGTGGTGCCGGCCATGACCTCCGGCCGGCCACCCTAACTCGATCACAAATATACCGATAGAGAGAGAGAGAGAGAAGAGGTGGGGATGGAGGATGGCGAACGAGAGTCCGCTTCCCGGCGTTCTCGAATTGACAGCTGCGGTTTTGGGCCCTGTCATTTGTTTCTCCGTATTCAATCTCTGTCGGTGATCGATTAGCGGTTCCGGCTCATGGCGGCAACGATGGTGTTTGTAAGCTACTGCAACTGAATCGACGATAGTAGCTTACCGCATAGGGTTTCACCTTCAAGTACGATAAAATTACTTATGTCTTCTCTACTACTATGATTTTAGGTTTTATTTCGTATAGGTGGGGAGCTGTGGAGATCATCAAAAGGATTTGAGTTTCGTGGAATCCAGGTTTTGATTCAATTTTTGTTATTTAAAGTGTTGGTTGAGTCGAATTCTGAAAAATTTGCATTTATATCCGTTGTCTTTCCTCTTTTCAATTAGTTTCGATATGTTTACACATGGTTAGTTTTTTTATTTTGGTTTTGAGTTATTGTTTTGTATTGTTAATTTCGACACCAAGAATATTGCTCTCCAACTGTTCATGCTCCATATATGGTTCATGTTTTGGTCGCTTTTTCTTATTCATTACGACATTGTTTATTTACGAATTGGAGCGTAGTTTAAGTATTTCAGCAGGGTTCATCTCAATAGTAACTTCAGTTTGAAGGGCATGTTATATTAAATTTTATGATTTCAGGTGCTAAATCAGTAGATGGGCTGACTGTATTTTGGTTTGCTTCAGCTTTAGTCGAAGACCTGCTGCTTATATCTACATGCCCGTGTAAGTTTTTTTGCCTTTGCAAGCCAATGTAAACTTCGTTTTCAAGCGATTCAATTGCTTTTGGTTGCTCATAATTAAAATTTTTTTGGCTTTTGATTTGAATGGTTGTGTTGTGGTCCTGTGTGTGGTTATATTTTTCTATTAGGTGGCTGTTAGTGTTGCCTTTTTATGTGCGTATGTGCTATGCTATGGAGTGTGTGTGGCATCCTCATTTGTTTTTGTAAACTCTATTTAAATGCCATGAGTTTCTAAGTCAAGGTTATCGAAACTGTGGGTCGGATCCTTTATGTTTTTTCTGACATTTATGTTCTGTTTAATGGATGGTTGAAACAAAAATATATCTAACAAAGGAATTATGTTGCTTACATAATTGCCCATATGGTTGTATTTATTTTTAAAAGTTTTCTAACTTGATTATAAAATATTAAGATCTTTTTTTTAATATGTGAAGTTAATTTGTTGATCATAAATGTTAAAAAAACAATATCAGCTGTGTATAAAAGTTAATTTAACAGAAAATCCTAGGCGCAACGCGCCGAGTGTATCAACCTAGTTTTATTAATATAAAAACAAAAGTAACAATTATAACCATTATAAAAATTAATAATATAATTAATAATGTAATATAATAAATAAAATAAAATACTCTACTAATAAATTTAGTTTTTTTGTTTGATTTTAACAAACATATAAATGAAGGGCTTACCTGAGAGAACTGAAAACATGATTCCCCTTCCCCGTACGTATTATTAATAAAAGGGTCATAATATTAATAATATTAAAACATCATACGTTATAAATTGACACCCACCTATATGTTATTATAGTGTCATACACGGCGTATAGGGTTCAGGTAATTAATGTCCGACATTCTAAGTCAAATCGGTAAAAAAATAAAAAAAAAAAACCCTACGCAGCATATGGCTTTTTCAGACGATAAAAATGGGTCTTGTCAATGCAATGGGTACCAAATAATCATAACAAATGACTCGAGTTGCACGAATGCTAGTCGGTTACGAGCCACCCACATAAGATTCAATGCCTTGCATTAGGACAAGAACAGTAATCTTATGCGGGTGGCTTGTAAACGACTAGGATCTATGGAAACCGATTCAGTTGAAAAGATTTGAGCATACATTGCGTGTATGTATCTATGTAGATGAAGGAAGAGTTAAAAAAATTTGTCTACCGACCAAATTATGTGTTTTGGAGAAAAGCTGAACCACATAACACCAATTTCCGGTAGTAATGTCTTGTGAGAAGATTAAACGTATGAATAATCTTGATTGCTATCCGCACGAATGAGTACATATGAAATTTTGAGAGAATTCGAAAGTGATCGTTGAGAAAATTGTGAAGATTTTGAATAAACAGTATGAAGCTTGAGAGAACGAATGCGCTTATATATTTTTAAAAGAAATTTTATGTCAGGTCAAATAATTCAATATTAAACACTTCGGTTGTAACAAAGACCTATACGTGGCACTATCGTATGAATGGCTGATTTAACAAGACCCATTTTTGTCGTCTAAAAAAGCCATATGTTGCGTATGGTTTTTCGAAATGGACCGATTTGACTTGGAATGTCGGATATTAATTACCGGGACCCTATATGTCGCGTATGGTACTATAGCAACGTATAGATGGGTGTCGATTTATAACATGTGGTGTCCTATTATTATTAATAGTGTGACCCTTTTATTAATAATATGTATGGGGAAGGAAAATCATGTTTTTAGTTCTCTTCTGTACGCCCATCATTATTAATATGGAAACATTGATAAGTGTATTTTTTCTTTTGTTTTTTCTAACAGCGGTATATTATAAATACAACAGGCTAGCAAGGAGCTAGAAAACGATACAAAGAAGATGAAAATAACACTCTTGCAACATTAAAAATTTTATCCAATTATTCCACTTTAATTGATTTAACTTTGCCTTACTTTTTATTCATAGGAAGGCCAAGACTTTAATCCGTTGAATAAAATTGTTGACTGCGATCTCTAGATTATTAAAGTGTCTTTCATTCCTTGCTTTCCATATACTGCATAATGTGATATAATAAATACCCTTGACTATCTTCTTTTTCTTGCCTTCAACTTGATGATATAGCTTTTCAAGGTCATCCCATTGTCTTGAGCAATTGAATATGAAAGGGATTTAATAACCCAAATGATGTTCGCAAAATCACAGTTAAAAAGTAAATGATTTACCTCTTCCACCATAAGATTGTTAAATAAAGTAAATGATGTTGGCAAAATCAAAGCTAAAAATGTTCCCACATGTTATATTTGTTAAATATAAAACTTTTTTGGTTAGTTGATCTTTTGTTGGTATTCTGTTTATTCTAACTCTATACACAAAAAAGTTTATCTTAATTGGCACCCAATTATTTCACTTATATTTTCCTTCAAAAAATACATCCCGAGCTTTTGAATAATCTGCCTTATGTGAATAGATCTAAATTCCTCTCCGTCACCATCATTCCATAGCCACTTGTCGCGAGCAGTTGAACATTTGAATTCTTTCAAAAAGTTGGTAATAACGAAAACTCCCTCTCTCCTACTTTAAGATATTGTCTTTTTTAAGAGTCTAACTAATTGATTAAATTGAAATCTATTATTACCCTATATATATATAAAGGAAAAGGAATGAATAGTATGTTTTTGGGGTTTTGGTTTTGATCACATCGTAAACCATGTTTGCATTTTGGTCCCTACTATTTGTATTTATGTATAAATAGAGAGATTGTGGAGAGAGATACACCGATATAGACAGAGAAATTGTAGAGAGAGAAAGGGTCATTTGGTGTTTGGTGGTGCCAGAGACGGTGGTGGCTCCGACTTGGCTGCCATTTCCCCGCCTCCTATGTGCCATCTTGCATCTGTTTTTTCCTTTCTCCACCTCCAACTTGTATACTATTAAGACACAAATGTAATGAACTGTTAAGTAATAATTTATAGGTCATTGGATTATAAACTAGCATTAACCACTGTGTTGATGAAAGTAATAAGGGCATTTTTGCTGGATTAAAAAAGTAGTATTATTTATTGAAAGTAATAAGGACAATTTTGATAAATTATATGTTTGAAAATAAGTCGGGTTAAATACAAAATGTTTTTAAGTTTGTTTAAAATATGTTATGAGTTGGTCTACATTTGAATGTGAATTTTGGTTGAACATGAGTTACGTCAAATACAACATGTTTTCATTTGACGGTATAAATTCGAGTTGTTTTACGTTTCGGCAAAAATTTTATTTTGAAACGAGTCGGGGCTATTGTCGTCTACACTTTATCATGTCACATACGGGCGCCGCACATGCTTATTTTTATGTACGTTTTGAGTTGTTCTATGTTACGTTTTGGAATTGCTTAAAATATAAACGTTTTTATTCGACGGTATAAATTCAAGTTACTTTACTTTTCGACGAAAATTTAGTTGAGAAACAAGTCAGGTCGATTGTAATTTATACTTTATCACATCGCGAATTACGCCGCCGCAACGTGTGGCGGGTTAAAAAACTAGTTGTTTTTATAAAATAAATCGAAAAAAGAGATTGTATCACATATTACCCGCAAAATTAATACGATAAATATCCAAAAAAAAAAAGAAATAATAACAAATGTATCATCTTTATATCTAGAGTAAATTACGCTTTTAGTCTCTGTATTTTAACGAAAATTACTATTTCAATCCAATTGTTTATTTTTTGCAGTGATAGTCCAATAGTTCCGGACTTAGTTTCAATGTCACCTGATCCACTAACACTCCACTAACACCGTTAGTATTGTTCCGTTAAACTAATGTAAAATGACTATTATGCCCCTAGACTTAAATTGTTACTTATTCACACTTCTCTCTGTTCTAGCACCATCGTCATCTCATGCGACCACAACCACCACCATGGCTTACCACCGTAACCACCCACCAACACTATCAGTCACTTCACCCCCTTCCTATCATCGATTCAAAAACGAAACCAAACACAGGTTTAGAAAATGTTTCATTTATATAATTTGGGGTTTTCAAAATCGAACCAGGGTTTTTGTTAGATCTAACATGGAACTAATCAGACCCTCCCCTTATAAGGTCATGTTTGGGATTGCTTATTTTATTAAAAATGACTTTTGAGGAAAATGACTTATTGACTTATAACTTTTGAAAAGTAATTTTAAAAAAAGTGTTTGGATTAGCTTATAAACTAAAAGTCAATACGCGGTTTTGTAAAAAGTGTTTGGTTTAGCTTATTAATGTAAAATAACCAAAAAGGATATTCTGTTAAAAGTCAATAAGCTGTTTTTTAAAAAATGTTTGGGATTGTTTATTTACTTTTTGTAAAAGTCAATTCGCTGTTTTCTATTATATACTTTTTATTTCATTCTTGCAAATTGAAAAAATATTATGAAATACATAAATTAAGATTCGTTTACATAATTTATAAAAGATTATGTCATACTACATTCATCTCCATGAGATTGTTAAAATAACACAAAAAATGCACGATGTTATGAACTAATGTTTTCAACATAATACATAAAATAAGATTCGTTTACATTGACATTTTTCCACTTATTCATTTTGACTTCAGCTGACAACATTGTTTTCAAAGAAGGCTTCCAGCAGTACAATTGAATGCAATTTTGCATAACAAATATGACCAAGCAAACAAAAGGTTTCCACTTTCCAAAGAGCTAAATTCGATTATAACTAGAGATCCAAAAAATAGTGCCTTTTAGCCATTAAAGTAAAAATGCATTTCCTTTTGACAGCCTACAGCTCTCTAGAATGGTATGGCACTTTTCAGATATGAAGCCAAAAGAAAACAGAGCATAACGTCACAGTGAAAATGACCAAAATATCTCAGTAATATCCCTCAATAGAGCAATATTTAACTTAATAAACCCTAGAAGTGAAATGAAGTGAAGAGAAATCAACAATTGAAATCAGAAATCAACAAGTAATGATCGAGAAAGTCAAACCTGTAGCAACAAACGACGATGATTGAGAAACTCGAACAGAAATCAGGTGTAGATCAACGATAACATCTTCCTGAAATATTACCGAATTTATTGACGATTTGTAGTCAATTGGTAGGTGAAGGATTAATGGGGGGTGAGTGGAGTTTATGGCATCGCAGGTTGATTCGATGGCGCCACAGGTGGTCATGGTGGCGCAGGTGGGATGGCGTCACAGGGAAGAGGATCGCCATTAAAGGCGATATCGGTGAGCACAGTAACAGATGAGCAAAGCAGGGGTTGTGAGGATAGCCATTAAAAACGATAGATCGGTGAGCACAGACGAGTACAATGATCGCCATTAAAGGCGTCGGTGAGCACAACGCAAAGATAGGGTATCGGTGAGGGGGGGGGGGGCAAAAGGGTAAAATGTTAACTTTTCTTTTTTAAAAATAGGTATCTATTAACTTATTCATTTTAACTATTTAACCTTTCTTAAAAGTTTTTTTTAAAATGATTTATTAATTCCTCAAACATAAAAATTAACTTATTAATTTTTTAAAAATTAATAAATTATAAGTTATTTGAAAGTTATGGTTCACAAACATGGGCTAAGTTGACTTTAACAACCATCATCATCCACCACCGAAACAACCATCATCATCATCCATCACCGACTTCATTCACCACCATCATCATCTATTAGAACCTGCATTAATTGCCCCTCCCATTTTGTTTGCCCGAAAATGAAGCATCATTTCACCTGTGAAATCAAAGAACAATCACGAGGGGAAATCTAGCAACATCTTCACGTGGGTTATCTCAGACCACCATATCTTATTCCATCTACTTCAAATCGGAAAGTATTCTCCTTTAGTAGCGATTTTGAGTGATTCAGATATGTTCAAGGTTTTCGGTGGCCGGCGATGAAGCTGCGATGGCATTTGGTGGCCGGGGATGAAGCTGCGGTGGCGTTCGGTGGCCGGCGATGAAGCTGTGGTGGCGTTAAATGGCCGGGAAAGAAGTTGCGTTGGTGTTTGGTGGCAGACGATGAAGTTGCGATGGCTTTCAGTCGACGACGATGAAGGTATTGTGGTGCCCTGGTGGTAAAGAAACCCTAACTTTTATTTTTAGAGAGAGAGAGAGAGTAGTAGGGTGGGTTTGCTTTGTTTGTTTATATATTTTAATTTTTCTATTGAATAAATATGATACTTTTGAAGTTTTTATGGTGTATATATATAAAATTGTCCGCAAAAGTTAATTTGAGTGTTACATTGCATACAATTCATTTCATGTTAGCTACAAGTTGAACTTTAAAGATTAAATATTATTAACCCAAAAGAAAATACGAAATTATAGGAAAAAATATGCATTATCTATTCTCATCTTCAGCTAACGAAATTGAACGACACTCTAGAAAACTAAGTGTTAAAAGTAATTAACTACTAACATAAGTAATTTGTAAATAACAAATCAAAGATTGCTTTCATTTGATAGCATATTAGCATTTCATAACATTCCAACGTAGTGTAAAATACCAAATGACAAATCAATTTTTGTTGACTAGAAATCACCAGCCACAAAATATTTTAAGAACTTCTCTAATATATCAAACCTTTCTCATTTATTAACATACAACAACGGGTACTGGGTTTAAGGACCAATTACGAATGATCCACCAGAAATGCAAACCATCAAATGACAATGTTTCATTTAACCCAAAAAATTGTTAACTGATAATATAATGAAATTACATACAAAAGTTAAAAGAAAAATGGAAGTCAAGAGCTTACACTATTTATGTTCGTTGTATGGTAAGCACTTCCCGGGACATTAACAAGAAGTTCACTGTCAATCATTCTGCACTCGTTAAGGTCCTGAGAATATAGTTTTTTTCATCAAATCACTCATCAGACACTAAACTTACATTATGGAAAATTAGTGTCAATTTCAGCCCGTTTATCATTAATGGGTTATGCTATCGACAAAAGGAAACGGGTCAAAAGTCATACAAAGTGTATAGAAATGCATAAAACCTCCTACATCACTCTATTGAAGAAAGCTTAATCATATTTAGAAAGATCTATAACGTAATACCTTGTGCTTCTCTGGAACCGTTTTAATTCTGGCCAGCAAGCGGTTAAGTTGTTTCTTAGCCTTGGCTCTTTCTGATCGTCGTTCTGCACATTGAGCTCTTGTAACTTCAGCATGACACGCAATACAAAGTGTTCTCATGTTCTCTAGTCTACATTCACCTGCCACATGGATCGAATGGAAAACCAGTTTGTAAGTAAGCTGGTAGCTTCATTTTAAACTCAAGTATGCTTCTGTTGTCGTCTATACCCATTCCGAAAGATGGGTATAGATGGTATTTCACATTAAATAATATTTGTATTATTGAACTTTTCAAAACTAAGGGAACTTTGGTTGTTTTACAACTTTCTGGCATGCATTTGGCCTGACCTGGATAAACAAAAACATATACATCATGGGGGCCTATAGAGTTGTTTTGATAAATAGGTGTCATTAATACTTCAGTGACCTCCAAATATTATCCTTTGAAGATTTTGTATAATGTGTTGAGTATGATAACAATATATATCATAACAAATAATAACGCAACTTCTTTTTGTTAAGAGTGAGGATGCACTAAAATCACAGTTCTGTCAACACTCAACGTGTTTGACTGGTTTCCTTTTTAGCTAACTCTTGTTTTGTACATTGCACCATGTTAAAGATAAAAACATAACCAGAAAAGACACGTTCAAAAAGTAAATGGGTCAAAACTGTCAGCTTTTTTTCAATCTATATCATAAGTCAATGTTACAAAAATACTATACAAAGTTAAGAGTGAAAGGCTAAAGGATACCTCCCCCACGATATACTGGCACAATGTGGTCTGCATGCCATGCGTTGCCCTCTGTAGGGTCACTGATGAGCTTTTCAAGTCTAAAGATATTAAGAAAAAAATATTAATAATATGATCAGATATAAAAATAAGAAAGTTATAAATTAGCATGGCACTTGATGTAAAAACTCACAAATTTTTATGTGAGGCTAGCTTCGGCGCTTCTTTAACAACAAATTCTCTACGCTTCTCAAGTGACAAAGGTTTCATATTCTTCACAAGCTTTCGACAATCAAGATGGCAATTTGTGCATATGCCATGTTCAATTTGAGCAAGCCCCTACAAAACCCATTGTTAAATTTAGAACACATTATCATCCTACCATCAGTAAAGAAAGAAAAGTATACAATATAATTTAATCACTGACCATGCGTAGGTATCTATTACTAGTTCTCAAGCGATATTCTTCATAACACTCCAAGTCACAAAACAAATCCTCAAAGAATTCAGGCTCCCTTGCACTCCTTTTCCTGGACATGTGAGATGGCAATTTCAACCCGTTACTTATAAATTACCAAATAGCTTGGTTTTAAAATGCACACATTATGCGCGCATAATGCGTGATGCGCTTGATGCGAGTGCATCACAACATCTGATGCGTTGCGTATCCATGATGCGCCCCTGATGTGCAAGATGCGCTTTGATGCGTGCATTACGCACTGCTATGTTTTTTCTTCAATTTTGGACCTGGGTCGAATCTTTTCAACATGAGTATGGGTCTAACCTTTCAACATTAGGGTGTGTTGTTTCATATTTGTGTTCATGCTATATATTTACATGTGTTTAACTGTTGTTTCAATAGTCTGTGCATAGTATAATAGTCTTGAATTTGGGTTTTTATGTTAAAGTATGTTTTATGAGTGCGTTAATAAGTAGTTTTTATGTTGAAGTATTAATCATACAAAAAAAATTGTTTTGTATTTTTAATATCTAACGCATTGCATACGTGATGCGTGCTCATCGCGCATCACGCATCAGGGTTTGGGACGAAAACGCATCGGAGCGCATCTCACAATTTAAAACCAAGCCAAATAGGTTGATTAGGGTTATATTTAATCTCTAAATAGGTCAAATGGGTAAACTAAAAGTCGGTCAAAATGGAAAGGTCAAAAGTGACTAACAAATTCAAGAAAATCATATTAGTATTTAAATACTATACTTTTCTTAAGCATATTTATTTCATCAACCATATATAAAATATAACAAGAAAAAGTAACAAAAGAATGCTTGCAGGCCAAACACAAGTTCTAACCAAGTTTATAAATTACTTCTTTTGGCCTGAACCCATTTCAACCTACCTATCTTGCCACCTACATCACTTTATGTTAACTGCAACTTGACTTACGTGCAATGTTTTTGACACAGTTTACAAAGTGGTTGACCAGTGAGAGTCCAGCCCTGCAGGTAGCGTCTTTCTTTTTTGCCATGAAAGATAGAAACCTTCTTCCATACAGCATTTGAAGGAAGGGGGTGGCTTATATCATCTAGTGATGTACCACGCTTATTACTTCCACCTTTTAGCAATCCCTGTTTAATAATAGATGGGCTGTTAGCCTGTTACTCAAGCTATGTACCAAATAGGTGTTAGCATGTTAACCTGACCTAACGCATCTTGCCACATCTATGAAAGAATGACGAAGTTTGAGACATACCTCTTTATCATGGTTTTGGCTTTCATTCAGACACAATTCAACAGCCAAAGGAAGTTGAAGAGGCTTGTTATATAGTTTACTTTGCTCAACGGGCCTGAGACTGTTCCATTCTCTAAGAAAACTTACAAGAGCGGGCATGTATACAGAATCGTCATTAAAACATTTAGGAGTGAACTTTTTGTCATCAACTGATGGATTTTTTGTCTCGAGTTCCTCGGGTCGGAAATTTTTAAACAACGAGGTAGGCCTTGTTTCCACTCCATGTATGCATGAATATAAGTGGATTCTTCCAGTGTATTTGCTGACCTGAAAAATTAGTCAAATTGATCAAACAATCAAACATGATAAACAATATGTTGCAGAGGTTTGGAGTGTGGGGGCTTAATTCATTTAAGAGAACTGCAGTACACATTTGTGCACACTGAGACAATTATAACCATAGAAGAAAGGGATAAAAGAGTGGTAAAAAACAACCAACGTTCAACACTTTGGCAGTTTAACCGTTAAATTTTCCTCAATGGTTTTGTCCCTTAACATTTCTTTGACTTATTTAAACCTGTACACACACAATAATTAAACCTGTACGTACATACATACAAGTGCACACACATATTCAGGTTTATATCGAGCTTATCAGTTAAGTCCCTTAACCTTTTTTTATAGTGGTATAATCCTACATGTTTTTTTATGGTGGTTTCATCCCTATGTTATTTATCTCATTCTAACCTACATAAACTATTTATAGATATCCGAACTTTAAACTTTTTTTAGCAAGTCAAAAAAGTTCAAGGAACGAAACCACTTTGATTTCTACCATTATTAACCCACCCTAGAAAATTTTACCTAATTAACAAAAACATGAAAATGTGTAACAACACATACCTCAAATCGGAGAGAATTTGCTGGGATACAATCTGGGTCAGCTTCAACCTGATCAATAGGTTCCTGATCACTTGGTATTTCAATGACATTCAATTTGTCAGCCTCAGGCAAAGTGTCTGAAATTACTACATTATCCCTCTTAGCTTCATGAGTATATACTTCTACTGTCCTGTTGGAAGCCTTATTCTCTTCATTATTTATATCCGGAACAATATTAGCCTGTCAATCAGATAAAACTTTGACGCGTTTAGATCAACCTAATCACATAAAAGCATCAAAAAGAAATTATTAACAAAAAAGTCTGGAGTGAGTACAGTTTTCTTGTAGCAGTACTTGAGAAATGGACCAAAGGCTGCATCTTCACTTTTTGAAGTTGCTGTTTCATCAAATACTTCATCAGACTGCACATCTTCACCAGGTGCATACTGAGAGCATATCACAGGCTCAATGGCAGAATATTCACTATCGCTTTCCTCCTCAATGATTAAGTTCTTGTCCTTGTCTTTTTCTTCAACGGTTTTAAGTAAAGAAACATCTTCGATCTGCAAAAATATACAGGGCAAACTTCTGATAAAAAGTTTGATCAACTGTAAACCAAGTCTCAAGCGAATTTATTCAGAAGTTGGCATCTTTGTTGTTTTCTAATTATTAATCTTTCTGGGTACACCTCCATTAACTTTGAGCAGCTTGTTAGACAAAAGGAGAATTTATTATCTTGGCTCAAGGTTCACATTTGTACTTAATAGAGCTTACAGCTCACCTATGAATCCACCAAGTATTGGTGGCAATAGGGATTTTTTTTTTTTTTTGGGGGGGGGGGGGGGGGGGGGGGGGGGAGGACGGGACATACCAGGTCAAGCTCTTTTATCCATTGTTCTTGAATTTCTTAAATAATGAATATATTAAGTGTGATTACAAACATCTGTCAGCTAAAATAGTTATCCGTATGTAATAAACCAATCTGGAAAGTTGTAAACACTTGAATACTCATTTGCAACTTTAAAACACCTCTGACCCGTTTCCTTTTTAGTTAATATTTAGCTATACCAGTATATCTGTTTGACCCCTTATCAATAATATATATCCAGCTATGTCACATTTTTAAATTTCAAGTAACCCAAATTTATGTGGTATTAAAGCAAGTAAGCAACAGGTTTATTGTGGTTATATCCCTTGCAAAGATCTGAAACAGGTCTTGAAGAAAGAAACATATGCTGGATTAAATGCTATACCACTACAAAGGTGAACTCCAAAAGTTGATAAAGAAATATACCATGATCTCCTTCAATGAGTCATACTTCCCATCTACAGCTGATGAAGTGTGATGCAAACTTCTATTCAATCTTTTCCAGTGAGATTCATCTGAAGTGTCCTAGCAAAAGAATCATCAGTAGTCATGAAACTTAAAAAAAGGAATCATACATATACCAGAATTGTATAATAGATGAGTACGCCTACCTTGGCACAAAATATATAAACATTTACTGCATTAGTTTGACCACGTCTATGAGCTCGACTTTCAGCCTACAAGGTTCACAATTGCATTAAGAACCACAAAATTTTGAAAATTTAGAACAAGAAAAACAATCAAGCTGAGTAGATTTATGTGAAAAAATGAATGGAATTACGTTCCACAAGGCTAAAATGTCTTATTTAACATGTACAAAAGCAGCAGTGAAGCCAGTGAGATAATGTAAAGTTTCTGATTAATCAGACCTGATGTTGGTGGACGATCAAGAATACTGAAAGAGAAATATACCCTTGCAAGCCATAAAACAACTAAATTGACCTAAATCTCAAGTTTACAGTCTACAAAGTATAATTACATCAATTTCATGACCTTATCAACCAGTAGACAAAAGTCAATAATCATAGATATTGTATGGCGACATCACAGCTAAAATTTTTAACAGAATGCAACAAAGTCCAAGAAAGCAACATCCTTTATTTTCTTCTTTTGGTTACTAAAGATGATAAATTAAACAACTGAGTTGATAACATATGACCTGGCAAGATCAAACCTGTTGAAAGTCAGATATTTTCTCAGGCAATTCTAAAAACACCACATTTTGTGCAGCTGACAAGTCAAGTCCACTACTCCCAGCAAGTATCCCAACCAAAGCAATTTTAACCTGACAATGCAAAAAAATGTAAGAGTAGCTCATCAATAATTTCATCCATTTGTGGTCTCAACAGAAAAGAAAACTACAGGTCTTTTCTACAGTAACATACTGCTGCTAATGCCGCGTGTTTTGTGTAAAGTAGTTTATATACAAGAAAAACTTAATGGTAAGTCAAGCTACAACAGACGGCTAGATTCTGATTTTATTTAAATGATATTAAAGCTAATGTACTAAGAAGGCATTTTACATGCCTCTTTTGAATGTTGGAAAGAATTTATAGCTTGCTGTCTATCTCTGGAAGTTGCATCACGCCCATCAATACGTACGAACTTAATCCCCTTTTCACATAGGAATTCCTGTTGAATTAAGAGACATTATGATAAGTAGAAAACAAACTGCCACATAATTTCAGATAAATAAAAGCCATATCCCATTCATATTTTACTACAAAAGTCCAACAAACAGGTAAAATCTGATGGCTAGAATCAAGTTTGATTAGTCTTGGAAAGACACCGATATTTAGTTTTTACTGACATAGTAACATATGAATGGTACTTGAACCAAACAGCAAAAGGAAGACTTCTTCACCTGTAATCTATCAGTAACCTTATGATAATGAACGAAAATTATCATTTTATGAGAATTTTGACTCGAATCAAACTTTTCATGATCGGCAGACTCAGCAATGATTGGATGCATAAGTAGCCACTCTTTGAATCCTGCTAGTTTTGCAATACCGATAACTTGATTGGATGGTCTTGAAGAGTTGCCACAATCATTCTCATCTATAAGCAAGAAAAATAATAGAAATTTCTTACGGTAGAAATGAGTAGGATTTGGAAATTGCAAACGACCTGTGTGCACTTGTGAATATTTGCAAGA
The DNA here is from genome assembly GCA_025506505.1 of Flaveria sonorensis. Lineage (NCBI taxonomy): Eukaryota > Viridiplantae > Streptophyta > Magnoliopsida > Asterales > Asteraceae > Flaveria > Flaveria sonorensis. The sequence continues at coordinate 9,734,847 of CM046431.1, read as the reverse complement.
TACGCTTTTGGTAAAAATAACTACAAATACTAAGAAACAAGATGTCACCCACATACATCTTTAGTCAATGTAAATGCTTGTTAGTACTTAGTACTGTAGAGTTCAAAACCTTAGCGTATAAGACACAGAACACATGCAAAGCCTAAGAAACTATGAATATGGCCAGAACTTCAAGTTCCCATGAGAATTTAGGCTCGATTGAAGCCATGAAATCATCAATGGTGACAAGATCTTAAGGCAACCTATTAGAGGTTAATCATTTAACAAAAAGTTCTAGCATGATATATTAGCATAATTTTCATTGATGTGAGAAGCATGGATGATTGTCTAATAAGAGAATGATAAAACTCTGTTTACATGGGCAAACAAAAGGAATGGTGAACTCTTACTTTTTCCATCATGTTCAATAAGATCATCTGACAGACCATCTTCCGCCTCATTTTCTGTGGAAGCATCATCATTTGTCATACTGCAAACTTTTATTGCAAAATCAATATCTGATTTCTTGAGAACCAAGTTAATGATTTGTCGTCGTATGGGTGGTAATTGCATCAAGACATGATCCTTCAAACGTCTTATCTATATGACAGGAAATCAAGATCTTAATTGAAAAAGATGATAAAACATACAATAATAGAGCTTGGAATTGGCATCCAGACCCATGAATCAAACCCAATTTATATTATGTTCCCCTATCCCAAAGTTCCAACAATAGATTCTTTCTCACAAAAGAAAGTTCTCTTGGGGGATTTATCCTTATTACGTGTAGAAAGTTATACTTAATACTTGTAGATTTATAATGGATTTTCATTTGGCTAGAGTGAGCATGGTTTATGGTAAAGGAGTATTTCGCCAATCTAAGATCGAATAGTTGGTTGATAAGTTAAATAAATGATAAAGGTATACGCAAGTACCAAGAACTAACCATAACAGTCTGCTTAAGTAACACATTCAATTCCTCCAATCGAATGCCCTTTGAAAAATCCTACAAGTATGAAAGCGTGTGAAATATATTGAACTATGAAAGCTACAAATACCAGTAATACAGGAGCGCTGAATCCTGCCCAACATAACATGATATGTGTATATATCATATACACGTCTACACACGTGTGTATGCGCATGCACATCGTTAAGACAAACAAATGCTACCTGATAGACAATCCCTTGATAAGTCCGGATAGTGCTCATATCACAGTAGGTTTTTGCAAATGTAAACTTGTCCTTTCCAAGCAGACCAGGCCTAGCCAAAAGCAGCATTTATCAAGAAAATTACAAAATCTAATGATAATCAACAAAAATAATCAAATAAAAAGGGGTAAACAAAATTTACCATAATATGTTTATCTGATGAAAAATGTCGTATGGCCTATTAGCACCTAGGAGAAATACGAGACCAAAGAAATTAGGACACATATATTAGAGTACTACAAGGCAGTATATTCCTTATTTGCCAGATGACTGATAAGCATAAAACAATATCATCAAGAAAAATGTAATATTTGCTATACCACAACCTTGACAAAGAAGGAGTCCCTGAGAGTAAAATTATATGATTGATCTTTGATGCAACATCAAGTACAGCTTGTGTCTGTAAATAATAGAAAAGAGAATAAGAAGATCAATAGAAATTGATAAAAGTTAACTTGGATTGACCATTTAAAGAATGTCAAGATATTCAACAGGTAGGAGAATGTAACAGTAACATTTAAAGCTTGGTGCTAGAAGAAAAGCACGGTCCAACAGAACGCCACTTAACGCAATATTATTACATTCAATAACTACTTTTTGGGTTTTTTTAAGGTCACAAGAAAATGAAAATGGGTATATTAAGTACGAGCCACTAGAGGTAAACCGTGTGCTACAATGATACTGAACATTGTTAATTAAGCTTTTAATCAAGTTAATCTTTCCGCCAAATATTACACATTGGAAATGTCAATTTACATATTCAATTGTACCTTGTACGTATTGATAATTAATAGATAATTATATTATATTATCAGCAACACCAGGATAAAATACATATATCATATTTGAATATGTGACTATATGGATGAGAGTTTCAATATCAAATATGCTTAGTGAATACAAATATGAAAGGTTGTACTTGGTTCATTTAGCATCCACTGACATCCATCTCAAGCGATGTACATAGGTATTGTGAGTTTGTGATAGGGTTCTGCATCATTAAAGAGCCATGTACTTATCTTGTTGTGCCACACTGGTCATTATATATACCATTTTAGCCATTAAACTTTAGAAAATGCGTGTCACTTTTTTAATTATTATTGAATTGTACGATGTGCAATGGGGAACATTGGAGAAAATACTTTGCTATTTTGTGACATTAAAAGCACATGCCGGAGAAAATACTAGTCATGTGATTTCAGCAGTACGACTCATAGTCGTCAATAGCGAATAGCGGTAAATAGCGACAAGCCACCTATATGCTACGTAGCGAATAACGGTAAATAGCAACCGTTATTTCGTGTTTAACGATTAAGTAGGATAATATGTAAGAATGTTTTAAATTCAATAAATAAGCATGTTTAGCAATAAAGTAGTGGAAAATCTAAGCAAACACCCCCAAAATAACTAAAACACTCTATTACTAATCATCTAAATCTCATATTTACCAAAAAAACAAAAATAAATAAAAGTAAAAATACAAAAATAAAAATTCCGCTATGCAGTCGCTATCTGCAATAGCGAGGGAGGGCTGCATCGCTACATAGCGCGCTATAGCGGTCGCTATAGCCGCTATTGACAACAGGGGTATGACTAAAGCATTATGTTAATAGAACCTGTAGCTAATGCGCATATTGTTAGGTTTTATCATTTTTTATCAGTTAGAGCACAAACTGCAGATGCTGGTTCATATTTAAGATGGTATATTATGGCAATAGAAAGCAAAAAACACTATATTTTATCAGAATAACTGTGCTTCATTTTAAAGAATTAGATAGATATGCAGCTCAGATGTCATATGACGACTCAACAAGTTTACTGTTTACTTGCATGAAATATATTAGAAGTTAAGGTAAAATGAATGCCAATACAATATACAGTATACCTCTCCTGCTTCAGATGATTTTCGTTTCGTACAACGCACATGGTGTGATTCATCAACAATCAATACAGCCCATTTTTGCTTTACTATGCTCTTCTTCAAAATGTGCAGCATGGTATAAGATATGACGACAACTTTTGGAGACCTTGCTAAGTTTTCTGGATTGTTTACATGACCAAAAACTGCAAGATGATGTAATTTAAGAAACAAAGCATAAGCTACCATAAGTTGCTCAGAAAGTATAGGCCTTATCATCACTACTTGTGGTATATGCTAGCAAAACTATTTGGCATTTGCGGGAATAACATATAAAGCTATGTGTTTGCATCAGGTAAAACAGCACGAGAATACATACATGTGTACATTAAAACAAAAAAAAATCAAACAAAAAAAAAAGGAGACGGGGAGCATCATCATCAAAAGTAGTTATATGCTATTATACTCTAGTTCCACATCATATTTACCACTTTCTTATTAGACCATCAGCTAATGTTAGGAAGAGCAATTACACTTCGAGCAAGTTGCACCTCTCATGATACATTTTTTTAAGATTGAACATCAAGGTTAATGTAATAATTCAGGTCACGATCAATTTTGAAAATTTCATCTTATTTATGCAATTTTAATTAAAACAGAACAACAAGCATAGTTGTCAATAGCGAATAGCGGTAAATAGCGACAAGCCACCTATATGCTACGTAGCGAATAGCGGTAAATAGCGGCTATTTCGTGTTTAGCGATTAAGTAGGATAATATGTAATAATGTTTTACATTTAATAAATAAGCATGTTTAGCAATAAAGTAGTAGAAAATCTAAGCAAACACCCCCAAAATAACTAAAACACTCTATTACTAATCATCTAAATCTCATATTTACCAAAAAAAAATTAAAAAAAAAAATAAAAAATTCCGCTATGCAGTCGCTATTTGCAAATAGCGAGGGAGTGCCGCATCGTCACATAGCGCGCTATAGCAGTTGCTATAGCCGCTATTGACAACAGGGACAACAAGATAACCCCTAAGTCAAGAAAGATACCTAGATGAATATCAGAGGGCAGACAAGATGGAAGCCAATGCTCCAATTCCTCTGCCCATGTATATCTCATAATAGCCGGGCAAACAACTAGTACCGGCCCTTCATTCATAAAACAACTTGCAATTGCAATAGCCTGAAAACCAAACAAGAAACTATGACAGGAGTCAAAGGACAAGCTAATCAGATTACTTATCATACGATCATTTGTTAAAATAACGTTCACCTGAAGTGTTTTCCCTAGGCCCATCTCATCAGCAATGAGACACCGGCCACCTCTACGCAATCCAAACTTCACACCTTCAATTTGGAAAGGGAGCAGTACCTCCAACAAGGACTTTGGAAGTTCTCCCATTAACTCATCTACTTTACGATCAGATAAATGTTCTGGTCTGCAGGGCTCCCATCTCCCCTCAACGTAAGAACGTGACAATATGCTTACAGCTCTACGTGTCACATAAGGGATATCTTCATAATCAACACGCTCAATCTTTAATGCCTTAACAACAGCATCATAATCTTTTAGATTAAAAACACAAGACTCTCCACCACCATGGTTTTGGGTATAATGTGATGGGATCACCTAATAACATCAAGTAATTAGTGAGAGTTAGGTATACCAAACAAGAGGAATTTGAAAGGCATTAGGCACACAATCACAATACGAAAACTAAAGAACACAAGGATTTATAGTGGTTCGGTCTAATCTGACCTACATCCACTTGCTACAAAGATAATAAGAATAACAATAGACCTATCATCTATATATAATAAATGATACTGTTTGGCAACCTTGTCTAGAGCCATTACGAGGACTAATCGAATAAGAGGTAGCCTCTAGGTCAGCCATCATGTTTCTAAAACTTACCCACTAAGAGGCTCCATAAACCATTAAGTGGTAAACCAAACAAACCCTACCTCTGACCGATTCAGAGCTAGCCTCTTAATGCTCATTAAGAGACTATCAAACAGTTCGTTAGGGTTACAAACGAGAATATGGTAAGTTGCCTAATCTAGCTCCCTACTTAAGCCGGCTGCCACTAGCCAAAGACTCCATATCTCAACAAAATTGCACCACAACAATGGTTTCACCTTTCAAACAGCATATCATAATCACAGTGAGCGCAAGATCAATAAAATCATACGCATGCCTTCACAAAACTTCAATTTACAAAGATTACAATAAACAACATACATTAAAGAGGCACTCGTTTAACTTTTGGAAGCAATCGGCTTCTCCTGGGAACGCGTAACCGTCAACGGGTAATGGCTTGACGGAGAACGAGTCAGGGGATGAGATCTCGAGTCGAACCATGAATTTGTGTGAAGAGGGTTTGTGGCACTTGATTAGCTTCAAGGACTCGTCGGAGATGTTGTCTACCGATGCCTTGCGCTTTGATGTTACGGCGATCGGAGGTGCTTCCATTCTCATCTGGTTGATTTTCCGGCGAGTGGACCTTTTTTCGTTAGGGTTTTGAACGGGATGATGATTGTGTAAGCGGGAGTGGAGTGTGGTGATTTGGATACAAACTAAAAGGTCCGTTAGAATGGATCTAAATTTTCAAATTTAAAGAAATATTTTGAAAAACCGAGTCTAGTACTCTAGTTATTTTGTATTCTAGTGACATGTTTTTTTTTAATAAAAACTAGCATCGTTCCATTTTAACTAGTTCTTAAAAACTAAGATCAATATTTTATTAACTTTCTTTAATCTAATTTAACTTTTAACTTTCTTTAGTGCAAGTTCATTAAACCAATGTCAGTACTTTACTACGAACGACATCAAAGAGGCGTATGTTGTGTTTAAATACAACTTGACACCCTTTTTTAAAGTAAAACGTTCATATAATATTTATTGTTTTCTGTCACATAAAATGTTAGTTATGGTACAAATTAGAAAAAAAACATGTGATACAAAATATGAGCAATGATAAATTAAAATCACACTAATCAATTTCTAAAATAGGCGCCAGCACTAAATCCTTTCACCTAGACCAATATTCACACACACTTCACTTACAATTCTCTCTCTCGTCTTATCAAGAACACTTATTTCATTTCAGATTTCCAGCCCCAAAATCAATTGGACCATGACTTAATTCCAGCTAAAAATCATGATCCAGCAGTGATTTTGAGAATGAAGTTCAAGCATAGGGTGATATCATTAAGAATCCCAAGGTTTAGGTTAGTCTTGGTGTCATTAAACACCAAGGTCTTGACATCTAAGTTCTTGTAGATCTAAAGAGTTGTTCATCGGGTTATTCACGTTTTGTTTGGAATATTATTCACGTGTTGTTCGATTCCCACTATTGATGGTGGTACGTGGTGATGATTTAGTAGTTGTCGTGATTGAAAGTTGCATTAGTTAGGGAGCGTTTGAGCCCTCTGCCTCAACTATTGGGTCTGCCGAGAACCGTTTAGTCCACCTTGCATCCTTTTGCTAGAATACTTGCTTCACTACCTTACATTAGCACTGCTCATTGACGTTTTGGAGCTCTTGAAAACACTGTAGGACGTATATGCGGCACTTGTTGAAGCTCCGTTTATGCAACTGTTGGCTACACTGCCTTTGTAGTGAGACAGGATTCTCATCCTCAACGATTGTTGTGTGCATGGAGGAGTGGTGGTGGTGGGTGTATATATAGTGGCTTCGAAGATTCACACGTGGAGATTTGTAAAGTCGGTGTAGCATTTGTGGAGCAACATGTAGAACTTTTACGAGGACATATGTTACTGTATAAACCCTTCTGGAAGAATAAGTGGCAACAAATAATGCTACCATATGGTCCAATTACAGTCTAAAACTATAGAAACCGACCATGAAGATTAATATGGATTATAATAAACTCATATATTAAATGGATATAAAAAATTCACTATATCAAATTATTATATTTTATTAATATTTTTAATGTTACATCTCATTAGTGATTAATAAAATAATAAATAATAATAATTTAAAAAAATAACAAATAATATAAATCAGGAGTTAATAAAATTATATTTTAAGATAATATATAGTTGAAATCTTTATAGTTTAGTATGTTTTATTAATATATTAGGATAAAAAGAGTCATATTTTGGATATCTAATTATTTAGTATACTTTATTAAAATTATTTTTATTTAATAGCAGAGAGGCTGGAAAGAAAAGTTTAGGTTTCACTTATTTTATTATATAGTATAGATAAGGGTTATTTATCCTTATAAGTGGAGTAAAAGATGAAATTTATAAGAAAAAATATTAAAAGATATACTGTTTGTTTCATACTTGTATTGTAAGGTGAGTTTGGTTCACCAAACTTTTTTAAAGAGTTGGAATTTAAAGAAGTTAGATTTGAATTGATTTATATCACCGTAACTAGTATCCTACCTCTAGCCCTCACTACCAAATCGCCACAGCAGCCGCAGCACCCTCGTTCGCTGACGCCCCTCCACCTCGCCTCCACCATCATGACACCCTAGCCTATTGGTTGCCACTGCGGCTAGTGTTATGCCTTAAAATATGAACATGTATCATGTATATTTATCCTCGTTTTCAACTATTTTTGCGTTAAATTATACATGTTCAGACACTTATTCGTGTGTTTTCATTGTGAAATTATAGGCTTTGGGGTAATCATGCATATTGTTAAAGAGTAATGGTGAAAGTTTAGAAAATTTGGAAGATTTAAGAACTAGATGTGATTGCACCCAGAATAGAGGCTCATGCCTTTAACAATACACGTGATCGTGCCTAGCATACACGCGACTATGACTCCATCCTCTAGACCAAGTCTGATCTAAAGTTGAGCAACTACATGCTCATAACTAGTTGAGCAGATTTCAAGAGTTGAAGATCTTGTTCCTTAGCCACGTGATCGCTCCATCGCCACACGTGACGCACATACGGGCACGACCACGCCACTACCCTTACGCAACCATTCCCTCTCTAATTCTATAACTATAGTAGCTTGTTGTTGTATTACACAGATTTAAACATTTAGGAACTTCTATAACTAGAAAAGTTTGTTGTTGCATTGACAGACTTAAACATTTAGGAACTTGGAATGAAGGGAGAAGAATTTTAGGAAATTTAATTTTTTTTATTATTTTGGCATCTCTTCCAAACTATTCCAAGGACTCCCACCCACCATTCAAGATCATCACTCACAACAAACAAGATTCAAGATCCATTTTAACACCTCTAGCTCTTGTATTTGAACTCCTCCATGGTACCTACCTATAATTTGAGCTTTTTGTGTTATTTCTACTTACATTATGAGTTCAACTCTTCTATATCACTCTGATTTATGATGTGAATCTCAACTCGTATTTTGATTATTTGTATGGATTTTTTTATTATGTTAATGTCGTGGTATTTTCATATTATTTCTTCAATAAATATGTGTGTTTATGCATCTTGATTAATATTGAAGCTTCTGAATGTTCAATCATATCATGTAGGAAACCTTATTTGTTAATATTACTTCATGAACTTGCATGTTTTATGTGAAACATGCCATTGAACTATGAATGGTTAGTGAAGTCTTTGATATTCATGAAAGATTTATAAAGATGCATAATTATACTTTTGGATGCTTGTTATGGTTTTATCACTTTATTAGTTACATTTTCTAGAGTTTGCTATTGCAAATTTGAATATATAATTTTCATTTGATTGTCATAGGTTGAAGAAATATTGATTATTACCTACATAAATCAACTTTAGGTACGTAGGTTAGTGTGCTTTTCAAATTAAGTTTTCAAAGAGTTGTGTCAAGTTAGTTGATCCTTAGTAGGAACATAATTTGCATTCATAAACATTAACATAATTTTATGATTAGGTCTTATTTTCACGTTTTGTGCTATCTTGAGTATCGTGGTAATATACCCGTTACCAAGAACTATTAGGATAATTCATCATTGAAGAAAAATTAATTATCTTTTAGATTTATAGTGATCTTGTCATTCTTTCATATACACGTCATCAAGAACTAGTTAGGACAATTCTAAATCAATTTAATTATCTTTTATTTGTTGTGTAACATGTTCTAAGTACGAACCCTAATATAGCACCCTATATTCTTATGTAATGAGTGTATTACGAGGGATTAATGGTTTTCATATGTGAATAAATACATGTTAACAAACATTTTAAACATTTTTTATTGTAAATTCATGTGGATCAACACTTAATTGTGTTTTATTTATATTTTTATAGATTTGGATGGTGACTTGGTGATTTGATGAAAAACTAAAGAAACAAATGAAATTTTTGAAGTTGACTCCTCATGTCAACTATCAAATCAAGATTTCAAGCAACTTCACGCATCTGAAGGTCAACACAACCATGTCACATTCACACACGGCCATGTGCGTTCACCAGATCCACTTTTTAAACCTAAATCGAATCTTATTTTTAGGATACAACTATTGGGGACCTAGAATCTTAGGGTCTATTTAGTATGTGATAATGGACTTGATGAATAAATGGAATGGACACTAAAATAAAATGGATTATTACTATTCTATTGTCATGTTTGGTTACCTTATGTGAATAGATTAATCATCACTTTATGATGTTGAGTAGACATGAAAAGACAAATGAATGGAATGCAGTGGTGGTGGCGGTGCTGACAGTGGTGATGGGTGATGGTTGGTGGTGGTTGTGGTTGGTGGTGGTGGTGGTGATGGTGGTGTGTTGATGACGGTGGCGGTCGTGGTTGGAGGTAATGGTGTTAGTGGTTGGTTGGTGGTGGTGATGGTGATAGTGATGGTGGTGGTGTTTATGGTGGTTGTTAGTGGTGGTGGTGGTGTGGTGATGGTAATGATAGTGACATGGCTTGGTGGTGAAGTTGATTATGGTGGTGGTGGTGCTGATGATAATGATGGTGTTGGTGTTGGTGGTGGTGGGTCGGGTTATGGGTATGAACATGTTTTAGGTCATTGCATTCCTTATGTAACACATAGCCCCAACGAGGAAGACGTTAGTGGTTTATAGTCCATAATGCTAATACCTCTTTTTGTGCACAAAATTGTTCCATTATTACCAATAGAATAGAACAAATATGAACCCTTGTGGTAAAATAATCCACTAAATGACTCATTCCATTACTATGTGGTTAACAAACATGTTTTTTATTCCAGTGGAATGACTCATTCTATTCCAGCTTACATTCATGCATACCAAATACTACCTTATTCTTTCTAGCCTTGCAAATGTTGATTTCGAAACAATTTTGGTCATTCTGTATTTCTCTGGTTCACGAACTCTCACACACATATCATACATGTTCTTGTAATTGAGTTTTATCCGATTGAAACTTTGGTATGAACCTAAATAGTTTCAATCTAACAACGTTTCATGACTCTTAATTTATCATGGTGTTTCTCTATACTTAAAGTATATAGAGTTAATTAAGGATATGTAAGTAGTAGGATATGTAAGTAGTGTTGGACAAACGTTCGGGTGCCAGTAGAGGACAAACTATTTTCCTATAGAGGTGGAGCATCACTAAGTGATGTAGACGGAAGCAAAAGATAATATTGAACTTGTTAATTCACCGAGAATACCATGAACAACTCTCTTAACTATCGTTGATTCACAAAGAATGTCAATAATTAGGGTTCCACACACTAACACAGCGTGATAGAGAGAAAAAGTATTTTTTTTTATAAATTTCAAAAACTAAACTTCTTCCATTGCTTACATGCATATATAAAGCAAGCCAAAAGTAAAATAGGTCACAAAACATACACGGGTCAAAATCTGGGCAAAAAATAAAGTCCAACAAAATCTAGAAATAAGACAAAAAGTAAAATAACTCACAAAATATGTCATATTTGGGCCAAAACGATGGCCCAAACCGCCTACGACATTTGTGAAACGTGCTCCTCGGTCCAACGGTCGTTTCGACTGGTTGCAGGCTAAAAAACGAAGACTTCTAGCCCAAGTTATAATCATTTTAGTGAAGCCCCTTTGGATAAGCGATCTTGGACCTCCAAAAAGGAAATAGCTTGCTCCTCCACACTTGGGCCCGTACCATTAAGGGTCCGTGTTGAGTCCATCTCTGTATATAATAATCTTAGATGAGCCGTCGAAAATAATTTACGTTGTCGTTATATAGTGCATGCTCTTCACAGTTCTCACGGAAAACAAATAGGTGAACGCGAGGCTAGAGGAGTGGCACACAATTCAGGAGGACGTTATATAGTGCATGCTCTTCACAGTTCTCGCGGAAACCAAATAGGACTTGAACGCGAGGCTAGAGGAGTGGCATATAATTTTGGAAAGCAAAGGCCTACACATTAGTTTAAATCAAGTATATTCATTGTAATGGAAGTAAAGCCAACAGTGAGGGAGACACCTAGATAACTACTAGAGACTAAGTTGTTTTGCAAGCAACTAAGTTCATGTATTTAGGATTGTTCATTCATAGGGACAGAGTCATTAACTATGATGTAGCTTATCACGTACAAACATGTTAGTGCAAGTGGAGAACAGCCATTGACGTTTTGTCTGATAAAGATTCCCGCACAGACTAAAAAGGAAATTCTATAGTGTTGCAGTCCACCCGACTATATTTTATGAAACCAATGTTGGCCAACCAAGAAGTCACAAATGCACGAGGTGAAGATCGTAAAGCTAAGAATACTAAGGTAGATGTGTGGGAAGTAGGAATAAAAAAATAGACCGGATTAGATATGAAGTCTTTAAAGCATCTCCAACAATTGGTGCATTCAAACGCTTAAAAACATCATATTATTTCTACCCATCCTTCAAAACCCATCATTTTTACTCCAACAACAAACACATTTTTTAAATATTTATATTAAATATACATATGTAAATATGTATGTATGTAATTATGTGTGTGAGAGAGATATAGACAGATAAAGATAATATATATATATATATATATATATATATATATATATATATATATATATATATATATATATATAGGATATGGTTCAAATAAAAACTCATCCTATTTATAAGAACTCATTAACTAAATATAAGCCTTAGATTTGAATATTATTTTTCAATCTTATGGATATGATTAAAAGAGAATATTTTAATAAATTCATAGTCAATAAAGAAGACTAAAAGGGCATACATGTAATTTTACAATATCATTTAATGTGTTCTAGAGCCCTAGTAGCCTACTTTGCTTTGACAAACCTAATATTCATCAAATCACATTTGTTTTTTTTTTTCAAAGGCATAAATCACACCAGATGCTCTTAGTTTATTATGTATTACTTACATTACATTAATTAACATCAATAAAACATTGCATCATATTACATCACACTAACAATATAACTACATTACATTATATTACAATTATAAATAAGTGTTGCATCAGGGGTGGGCCAAATAAATTTACCTTACAATAAATGATAATACAACCAAAATATGTGATGCATGTGATGTAAAATTAAAACATACAACTTTTCAATATCTGGTGGAATTCTCCTTTCCATTTGATCGTCGCTCCTTTCTCTAACCACAGATTTACGGATTGCAACTCAATCTCTAGCTTTTTAACTCTCTTGAAATGTGACTAATGCAAATCATATTACATCTGCCAAGTGAAGAAAATTTTTTTAACAATAAATGATACAATAAACTTTAGATAAAAAAAAACTAAAAAACACATTTATATTGATGGTATATCATGCACAACAATGCTTATATTTTCAGTTGTTCAACATGGTGCAACACCAAAATGAAAAACTATGAATTTTTAGTAGATTACATTATATTATGCCACTGTATCGACCTAAATAAATTTACCTATAGTAATGTAACTACAGTCTAATTAAAAAAACTATAAAAAAATTTACATCAAAGTATATTTTCATTTATGCAAAATACTACAACACCAAAATAAAAACAACGAAATTTCAATAGATTACATTAGATTGTAGTGGTGCATTAGGCTAAATAAATTTACCTATAATAATGTAACTATAGTCTAATTTAAAAATGTTTAGTTTTTCATTTTTCACAACGTGCTGCAACACCAAAACAAAAAACTACGAAATATCGGTAGATTACATTAGATTACACTAGTGCATTGGCTTATATAAAATTACCTACATTAATATAACTATAATATATTAGTAAAACTATAAAAAACAATACATTAAAAATGAGTCTAAAATAATCGCATATTATACTTAACAATGTTTATATTTTCATTTGTACAATATTTTGTATCACCAAAACGAAAAACTACGAAATTTCAGTAGATTACATTAGATTACACTAGTGCAATGGCTTAAATAAATTTACCTAAAAAATCAAAAATAATTTTTGGCACTTTACCTTAGCCATAAAAAATAAATAACTACATGAACAAAAAACAAAATTAAACAACAAAACCCAAAAAAAAATCCAAAAAATTAACCTATTTACTTGTTGTAGTCGTGACTTGTGTAGGAGAAACCCCGCATCAAAAACTAAGATCATAAATAGTCTAGATCTGCATCTCGTTATAATCTGGATCTAGATTGCAAACACGAAAACTAACATAAAAACCCAAATCAATAGGGGAGGGTGTTGATCGGTTCAAAATATCGTTGTAGATGAAAGCAAACAAAAGCAAACACCCAGATTCATCCGAGGTTCTTCATGTTCTTGGTCGATCATCACATCGGTGTTCTTGGTAAAGCTTGGTCCACAGGTTGGAAGGAGGAAAATATGAAAAAAGAAGATGGTAAGTTAGAGAAAAACATAAATTCAAAAGTTCTTCAAAAAAAGTACAATGTTCCATACTTACAAAAAGAAGTATTAGTGAGATTGGAATTGGTGAAATAGAAGACATCTACATCCATAGTATAAAAGGTTATGGGAGAAAGGACATGCATTTAATGTAGGGGTTGTAAAAAGACAGATATACCCTTGGCAGATGCTTTTCTATGTTGCTGATGTGTTGATCACTGATTGGTCCATATGGGTTAATGAGTTCTCACAAATAATTAGGGTTTTCACATGAACCCAATCCTATATATATATATATATATATATATATATATATATAGACAGAGAAAAAAAGAGAGAGAGGGAGAGATATATATGAAAGAGAGGTCCCACCACTACCCATCCGAATGCATATGATATTCAAGATGCCTTCTCGTTTAAGCTCTCCAACAAACCATCCTTCCTCTTAGTTGTTCAAACGACATCTCCAATTCATGTTGGAGATGCTCTTAGGGTTAGATTAAGGGGCATGCATTTTAAATAAGATCAAGGCGGGAGATGCAATGGTTTGAGCATGTGCAAATGAGGCTGATAATGATAGTAAGGAAACCTTTTTAGTGGAGGGAAAGAGGAATAAAAGTAGACCAAGACTGACATGAGATTAGCAAATTAATCATGACTTATTATACTTGCATCCCTCTGTGGTCATGGTCGATGATAGTACTTATTGGAGACACTAAATAAAGCTAGGTTAAGGACTTTTAGGGGATTGTGTAGGTTATATCTTTGCCAAGGTTACACGAACCTAGCTTTTATGTACTTATGCTACATTTAGTCACATTTGTTAGTGTTATCTACTTTCTAGATGGACCTTTAGGTTTAGGTGAGGATGTTAGTTACTTGTTAGGTTACCTTCTAGTTCTATGTGCCATTGTTATTTACTTCTCAGATTTGCCTTCAGCTTAAATGTGCATGTAATGGTGGATGATGCTTTTAGCGTCAGATGTGTCTTTAGTCTTACTTTAGTTTAATCTTAGTGATTTGTATTTTTTATTTGTTTTTGTTTGTTGCTATTAACAAATTTTGTTATGTTATTATGATTTTCTTGTTATAATTATGATGCTAAGTGATATGTTATGATATTGATTTTTTTTTCATGTATTATATCTTGATTATACTAAAAACAAAGGGTTTATTGAGCCAGGGTCTTTTTGGTTCCACCTCTCTATCCCACGACATAGTGTTAAGATTTGTCATTATCTCACTCTTTTAAAAGTCTTATGTTTTGAGTGAGATTTCATACCTATTACCCATGTACTTTTGCCTTTAAACAAGGATGATGACTACACCTTTAGGCGAAGGTCCCAAAATATTAGTAACTACATACTTTTGAAAATTTACTTACTTTCAAAAACAAGTTTGTGGGTTACCGGCTGACATGACACATGTCACGATGTTGATGATCATTAACAACGTTTTTTTTTTCTTTTTTCAGGTTAAATAAGTTTTTCAGATACTAAACTTAGAGTTTGAGCCAGAGAAGTTGGTCAGAAATATCCTTTTAGGTAATGTGTTGGTTAGAAATAGCCTTTTAGGTAATGTGTGTTTAACCCTCGTTGCATTTATTTTATTTTTTTGATCTTTTTGGTTTTATTTTTTTTTATATTTTTCTCATATTTTTTTCTGTTTAAATTACTTTTCTTAAATTATTAGGTCACAATATGCAATATATAATACTGTTTGTTACATCTCAATCTTCAAAACCTAATTGCAACAAATCCACACGTTTAATTTATGCACTTAACGACGTTAATTTATTTTTACTATGCGTGTTACGACGAAATACGCAAACACGCTGTTTAGTTTCTAGTTATTAAACAATTTGCATAATATAAAACTATCAAGATAAACTTATTAACATTTTTTCGTGAAAAAACCGAAACTAAACCAATTAAGAAACCGTGAAGTACCTTGTTTTTTAATCATATTTCACTCGTATCAACCAAACTCACGAACACGAACATGAACTAGGGTCAACTTCCAGTATTAAACTAGTTAACTCATAAAGCTCACAAGGGTTTATTTTAACTATTGCTATTTTTATATTCCTTTGTGGGCGTATGTATATATTGAAAACATGTTATATAAGTAGAAGGTACTCTAAAGAATGGAGTTGATTAATACTAACATTATTTAATACTATTATAAATTTATAAAAACAGTTGAACCAAGCTTAGACATATTATTATTTTTTTTCAAAAAGCAACGGTCACTCAAGATGTTTATCAGAAAAGGTTTGAACCCATGTCTATTAAAAGATCTCTCTAACGTCTTACTATTAATATATTAAATTGAGGATGGAAGATGAAGGCTTGATTGAGCTCAAGTAAAGTATGGTTGCATTCCAGCTTGTTCACACCCCTACATCCTACTCATTTTACTGAAATTAAGATTGTAAACGAAACAAACGCTCAACGAACAGTTCGGCGGGAAGTTCTTTTATGATTAATTTAAACAAACGTACATGAAGAGAGGTTGTGATCGTTCATTTATGTTCTTAAACATTCGATAAGATGTCGGTGAACGTTTAATAAGGTGTTCTTTTATGTTTGTTCATTTAAATATTTTATAGTTTTATGTTTGTGAACGTTTGTTTGCATTTGTCTTTGTTTGCCTACATTTATGTTAGGTAAGTGTTCGAGAACAATTCAAGAACAGTCTATTTCCTTAATGAACGAACACAACAAAAAAATCTCGTTTGATAAGTGTTCAAGAACAACTTCAATTTCTTAATGAACAAACATGAACAAAGCCTGTTTCGTGTTTGTTCGATTCGTTTACGACTCTAATGTAAACTAGTTTTTTTACAGGCAACGCGTCAAAACGTAGGCGTATGTCGAAATGGAGATCAACTCAAAGCGTATATAAAAATATGCACGAAAGCATTTATATTTGACCCGACACGTACCGACACGACCTAAAAATATAAACGTAAGAAATTAGATTTTTAAGTAAAAATTGTATCGGGGTTTAAAACTTTAAAGATTTAGGGTCAAAGAGACGTGAAAAAGTTAACCAGTCAGATTTAAAATCAATAAATAAATATAATTCAATAAACAATATTATTATTAAATTATTATTATAACATTGCATTTTTATGTGTTGTTTAATTGGGTTTACATAACGTGACATCCCTACTTTTAAAAGGGCTCTAGTCTTATAGACTTAGCGTTAAACATCTTCAATCGTGTAGAATTCGACTAAGCTAGGACCTTGTATCTTAGGGGCTGTTTGTTTGGGTCTTAATGATCCCATTCAGACTTTTATTTCTAACTAGGTCAGACATGGGTGTTTGGTTAATTAACGTATGATTGGGAAATACGTCTGAATGACCTCTTATTAGGTCAGACTTTGTTCATTATCTGACCATCGCCTTCCTTCCTTCCCGAATCCCTTACGCCTTCCTTCCCTTACGCCTTCCCCTCCCTTACGCCACAACTCCTCACAACAGCCACAATCTACCACTAGTCGCCGGCCGGCCTGACCATCGGCAGTCGCCACCACCATCGGCAGGCGCTGCACCACCAGCAGGTGCCACCACCATCGGCAGCGGCGCACGCCCTTCACGCCTCCGTGGTCGTTTCTAGGGCTTCTCGATAGGTAGGGCTTCGAATTGTTGTTGGTGATGTGATTTGGTGTTCTTGGTGATGTTGTGATTTGGTTTAGTTGATTGATTCTTCTCCGTTCTTGGTGGGGGAGTTGAGAAAAAAGATTCTTCAATTTGAGGGTCTTTATTCATTATTAGAAGTTATGACCAAACAGATAAATTTTATTCAGCAAGAAATAATTCAGAGGGGTAAAATAATTATTTTATACAGTTATTCAGATGTCCAACCAAACAGACTTAAACTGGTTCAGCATTTATTGGTTCAGACATCTTATTGGTTCAGCACTTATTCATTCAGAAATTGCCAAACAGCACCTTAGGTTTACCATAGTTGTAGGTGTCCAGAATAGTCACGCTCTAGACTTACCTTTAGATTTGCTTTTAATCCCTACTTTTAGTCTTATATACTTAATGTTAGGCTTGCCTTTACATTATACTATTAGAGATTCTTATGCTTGACGTGTTTTTATTTGTATTGTGTGTGCTTTTACCTTTATATCTTATGTTGTCGATAATCTATGCTATCTTATTTGTTGTTATGGACACCTTACTAGTTTTGTTGAGCCGACGGTTTCCCGGAAGCAGCCCATCAAATAGCGGAAATGTGTGTACTCATCTCATCCTCCCCAGACCCTACTATTTAGCGGGACTCACTGGGTTTATTTGTTTGTTTGAAATCCCAATAAAACGTGGTAGCTAACAATCATTTCATGATCGTACTCATGTTCATAGAGCAGAAATTGATGAACAAATCTTAATTTTTCAAATATTTCAAGGTTTTTCATCCAAACTGCAAGATGATAGAATACATGAACATAAACATAAAGAGCCAAACACCCACCAAAAAACATAACTAACGGGAATCTTAACGTTCAAATACAGATTCAATCTTTTTAAACAAAAGTTTGAATAATTTTGTTCGACAAATTTCACATATGGGGATGGAAGCGAGTCACAGTAACCAATTGCAGCCCTAATTGATGATCTCCCTAACCAGCCAATCAAGACTCGGGTATGCAAAATACAAAACAAGAAAAGATGGGACAGCAAACAGAATTGTAATGAGAATATACACAGCTAAGATGATTGCGCTAGCGGGTATGGCATATAGCACAATAAGTAGAAATATAAAGACAAATGGGAACTTAGCCGTTAATTGGACAAAAAAGATCAATGACTTACGAAGAGATGAGTGGAGCCCATCTGTGTAGGAACTTGCAGCACGAGAATCTTGATTATGATCTGGCTCACGGGTGCATGGGCTAATTGTGGTGTTAGAGCGGGTGATCTGGTTAGTGGTCCAACCGCGGTTCCATGACCAAGAAGACACAGGTGCATGATCCCCACAAGAAGAAGAATGAGACTTGAGCCTATCACCATTCATACTCTCAACCATCCAAAGAAGAAAGTAATTCTTTTTAGGAAACTTCAGGTTCCCTTTGTAAACGAGCCGAAATGATAACATGTTGCACCAAGGGCAAGATATGAAAAACGGGAGTTGAATTGGAAGAGTTGGTAGTTTGACGACAGCCCATTGGAACCCGAGTACACAGTTCTTACAGAGGGTGTGACCGCACCATAAAACATAAGGCACGTTTTCTACAATATTAAAGGATTCCCAGCAAATCGGGCACTCAAAAATTTCATCACCGCTGTTACTTTCTGAGGTTTCATCATCTGAGCAGTCAAAAGAAGCTTGATTGGATCTTGTAGAATCTTTTTTCACTCTGGAGGTACCAGCAATGGCATTTGAAGCAAATCCCCACATATTGAATACCCTAAGGTTTAATCCCGAAAGTACCAGATCATCAAATCCATGCCTGCAAATTAGAAACCTTTAAACTTTCACAGGAAAAGAAATTAAGGAACATATACGCATAGAAAAATGTTCAATAGAAAACCAATTTTAAGAAGAGAACTATGAGAACTACATAGACAACTATACATATTTCTTTAACTATAATACATAAGGCAGTTATATAATCACATATACATATAAAATACGCTAGTGATTCTCCTAAAAGATTCACTTAACTAAACCACAATGGTGAGATAAGTGAGCAAAAATATATTCTTTTAAGGGATCATATGTCTCCAATGAACAAATTTCCAGACGCCACTTAGGTTGATAGCCTAGTGGTAAAAATCAAAGACTCTTTAAAGAAGACCTTGGTTCAACTCCTGCCATGGGGTAGACTAAAAACTAGTATAGTTTAGGAGTAGGAGTAGAGGGGTGTATGAATAGCCGTTCTAAGAAAACATATTTTCCAATCAACGTATGATCAACATGAGACCACTGACCATTATAATAAGTTAGTGATTACCCTAAACAATTTACTTCATTAAACCACAATGGTGAGATAAGTTAGTAACAAAAGATTCTTGTATCGGATTATACGCCTTCTATCATCTAATTTCCAATTAACGTATGATCCACCAGAGACCACCAAAAGTTCAATACATTGCATCATGAAACTTATGATCATCCCATGAATTTTATTTTTCTTGTATCATCACCAAAAATGAGAGTTCATTGCTTGAAAAATATCCCCTTCACTTAGTTTCAACACTCTTCCATGATTACAATAATAACACAATTTGATTAACAAGCTTCAAGAGTTCAACATCTAATCACCTAAAAGATCAGATGATGTTCAAAAACCGTAACAATTTCTTCTTTCAACCACATTAATATTCTGATCAAAATATCCAGGGATCAATCAAAGCAAATAAACTGTATTTAAAACTCACCAATTGTCCAAACGACAAAAAAATTGTAACAATTACGTTAACAATCAAAACACGCAAACATTAGCGATCAATCACATCAAACCCTACAGGACATTCATAAAACGCATAAAACCCAGCATTACTGCCCAAAATTGATATAAACAACCAAAAAGGCAACAAAACCCAAGCTAATTATCAATAAGCAAGCTACTAACAACCCTAATTTTGTTACAATCGAAGCAATTAGGTCGAACGTTTACCGAATGAAAATGAATCAAGAATCTATTGTGTTTACCTGATTATCGGATAAGATGAACACCGATGAGACCGATGAAGCAGAGATTGATGTTGACACACAGTGTTTGTCTGTCGGTGTGTTTGTGTCCCTAGAAGAGGTGAGATTTTGAGACGAACATCATCGTCGAAAAGTTAATCATGGTGACCAGTGTGCGACCGCATGCTACCAAGTGTGAGGATCAAAATGATCTGGTGGATCGCAGGCTTGATTTTGTTATCCATACCGTATATAAAGCATACACGAGTTTTATTTTAAGATACATAAAATTAATAATAATTATTTTACTTAATACATAAATACAATTATTTTTTAGGGTAAAATCGTGTTTTTAATATTATTTATAGATTATCTCTTAAAATTAATTACATAATAACTTTACACTTATTGTAACTTACATAAATTTTACGTTATTTACCTATAAACCAAAAATACTTAATTTGTTCTAAGATTTCAGTTATATCTTTTAATCTGTTATGTTTAAAAAATTTTTAAGACTACAATTGTAACCTGTGTATTTTTTAAATATTTTGGTGTAAATTTTTTGCAGAACCGATCTGTATTTTATGAGGTACAATAAGCTAATGCGTAAATCTACTAGTCGTCATGCAAAATCCATTTATTGGTGTTTTAAATTTTAGCTTAGAAAAAAATATAATAGACTTTTGTAAAATTACTACAAAAATAACAAAAATTGAAAACACGTGTCGAATGTAAAATGTCACTTTACCGCATTTCACGGGTACCCTTCTAGTTACTTTTGTAAAAAGTGCATGTTTGGATTACTTATTTTCTTCATAAGTTGTTTTTGAAAAGTTACTTTTTAAAAGTAACTCCTACAAACTTTTCAAAATCAACTTATTAACTTTTTAAAATCAACTTATTAACTTTTACCCAAACATACTTATTAACTTATTGACTTTTCAAAAGTTAATAAGTCAAAAGTTAATCAAAAAGTAAGTTTCCCAAACATGACCAACGTATCGTGAGATTGGTAAGTTTGGGCCAGGTTTATGTCACACCCTCAAATTTCACGAGCGGGGTTTTACCGCGAGGCGTGTAAACAAACCAGGATTTAAGTCATTAGTTACTCAGAACGACACTATATGAAACATTTAAAAACAACCCAGAGTTTAGAAACTTTAAAACTATATGGAAGCGTTTTGTAAATATGTCAAACCCAAAGTAATGAAATGTAAAATGCTCAAACACGCGCCAAATCATTATTTAAAACAAAATGTATACTAAATCCCAAATGCAAAACAATGATTATTCCAATGCATGCTGACCCGTGAGTGCTCCTAGGCGCTGCTGCTAACCTCGACCTGAGAATAGCATACTAAAATAGTCAACACAACGGTTGGTGAGTTTAAGGGTTTGCGTTTAATGTAAGCAGTAACAGTTGTAAAACATAAGGAGTGCATTGAATTAGATAGCTAGTCTATAATTCATAAGTAATAAACATAGTGATTTCGAGATCGAAGCTGACTGTATTCACTTGTTTGCCTCCTGTCACGACATACCAGGTCGTGATGATGTTTGTGTTTAGGACAATATTGCACCCGTTTGACCTCGAGTCGCACATGTGGGGCTTGTCAAACCCAGTAGTACTACCCAAAATTTCCCCGCTAGTTACCATTATTAACGATCCGAAAGTGTGAGGACTTTCAAGGTATATCACACTATGTTACACTATATACAACTTATAATAATAAAGCGTTTGTAAAAGAGTATGCTGTCTCCCCCAAAAAGAGAGTGTTTAAAACTGGGGCATGAACTCACTTGGTGCACAAACGAAAAAAAATAATGCAAAGCTACGGTGTATGGAAAGATAACCCGTCAAAGGTTACCTAGAACACGTGAGTACATAAATACGTGTAGCTAGAAAATTTAACAACCCTAAGTGCTCGATAAACACATTGACCCAAAGTTTGACCCGTTTGACCCGTTGGTGACATGTTAATTGAAATCTTGTTTGATCAAGTATGGCAACTCATTACACACAATTATCATATAAGTTATTCACGTATGCCACATCATCAATCTTAAGTTCTATCAAGATCATCATACCAACATAGATTATCATACAACACATATGAGTCTAAATCAAACATCATGCTGAACACAAATATAATATTACATCACAACTAATAAATCATACATTGAGTTTAATTATGCACTACATGCCATGTGAAGCCACTCACGACTTCACACCCTAAATCCTGCCAATCCTACTAAGTAGGGGCCTTAGATTCGCATGCGTGTATGACGATCATTATCATATTACTCAACAAGATTCACACCGATTAACATACACAACAATGATCTATTATAATCCCAAACATGGTTTCGTGATCTCCTAACACAACCCAACATCTTGCGATATTCCATAAAACCTAGATTTCCAAGTAATCCATCAAGTATCCATACAACCCAATTAACGCATTCTAACACATTAGATATCATCAATAAGCATTCTAGCATGATCTTAACAACATTAACATGTCCAAATTACAATATCCAATGATTCACATCAATAAAGTTTCTCTTTTGGGAAAGTAACACCCAAAATCAATCTATCATCCAATTCATTCATAAATTCATCAACTTTATACCTAATCAAGTTCATAGTAATCATCTAGACATGATAAACATCATCAGTTCACCACAATTCACAAATCTTATACATAAAAGTTTGATAATCCAAGGATCGTTGCAGGAATTATCAATTTGATTTTAACAAGTATTGATCGCGGAATTATCAATACCTGCTGTTTAACGGATTGTTTATCAAAAGTTGAAATCGATGAACAAAGAAGAACAACCAGAAAAACTAAACGTAATAATGCAATACAAAGATTGTTTTCAATTGCTCTTCATTCACAATCAATCGATTACAATTGATTATAATGCTATATGTTCTTAATGCTTGATATTGCTATATTGTTAATATTCTTGTTAATCAATGATCATCGATCAATATATATCTAATTGTGTATAGATATCTTTCTATTCTGTTCCTATTTTCTAGCTAATATATTGCTATTCTGTTTTGATATTCTGTTTCTATATGTGCGAATCCTTGCCTTGTTTATCGGTATTGGAGTTCAAAATTTACATAGGAAATTGTAAATTACATAAAGAATGTTGTTGATGTGACGTGGAATATTTTGTTGACATAATTATCCTTTGTCGTCATTGATTTGATGATATTGCTCTGAAATGTTGACTTGTTGACTTTTTGTTACATACTTGATGATTTGAAACAATACAAGTTTGTTTATATTCTGTAGGAATTTGTCTTCCGTAGGAAGTTCTTCTTTCGCAGTAATTAGTCTTCCGCAACAATGCTTTGTCTTCAACATTTGTTTTTCAGTGGTTGTGCTTCCGCAAGAGTTCTTGTACTTGTTCTTCAGTAGCAAGCTCTCATTCAGCAGCTCCACTTGATCTTTGGTCTTGTTCAGCAGTTGTTGTTCTTCTGTAGGAGATCTACGGAAGCACAAACTTCAGTTGTGCTCCAGAGAACATCTACGGAAGAACACTTATTCATCCGTAGGTTGTTCTAACACTAGTCAATTTTTCCAAATTGACCAAGTCTGATGTTTCCTGTAATAACATAAACTAACACACACAAGAATATGGGTTACCATATAATTCATGTATTACATTATATTATCAAAAAGAGAATTACAATGATTAATTACAAGAGTTGACAAGTCAACTAAACCTATACATTTAATCTAGTTCTAACAATACTCCCCCTATAGGTTTAGCCTCTTGTAATCATCTGTTCAAGTCTCTCAATTCTTGAACTCTTGTCAAAATTTTGGTATTGAAGTATCCCACAGTATTCTTTTGATCTTCATACAGATACTTTATCTTCATTCTTCCCATTCTATTTAATGTTTTGTATTTCAAGCCCAGGATGTCCTCTTCAGTGGTTAATGTTGCAACAACACTATTATTGGACACCACTTCCAACTCATCGTGTTCTGAAATTTTTAGTTATGTTATTGGCTCTATCTCTGCTCCTATCAGTTGACCAGCCTCAAACTTCCTTCTCTTGTAGGCCTTGGCATGGAGCTTGTTAATAACTTGAATGATATGTACATACAAGCGCAAGTCATTTTGAGCAGTTTGATCATTGAGCTTGGGAAAATACTTGTCATGTAGATATGAGGTATAGCTCAGACGAAGCAGCTTGATCTCCATTGGGTCAAATAGCCATATGCTAGGACCTTTCTTAAGTGGATCATTTCTCTGCAACACCATCTCTTTCGTCCTTTCTACGTATCCCCATTCTGTGATAGGGCAAGAGTACTGATTTCCCTTAATAACTTTGATTGATGCTTCAAATTAGACATGGCAATTTTGACCCAAGTGGGTACATTTGGGTTGATTTGGGTAGTAAAAATGAAGTAATGGATTAGATTGGGTTAAGCTATATTTCTAAGAGGGTCAAGTGGGTAATTCTAAAACTAGGAAAAGTGATCAACGGGTCAAGATGGGTCATTAGAAAAATAAGGAACGGGTCAGGATGGGTTGATTAGGTTTCCTCATAATCCATTTTTCTCCAAAATCCATACATAGTCTCACATCTAAGTGATAGCGATATACATGTTGGATTTATGAACGGGTCAAGATCGGTTAACGGGTCTCATGAGATGAACGGGGTCGGCAACCGGGCGTCTTAAACTGGAGCTCCATGATGGGGGTAAAAGACCACAATATACATGCACAACCCACGTCCACCATCACCATGTAGTTTATCTTTTTTTATATTTTATTTTATTACCATTTGCTTAAAGCTTAATTTGTCTAGTGTATCTTAAGGTATTAGAGTAGTACTTAGTTATATTTTTTCTTTCATTAGAACGTGGGTGACCATTGTCTTGGGATTTATCTATGTATATTTTTTCTTTCATTAGAACGTGGGTGACCATTGCCTTGGGATTTATCTATGTATGGAATTGTTAATCAATGTGGTTTTTTGAGTTTAAACCCATTTTGACTTGAACCATCCTGACCCCGAACCCATCCTGACCCGAACCCATTCTAACCCATTTTTAAATTAGTATATTCTGACTCAAATCCATCCTAACCCGGACCCATTCTGACCTAGCATCCGACCCAACCCGACCCGCCCATTTTGCCAGGTATACTTCAGATCTGTCTTCATATCCAATTCTTTGTAAAAATTTATCATCTAAAGCTTGAGAAGAACTAACATGAGACCTTTTCTGTTTCAACTTCCTTTTGTTGTGTTCTGCATCTTCTATCTTTGCTTCTTTAAGCACATCTCCCTTGAACTTGTGACTCAACTTAGCCATAATTCTAGAGAAGTCTCTTCCCCTTAGGCTGATTGGGTATATGGGAATGTTTTGCAAAGTAGTGAGGTCTGCATCTGGAAGTGTAAGGAGTGTTTCCACCCTTAGAAAGTATTGAATCATTCTAGATGTTCTCTTCAACATAACACAATCCCATTCTGAATCATATTTCCATGCTATTATTTTATTTTCTTCAGCTGTTCTTGGAGTGGTCATCTGATCAAAGAGTTGTATCAATGTAGTCTTTTCTTCTGTTATCTCCATCACAGTAGTTCCCAGGGGCCATACTTTGCTGGGAATGATGTCTCTTGGTTCTTTGATCAGGCTTTCTCTGCCCTTATACATATCTTTGCTTTGAACTACAGTTGGTTCAGCAGGAGTTTGTTTTGCTTGATTGTAGGCAGAACTGGGAGCTCTAGTCCTGAATTTTACTCCTGTTCCTAGCTCCACCTTCATCACATGCTCCGTCATAGCTTTGAGCTCACCAATTGTTCTCCCTTTAAGCTCATGTTGCTTATAGTTGTGACTTTGTAACCATCAAGTTATATTGTACCTTGTCAGCTTCTTTGAGTCACAATGGCCCAAGTCTTTTATATTTGCTCTATGGCCTTGAACTTTGAAAAAGTTTCATAATTGCAAATTGGGAGCATCAGTCTCGCAACATCAAATTCTTTCAAAACTTGAATCATTCAGGCATATTCATTTTCTCTACCAAGTCATAGGGAAAGCCATTGTTGATTAGGTCCATGAACATGGTAGATTGAGCTCTTTCTTCAAGTATGTCTTCTGTTAATAGCAAGCCAGATTCTTCTTCAGTTAGTTGCTTCAACTCATCACCACTTTCTTCTTTGATGATTTCAATTTGCTGATAAGCTGCAGGATTAGCTGATGGAGTGTGAGTTGGGGAGGCCCTTTTTGATTTCTTTTGTTGATATTTAGATTCAGCACCTTCATCTTGAGTTTTGCCCAGATATTTTCTTTTCCTGCTGTAAAAGATTGTGGGTTCCTTTTCCTTCATTTGTGAACTCACATCAGCTTCTTTCTTTTTGCTCACTTCTTGTTCAGACAACTTTTTCTTTAACTTCTCAATCTCATCATCTTTTGCTTTCAGTTGTTCTGATTGTTCAGAGATTAGCTCATTCATTACATCAATCACCTCGTTATCAGTCTTAATATCTTCTCTCAGCATTTTGATTCGTCCTTCCAGTTGAGTGATTGTAGCATCTTTCTCAGCTATCAATCTGTCTTTCTCTATCAACTCCTTCTTCATTTTCCTCAACTTTTCTAGCTTCCTATTGCTTTTAATGATCAAATTGTTGTATTTTGCTACCAGGTAGCTCTTACTCACATCAATCTCTTCTTCATTCAAGTCAACCTCATTATAAGCAATGATGTCAACATAACTACCCTCCTCTTGTTCAACTTCTTCATCTTTCTCCCTTTCAACCTCCAGATATATCTCCTTAGTATCACCATCATTAACAACTTCATATTCATCCTCATCAAAGTTGAGTTTCTCAATAGATGTTAGGCTATCAATAGGTTCAGTAGGTACGGGTGAGCTGGTTGGTTTAGTGTGAAGTGGAGGTGTAGGTGTTTGATTGAGAAGTGGTGAGATGGGTTCTGTTGCACCAGAGTGCAGTGATGATTGAGATTGGATGGGTGATATAGGTTGGGTATGCTCATTGGAAGATGATTATGATAATTCTATCACAATGGCTGGTGATGGAAAGTGTGGTTCATGTTGAGATAATGGTTGTGGTGGTGATTGTTGTGGTGATGGTTGAGGGATTTGATCAAGTGACACTACTTCAGTAGAAGTAGAGTTTATTGATGTTTGAGAAAGTGCAGGTGATAAGGGTTGGGTGTGTTCACTTGGTGGTGAAGGAGGATTGGGTTCATGATGTGGTGGTTCAGGTGATTCGGTTGAAGGTTTTTGTTGTTGTGGTTGTTCAGGGAATATGAGTTTCTGAGGTATGTTAGTAGTTTCATCCATCATATGTGGGAACATCTCCACCTCTTCTCCTTGATACTGCCCATTCAATTTGTTGAGTCGAGATCTTCCTAGGTGAGCTTGCACAAACACATCACCTTCTCTTTCAACATTGGGTATACATTCGTTTATGATCAGCTGGATGAACCTTGGGAACATGTACATCTTGTTGTCTTTCTGCATTCTTATATGGTCACACAGGTAACCAAGAATGTACTTGGAGTAGTTGTACTTTCTTCCCTCAAAGATGCCAATGATTCCCGATGAGATGTGCCTCGAGAATCTGTCCAATCCGGACTTCCTGTTGGGGATGCACTTGAGATAGTTGTGGCATAGGAATCTCAACGGCTTGCACAACCTTCCGTTTTTAATCTCAGCATGTTAATAGTCTCCGTCATACCCCATTAACTGAAAAACTTTCTGAATGTATTCGTGATCCAATACATCAGGGTGACCTTCTTCACTTTCTTCGAACTCCAGCGCCCTCCTTATTGTTCGTTCATCAATTCTCAGTTGTTGATTTTTGATTGAGGAATAAATTACTTGTTCTTCATTTTCTTCCTCGACTCTCGCAGAGTCCCAGAAATCTATCATGTGTGATTGGTAAATAATAGGATCCGCTGTTAGTGCATAAAACAATCTACTTCTTCTCAGATAGCGGATGATGTCTCTGCATCTATCTTCCAATTCTGGATTCAGAAATACGCATATGTTGTGATCTTTGACGAATCGATTAGTCATACTGGCTTTGATGTTTGAATGATGTGTGGATTATTTGTGTGGAATGAACGATTTCAGCGATTGTTGATGAAAGGGGTTTGAGAGATTTTCTAGGGCTGAGAAGGTTTTTGAGAGTGAGTAGAAAGGCCAACGGTCGAGATATCCTTTTTATGCCTTTTCAGACAATTCAAAAATATTTAATATTATGGGACCCATTTTCCTTTATACCCTTCCGAGGTTATCCACAAGTTTATGCTTCCGCAGAACATCTACGGAAGGCTTAAACTTTCCTTTCTGATTTGATTTAATTTTATTTTTTCGCAGAACATCTACAGAAGGCAAAAACTTTGCTGTTTTAATATTAACAAATTAATTCTTCTGCAGGAACATCTACGGAAGACAAAATTTGTTATGAATTTGCTGTTTTATCCGTAGGGTACCAATCTACGGAAAGGAAATATTTGTTTTTTTTGATGTATGATCTTAAACACAATGTTAGATCATTTGTTGTTTTCTATTGGACTTTGTTGACTCTGCTTCATAGCAATTGTGCAAAATTGATTTGGTTAAAACCTTCAGATATCCTGCAGCCAAGTTAGTGCTCAAGTTTCAACTTTCTTCATTTAGAGATGTAACACATTTGATACTCAGATTTTCATGCTGATTTACGACTCCCCCTAAATTTGTGATTAATCATAAAATTATGCATTTATCAAAAATTTAAAAAGAATAGCATGAAAAACATTATCTGTCCAACTAATTAGCAAAGAAAAGAACAAAACCAGAAATTATTTACAAACATTGACATCACATAATGGGATCATACTATAACACGAAGAAACTTCTCAATGACAGTTTTGGTTGATGATAGAAGACAGATCTAGTGTTGATTGCAAGTATATTGATCCTCATAAATTTAAGCAAGAGTGTATATTCAACTTGTCATGCTATTTATCATGTTTTAAAATTATTTAAAGATGGACAAGTATGGACTCCACATTCAATTCACATTGAAGTTTGTCCTCCGTAGATGAGTCAATTTATCACTTTTTCACACTTAAAACTATGTTCAGTAAGTTATAAGCTCTATCTTAAGATTTCTTTTGAAATCTTATTAATGTTGATATGATTTGTGAGCTCTGAATTAATATACAATTGATCATCATGGATTCTTGTAGAGCTGTTACTTTTGGAATCTTTTGTTACTAAGCATCAGGACACCAGGTCTTTACTTACGTAAAACAGAGGTGCCCAGGAACTCAGGTCTTTGCTTACGCAAAAGAGAGTTCGTGATGCGCAAAGATAGAGGTTATAAAGTGTTACAACATAGTATGCTTAGGTGAGTAAGTTGATCACAGCAGGATAAGACTTACTTCCTTGCTCCTCAAAATGGAATTAGCTACAGTTTGTCACCTTGACATTATGTTATGCATGACTTGTTTATTTTCAACTCAAGCTAAACCTACTCACATATCAAATTACATCTGATCAGTCTATATGAATTGTTTGATAAATGAGAAAAGTAAGCAAAGGTATAGTGTACTATCATTTCCCAATATATGAACTGCTTATTCAATAAAATATGTAAATAAGACAATAGTTTTGTATTTTTATATGTTTTAAGAATATTTTTGGCTTTTTCATATTAATAATAATCTGCGGATGAACAAGTTTGTTTTTCCGTAGATGTTCATATTAAAACTATAATGGACAGAACATGCTTTTCATTATGTTGATTAAGACTTAATCTAAATTGATCATGCCTAATGACACAATTAAGAAATTAAGTCTAACTAAATCAAAGGCTTTAGTGAATAAATCAGCAAGCTGAATTGTTGTATCCATCTTAACCAACATGATTAAACCTTTTTCTGAGCAATCTCTCAGAAAATGATATTTGATTTCAATATGCTTTGTTTTACTATGTTATACTGGATTAGCAGTGATGAGCATAGCAACTGAGTTATCAATATGTATTAGTGTTTGAAGAAAATTGTAACCATAATCAAGTAATTGGTTTTGCAACCATAAGACTTGAGAGCAACCAGCTGAAGCAGCTATGTGATTAGCCTCAACTGTGGATACTGAAACATTTGTTTGCTTTTTGCACTGCCAAGAAACTAGTCTTGGTCCTAAGAATTGGCATCCACCAGTGTTGATTTTCTGTTGTTGTTGCAGCCTCCATAGTCACTGTCAGAATATGAGTAGAGTTTAAAATCTCCTTCTTTGGGATACTAGAGTCTAAGAGCTAGTTTCCCTTTAAGGTATCTGAAAATTCTCTTCACTGCATTCATATGTGACTCCTTTGGGTCTGCTTGGTACCTAGCATAAACATACACAGTAAACATTATGTCAGGTCTGCTGGCAGTTAAATACATTAATGATCCTATCATATATCTATATAATCTTTGATCAATAGACTTCCCTGTAGGATCTGGTACAATCTTATCTATTATTGATGCTGGTGTTTTGGATGAAGATGAATCAACAAGGTTGTACTTCTTCAAAATTTGATTTACATACTTCTCCTGATCGATGAAGATGCCATCTGGTTTCTGATGAACTTGCAAATCAAGGAAGAATGTTAGTTCTCCTATGGAACTCATTTGAAACTCAAATTTCATCAAACATTCAAACTCTTCACATAATCTCCTATTTGTTGATCCAAATATGATATCATCTATATATACTTGGACAACTAAGAGATCTTAATGTTCATGTTTCTGGAAGAGAGTCTGATCAATTGTTCCCCTTTTGTAACAATGCTTGAGTAAGAAAGATGACAATGTATCATACCACTTTCTTGGGGCCTGATGAAGTCCATACAAAGCTTTGTCAAGCTTGTATACCCTATATGGATAATCAGGATCTTCAAAGCCCGGTGGCTGAGCAACATAGACTTCTTTATTAATTTTACCATATAAGATGACACATTTTACATCTATCTGGTAAACTGTGAACTTCTTATGTGATGCAAAGGCTAGAAAGACTCTAATGTCTTCAATCCTTGCAACAGGAGCAAAGATTTCATCATAGTCTATCCCTTCTTCCTGAGTATAACCTTGTGCTATCAGCCTTGCTTTGTTTCTCATAATAATGTCTCTGTCAACTAGTTTGTTCTTGAACAGCCACCATGTGCTAATTGGATAATGGCCTTTAGGAAGATCGACTAGATTCCAGACTTTTTGTTTTTTGAATTGCTGAAGTTCTTCTTGCATTGCTTTAATCCAGCTGTTATCTTTTAATGCTATAGTGATGTTAGGAGGAACCACTTATGAAAGAAAGCAAGAGAACAGATAAATGTTGGCTGCTCCCCCTTGTCTTCTTGTAGTTCTATCATTAAGATCACCTATCATGTTTTCAATGGGATGATACTTGTGAATTCTGGATGTTGGTATTGATTCAACTTGAATGGATGAATCCAAATTAGTGATGTTGGTTGATAGAGATAGAGTCAGCTGGGATGGGGAATCCACAAAGTAGTCAAAATTCTCATGTGACTGATCTTTTGATGCTGAATTATGTCCATCTGTATCAGCATGTATTTCTACAGATGTAGGCATAGCATCCACAGTAGCTACAGGTACAACTACAGATGATGTAATTTGTTGAACTGCATGTGTGGGAGGTGGTTGTTGAATGTTTTCTATTGAATTGTGAACTTCAACTGAATGCAATGGGCCATCTTCGAAAGTAGTAACATCTACAGATGTAGAAGGAACTTCTGCGGATGTAGACCTATTGTTTTCATCAGGATGATCTTTGCTTGTTTGAATTTAAGGGCCAGGATAAGTAACATTTTGAGTAAGTGACCGGACTACTCTTGGTGGATTAGCTATCAGTGGCACTTCACCTATGTTTGGAGGAACATAAGGATAACATGTATCCACAAGACTGTGTTAAATGAGTTTGTTAATGCATCTATATCAAACAACCAAGATGATCCTTTTACAGATTTTGGAAACAAGGATTCATTAAAAGATACATTAGGAGTTTCTTCCATAATGTTTTCATGTAGAACATAGACTCTGTATGATTTAGATGTTGATGAGTAACCAATAAAGAAAAACATCATAGGCTTTTTCTGTAAACTTTCCTAATTGATCTTTTATGTTTAATATGGACACATGACACCCAAAAGCTCTAATATATCCTATGAAAGGTTTTCTTTTAAACAAAAGCTCATATGGTGTTTTATTATGTTCTTTGACAAATAATGTCCTGTTTTGAACATTGCATGTTATGTTCACAGCTTCTGCCCAGAATGTGATTGGCAACTGTGAATCAGCAAGTATTGTTCTTGCTGCTTCAATACGAGTTCTATTTCTTCTTTCAGCAACTCCATTCTGTTGTGATGTTCTTGGTGCACTGAATTGTCTTGATATGCCTTTGTCCCTGCAAAAGGAATCTAAAATATGATTAACAAATTCAGTTCCATTATCACTTCTTAAGATTTTGATTTTTAGATCAAGTTGATTTTCAATCTTAGTGATAAACTCTATCAATGTTTCTGATGTTTCACTTTTATGTTTTAAGAAAAAGTCTCATGTGAATCTAGTGAAATCATCAACAATCACCAAACAGTATTGCCTTTTTCCAATGCTCATGATATTGGTTGGACCAAAAAGATCCATGTGCAATAGTTTGAGTGGTGTTGTGTTTGTGTTAATTGTTTTGGATTTATGAGCAACTCTATGTTGTTTTCCTTTGAAACATGATGAACAGTGACTAGAACAATAAAATTCTTTCTTTGGAAGGCCAATGACTAAGTCATTTTTGACTAACTTATTCATGTTCTTCAAGTTAGAGTGAACCATTCTTCTATGCCATAGTTGAGATTCATCTTCTGATGACTTAGAAATGAGGCATGTTTCATTGGTTGTTAAAGATGTGTTGTTCATATCCAAAACATATGTATTGCCTTTTCTTGGTGCTTTAAGAAGGATCCAGTCTTCTGGAATTTGAAAACCTGGCTTAAGAATGTAACAATAGTTACTATCAAAGAAAGTAGTATAGTTTTGATCACAAATTTGAGAAACACTTAATATATTGAATTGTAAATTTTCACAGAAGTTAACTTTCTCAAATTTTAGAACACCATTGGTTACCATTCCTTCACCAATGATTTTACCTCCCTTCTTATCCCCACCAAATGCTACATAGAAAGCATTTTTATGTTTGAAGTCATGGAGGAGAGAACAGTTTCCCGTCATGTGCCTGGAACAGCCACTGTTAACATACCACTTATTGTCAGTCCTCCCTGGATGTTCCTGTAAAAATAATGAAATCAGTTAGTCCGTGAAGCCCAAGCCTTGATGGTCTTGGGCTTGCCATTGTTATCTAATATTGTTATTCTCTCATGAATGAGCCTAGATTGGTTTTAGATTCCATTAATTCATTATGTTTTGTTTTGGGTGAGGATGATTCTTTTGATGATGAAGATGAAGCACTATCATCTTGTTTCACACTTACTTCCTCTTTCACCTCTTCTTTCATTAACTTTTTCTTTGAACTAGAGGCTGAGGCTCTTTCTGAAAAGGTTTCTGTATCCTTTGTACTTGACTGGGGTACATGATTATCTTTTTCAAAGTGATCAAAGAAGGTATCATCTTCTTGCAACACTACCTTTTTATGAGGTGTCTTAGTTTGAGATAGTTGTGTCTCCTTTTTCTTTGATGAATTATCAGCAGATGTTTTCTTTGTCTTTGCATTCTTCTGCTTTTGTTGCTGATTCTTTTGCTTTGGTATTTTTGATTCATCATTCTCTAAAAATTCTGAATTTGATTAAGAAGTCTCAGCTTTTTGCTTCTTGGGGACCTTTAATTTGTACTTTTTGTTGAAGAAACATTCTTGAGTGGAATGATTGTGCTTGTTGCAGATGGCACAATGCTTGTTGAAGTAACAATCTGAGGTCATATGATTGTTCATATTGCAGATGGAGCAATAGCTGCTGAAGTAGCACTCTTCTGTGCTGTGGTTGTGCATATCACACCATTTGCAAACTTCTCTTCAGCTTCACTGTCAGAGTTAACTTCTATCTTTGTCAGTTTCTTCATCAGTATCTTCTTTTGCTTCTTTAGTTCTTTCTCAATCTTTGCATCTGAAAGATCCTTTTGTTTACCTTTCTGGTTAGCAGTTGAATCCTTAGGTATTTTCTTCTTCCGTAGATCTTCTACGGATGACTGTTTAGGTTTTGATGATTTCTTATTCCGAGGATGTTCTACGGAAGACTGTTTTGTCTTCTTTCGTAGATCTTCTACAGCTGACTTTAGAACATTTTTCCTTTGCTTTTCTACGGATGTGTGAGAATCAGTCTTCTTCTTCCGTGATCTGCTGAAGTGAGACTATCTTCTTCCTTCGTAGTTCTTTTTGCTGCCTTACTTTTATGCTGTTTGTTGAGTTCATGAATGCTTTCATTTAACTGACCAATCCTTGTGTAAATGGTCTTTAGCAGATTTCTTTGTTTTGATGGATAGGGCAACTTGATCTCATTAAGTATTTTGGGAGTTATAGAATCAATTACCACACATTTTCCCTTACCCAAACCAGCACTTTCTTGTTCATTAGGCTCATCACTATCATCTAGATCATCACAGTTATCAAGATCAAGTTCTGAGTCATTTTGTTTAGAGAATTTTGATTCAGATGAATCAGTTTCAATGGATTCAGAATCCTTGTCATTTATCACTTCATTATTTTCAACTTTTGACTCAGTTTTGGTGCTAGACACAAAATGATTTGTCAAACTGTTGGTTATGGACTCAAGTAGGGTGGTGTAATTATCATTAATTGGTGGAGCAACAGTATGATATCCCAACCCAGACTTGTTCTTTGATTCAATATAAGAGTTTAACAGTTTCTCATACTGCTATGATGATAGTTGGAATTTCTGAAGTTTTACTTCAGTTGATGCATGATCTGACATGGACTTGGTTAATGAGTTGGTCAAATTCTCAACTTGTGCTTTCAAATTATAATTTTCAGACAAAAGTTTGTCTAAATCCTTTTGTTGTGAATTTATTTTGACTTGATAAAGTTTATGTTCTCTTTCATTATATTCATTTAAAAGCATAGTTTCTTTGACTTTATCAGCCAATTATTGAGCATGAGCCCTGTATCTCTCAACCTCATTAACACAAAGGAAGAACATAACCTTTCTCTTACCTCTCTGGCCATTGGTGGAACTTTGTTTTCCATATTAGCCATCAAAGCCTGATTTTCTTCTAGTACTTCCTTCTCGTACATGCTCTAGTCACAAGTACCATCCTGCAAAATAATCAAACCAGTTTCTTTAGAATTATTGGTACTTGTTGAAGAGCCTGTGGCTGGTGGGGATGAGTTTGTTAGCTGTGGTTGCTTGAAGCTCCTCTGATTTGCTTGTCTCGTATCTGTTGTTGATTGCTGATTGTTGTTTCATTCCCTGGAGAAGTGACCATATAGATTACATTTGTAACACCTCACCTTGGATTTGTCAATACCAATTTTTGTTGTTCTGCCTCCCACTGACAGTCCCTTGTTTCTCTTTATGTACATTTTGGCTCTATATGCAATCATGGCCATTTTCCATTGCAGATCCATCTCTTCTACTTCATCTGGATGAAGTTCTTCAAGGTCTTGCTGACAGAAGTAGGTAGGAGTCAAGGTACTTCCCAAGTAGGCTTGAATCTTGAACTAAAAGCTGCAAAGGCTGCCTTTTGTTCTTCTGATTCCAGAACCACAGTAATTGGTTCTGTTTGATTGCTAGCTTTGTTGGATTTAGAGTCATCTGTGTCACACCCTCAAAATCCGCGAGCGGGGTTTTACCGCGAGGCGCGTGACATACCAGGATCTCAGTCATTAGTTACCAAGAACGACTCTATATGATAAATAAACAAAACCAGAGTTAACGTTTAAAATACTGCGGAAGCGTTTTTAAAACTAGAAAACTCAAAACAAGTAGTATGTAAAGAGAATGCGCAAAACATACGCGCCCCAAACACAAATGTTTAATAGGAAAATAAACCCAAATGTGTAAACAAACAATGTAGACAACTCAACGATGCTGGTGTGCGTGCTCCTAGGCAACTGGCAACCTTAACCTGAGAATAGCATACTAAACAAGTCAACACATGGTTGGTGAGTTCAAGAGTTTGCGTTAAAATATAAACCAATCAATAGTTTCCAGAGCATAAGTAGTGTATTGCAATAGATAGCTAGTCTATTAACATAAAAATATTAATCATAGTGATTTCGCGATCGAAGCTGACTGTGTTACGTTTGTTGCCTCCCGTCACGACTTACCAGGTCGTGACGAATATGTGTTAGGACAAAATTGCACCCGTTTGACCTCGAGTCACACAGGTGGGGCTCGTCAGACCCAGTAGTACTACCCAAGATTTCCCCGCTATTCAATATTAACAATCCGAAAATGTGAGGACTTTCCATGGTAAACAACACTATATCAATATTATACACACTCATAAATAAAAGCGTTTATGATCAACGGTATGCTATCTCCCCCAAAAGAGATGATGTAAAATGAGTGGGGCAAGAACTCACCTGATGCGCGCAAGAATTAACCTAGAGCTTAACTTGAAAGAAAAAGACAACCTTCAAAGGTCACCTAGAACACAAGAGTACATAAGTACGTGTATACAAAATCAACACGAAACCCTAAGTGCTCTACAAACCAAGGAACTCAAGGTTTAAAAAAGACAAGACACATTTGACCCAGTTGACCCGTTTGACCCGTTGGTGACATTATAGGTGATAATTCGTTAATACTAACACAACAGTATGACATACATGCTCACATACAACTTGATTACATATAGCACTTCACTAACCACATGTACTACCTAGATCATCATACAACCAATTATCATACAAGTCATGCGAATTACAACAGGCCAAAACAGGTAACAAACCAAATCAACATTCATATAACCTAGACAACACATTTAATCAACTTAGAAATCATCCATGAACACACTAGCATGATCCTAATATCCCAAACATGCTCAAATCATCCAATTCAAGGATTTGCACAATTAAAGTTTCCCTTTTGGGAAAGTTCATCCCAAATTCATCAAACTCACACTACATTCATGAATTCATCAATTATATACCAATTCAAGTCCATGACAACATCTAAACATGGTCAACAACACCTAATCATCATGATTCATCAACTTTCATACCCAAAAGTTACTATCTTTAGTAAGGTATGAACTACAACATGCATTCTTGAATTCCTAACATTCATATCAACCATCTAGCATCTAAACATCATTACAAACATATTCATAACATTCATACATCAACCAATCATCAATTCATGCAAAATAAAGTTACTATTATTAGTAACCTATGAACAAAGTATCAAAATCATAGCTTTCTTGCATAATCGACGTTAACTTGCATATATACAATCCAACTAACATAATAACAACATCAAACAACCATCATTCAACATCCAATTTGATCCAAAATAGCCTCAAACTCACGGCCAAGATGATCATATGAACAAACAACCAAAATCCAAACTTTCTTGCATAATCAACGTTAACTAGCATCAATACAACCTAACTAACATCATAACATCACCAAACAAACAAGAATTAACATTCAATTGCAGATTTTCGAACTAGGGTTCGGCCACCTTGAAAAACCATCAAAAACATGTAAAAATCTAACCTTTAAACGTGTAATGGCTTGCAATTGATGATTCTAACTTGTTGTGTGCCTTGAAATCGATCCAAATTCGAATGTGAATGGTTGTTCTTGGCTGAATTCGCGATGGTGAGGGTGAGGGAGTGCAGGTCGCGGCCGAATGGGGTGTTTAGGGTTGGGTTTTTGTGTTTTAATCAACAAAGTTTTGCATAATTACCTTTTAACCCTTGCACTTTGTATTTTGTAAAGATTAAGCTTTTAACACCCTTTTAAGATGTTTATAACCACAATAATAAACATATGAACTAATAATAACAATTATATACTTTATCTTTACTAGTCACACAATGCACGAATTAAATACACACGTTTCCACGTTATGCGATAAAATTTACAATAAACATTTAAATCACATAATCACGACTAATAATCAACATAGTAATTATTTGTTTAACATTATTAATTATTATTAAGTCACCAACGTTCAACGACAACTAGTGTGTGCTCCCGACACGTGTATGCAAGACTTAACGGAACTAACGGAGTTTGGTAACGGAAAATTACCGGATGTCACATTATCCCCATGTTGAAAGAATTTTCGTCCCGAAAATTGCGTTACATGGTGAGTGTTCCATCACTGGTCTACTGCATTGGCACAAGGAAATCAAAATCGTGTGAGTTTTGGATGAGTTGTCACAATCTGACTTTCCTTTTGCTTTTCTGTTTTTATTATTTTGAGAGTTCAACTTGGAGGGCTTGGCAGCATAGAGGCTAGTTTCCTCTTCAGTATCACTTTCAACATAAGAGTTATCTTCATCATCATTAGAGATGAAGGCACTTCCAACACCCTTAGTTTCTTTGAATTAGTATGGTGCTATAGGTGCTCTAACACTCTTGTTTCTGGTTTTCTCGTCTAACTCCAAAGCTTCTACCTTTGCAACCAGAGTGTCCAAACCAATTGTCTTCAGATCAATAGTATTCTTGAACATGGACACAGTATGGGCCCAACTTTCTGGTAATGAGAGAAGCATCTTCTTGTTTAACTCCTAGGCGCTGCTACTAACCTCGACCTGAGAATAGCATACTAAAAGAGTCAACACAATGGTTGGTGAGTTCAAGGGTTTGCGTTTAACGTAAGCAGTAACAGTTGTAAAACATAAGAAGTGCATTGAATTAGATATCTAGTATATAATTCATAAGTAATAACCATAGTGATTTCGTGATCAAAGCTGACTGTATTCACTTGTTTGCCTCCCGTCATGACATACCAGGTCATGACGATGTTTGTGTTTAGGACAATATTGCATCCGTTTGACCTCGAGTCGCAGGGGTGGGGCTTGTCAGACCCAGTAGTACTACCCAAAATTTCCCTGCTAGTTACCATTATTAACGATCCGAAAGTGTGAGGACTTTCAAGGTATATCACACTATGTTACTCTATACACAACTTATAATAATAAAGCGTTTGTAAAAGAGTATGCTGTCTCCCCCAAAAAGAGAGTGTTTAAAACTGGGGCATGAACTCACTTAGTGCACAAACGAACAAAATAATGCAAAGCTACGGTGTATGGAAAGACAACCCGTCAAAGGTTACCTAGAACCGTGAGTACATATATACGTGTAGCTAGAAAATTTAACAACCCTAAATGCTCAATAAACACATTGACCCAAGGGTTTTAGAAAACAAAGACTCATTTGAGCTAGTTGGCCTGTTTGACCCGTTGGTGACATGTTAATTGAAATCTTGTTTGATCAAGTATGGCAACTCATTACATATGATTATCATACAAGTTATTCACGTATGCCACATCATCAATCTTTAGTTCTATCAAGATCATCATACCAACATAGATTATCATACAACACATATGAATCTAAACAAACATCATGCTCAACACAAATATAATATTACATCACAACTAATACATCATACATTGATTTTAATCATGCACTACATGCCATGTGAAGCCACTCACGACTTCACACCCTAAATCCTGCCAATCCTACTAGGTAGGGGCCTCAGATTCGCACGTGTGTATGACGATCATTATCACATTACTCAACAAGCTTCACACCGATTAACATACACAACAATGATCTATTTTAACAAGTATTGATCGCGGAATAATCAATACCTACTGTTTAACGGATTGTTTATCAAAAGTTGAAATCGATGAACAAAGAAGAACAACTAGAAAAACTAAACATAATAATGCAATACAAAGATTGTTTTCAATTGCTCTTCATTCACAATCAATCGATTACAATTGATTATAATGCTATATGTTCTTGATGCTTGATATTGCTATATTGTTAATATTCTTGTTGATCAATGTTCATCAATCAATATATACCTAATTATGTATAGATATCTTCCTATTCTGTTCTTATTTTCTAGCTAATATATCGCTATTCTGTTTTGATATTCTGTTTCTATATGTGCGAATCCTTGCCTTGTTTATCGGCATAGAGTTCATAATTTACATAGGAAATTGTAAATTACATAAAGAATGTTGTTGATGTGACGTGGAATATTCTGTTGACATAATTATCCTTCACCGTCATTGATTTGATGATATTGCTCTGACATGTTGACTTGTTGACTTTTTATTACGTACTTGATGATTTGAAACAATACAAGTTTGTTAATCTTCTGT
The DNA here is from genome assembly GCA_025506505.1 of Flaveria sonorensis. Lineage (NCBI taxonomy): Eukaryota > Viridiplantae > Streptophyta > Magnoliopsida > Asterales > Asteraceae > Flaveria > Flaveria sonorensis. The sequence continues at coordinate 9,694,008 of CM046431.1, read as the reverse complement.
AGGAATTTGTCTTCCGTAGGAAGTTCTTCTTCCGCAGCAATTAGTCTGCCGCAACAACACTTTGTCTTTAGCATTTGTTCTTCAGTGGTTGTGCTTTCGCAGGAGTTCTTGTACTTATTCTTCAGCAGCAAGCTCTCCTTCAGCAGCTCCACTTGATCTTTGGTCTTGTTCAGCAGTTGTTGTGCTTCCGTAGATCTCCTACGGAAGAACAACATAAACTAAGTTATGCTCCGGAGAACATCTACGGAAGAACACTTATTCATCCGTAGGTTGTTCTAACACTTAGTCAATTTTTCTAAATTGACCAAGTCTGATGTTTCCTGTAATAACATAAACTAACACACACAAGAATATGGGTTACCATATAATTCATGCATTACATTATATTATCAAAAAGAGAATTACAATGATTAATTACAAGAGTTGACAAGTCAACTAAACCTATACATTTGGTCTAGTTCTAACAAAGTTACTACTTATAGTAAGGTATGAACAACCAATCAATTCTATGAATTTCTTGCATAATCCACGTAAACTAACATCAATGCAATACAAATAACATCATATTATCATCAAACAACATCAATTTTGACTTTAATCATGTTAATTGAACTAGAGTTCATCTTGGATCAAAACAATGAAAAACTAATCATAATGTTACCTTTAATCGCGTATAATCAAGAATTGGACTTGCTATTGTGTTATAGTGATCACAATGGCTCCAAAATCAAATGGATTATGTGTTGTTGATCAAAATCGCAAAGGAATGGGTGCTTGGGAGGGTTTACGGCCGAATGGGGGGTGTGGGGGGTTAGGGTTTTTGATTTTTAGTTTATATATGACAAGTATTTCTTGATTAACCCCTTATTATTTTATAATTTGTAAATTTTGTTTTTAAATGTTTTAGATCATTTTTAACCACATAAACATGAATCATTATCAACTAACAATAATCATATAATCCAACTTGTAAACACCACACATGAATCATAAACCACACGTAGTCATGTTAGAACTAGAATTCACAAATAATATTTAAAATTCATGAATCACATAACAACAAATTAATAATCAAAATTATTAATTAAATTATTATCTGTTAACCATTATTATTAGGTCACCATCGTTCAATGTCAACTAGTGTGTGCTCATAACACGTGTATGCAAGACCTAACGAAACTAACAGAGTTTGGTAACGGAAAATTACCGGATATCACAGTTTACTAGGCCCATTCATAAGAGTTGTAAGTTGTAACTTGTACTCTTATAGTTTGTTATTTTCTAAATGGGTTATTGGATTTTATAAATCCTAATTTTTATTTATTGTCTGAGATTAATCTCAATTCAAAAAATATTTATATACACTTATAAATTTAAGCTTTTATTCCTCCACCGTAGAGGTGGTCAAAAAAACCGGTTCGGAAAAAAAAACCAAAACCAGTTTGGGGCCCAAACCGGTTTCAAACCGGCCCAAACCGGTTTCAAACTGGCCCAACCCGGCGGTTTCATGCGGTTTGAAGTTCCATCCATAAACCGGTCCGGTTTCAAACCGGTTTTCAAACCGGTATCCCAAACCGGTTTTCAAACCGGTTTTCAAAACTAGCCGTTGTATAACGGCTTTATAGCCATTTTTTGGCCGTTTGAGGCCTTTTTTGACCGTTTTTGGGTGGTTTTTTTTTATCATTATACCCCCATTAGGTTAGTATATATATGTATTCAATATTTTGGTTGAATCACAATAACTTAAAATGCTCTCTACTCTCAAAAATCACAAAAACGCTCAATACTTTCCTTCTCTTAAAAAAACTCTCTCAAATGGCTTCATCAAGTGCTCAATCATCCGTTGGTTGTGATGCGTCTTCAAGCAACGTGGTGGTAGCAATCCTTTCTACGAATAGGAACCCCAAAATATGGTGCAATTACGATTTATGTCAAATGGCTAGCGGTCCGAACAAAGCTCGTTGCAAGTTTTGCCATAGGATTTTCAAAAAAGATGCAAACACAACGTTGAAAAACCACATTGTGCATAAATATTGTAAGGCGTTGAAAGGTGAACCGTCTTAAAGTCAAGCTTCGATGACAAACGAAGGAAATGTTTGAGCTTATAATGTTGATGCGGTTCGGGAGCAAATGACGCATTTTGTAATTCAAGAAAGCTTGCCATTCAAACATTTCGACAACGAATGTTTGACTCCACTCATTCAAAGAACTCTCTAACCACGTTATACCAATGTAAGTCGTGCTACTCTTCGAAGAGATTGTTTAAAAATGTAAAAAAAAGCTAAAAATGAATTAACATCTTATTTTGAAAATTTACAAACCGGTGTTAACTTAACTAGTGATGTTTGGTCGACTCCTCACGGTTCACCGGACTCGTACATTTGTGTCACCGCCCATTGGGTTGAACCCGATTCGTGGCAAATGATGAAACGTACGATTGCGTTTGAATTGTTTGATTATCCTCACACCAGCCAAAACATTTTTTTTTATCTTATTTATAAAGTTATTAAAACGTATATATTAGAAAACAAAATATTTTCTATATCTTTTGATAATGCGTCAAATAACACGCTTACGATAGATCATTTAAATTTAAAATATAAACCAATGTGTGACGGTGTGTTTTTTCATAGTCGATGTATTGCGCATATCATAAACTTAGCCGTTCAAGACGGTTTAAGAACGATTGAATCGGTGAAAGATGGTTTTAAAAGAATGTTACGTGACATTTTTAGCAATAACCAAAGATATAGTAGATATCGCAAGTTTTGTAAAGACGCAAATTCCAAATGTTTAGGTCCGAATTGGGACGTACCTACACGATGGAATTTCTACTTGTAATATGTTTGAAAAGGCTATTGAACAAAAAGAAAGTTTAATAGCCTTTCATAATAGTTTGGTAAGTCGTGGAAAGGAAAATACTTACCATCCATCGGGTTGGTCCGTTATTGAAGAAATAAGCAAAATGCTTCAAGTTTTAAAAAATGCAACTACTTGTCTTTCTGGAGTTTATTATTCAACGAGTCCGTTAGTACTTCACCAAATTTATTTAATGACTTCAAAATTAAATGAGATGTCGTTTAGGGGTAGATCTTATTCGGATATGATACCCCCAATGAAAGAAAAACTTAAAAAGTATTTTAAAGAAATGCATCTGGTTATTACATGTGCCGCTACATTAAACCCTTGTTTAAATTTGTCGGGGGGTGAAACTTTACTTTATAAAATTACTTCTAATTTGGATTTAGAAGAAGAAAACCCATTTTATGCTCAAACTTTAAAAGCTACTTTTAACCAATAATTAAAAAAAATGTTTGATGTTTATTTATTAAAAGATGGTGAAACATCACACATCCATGAGTCATTGAGGCATGCGGCACATGCCGAAAGTTTAAATGATCCAATGTTTGCTTTATATAATACTTTAAGGGATGAATCTAATAAACGTCAACGTGGTAACACTCCGAGTAGTGAACTTGGAAGGTATGGTGAAACAAACTTTTTATCCACCATGACTCCACATGATTTTAAAAATTTAACTTGTTGGCTTGGTGGAAAGGTAAGGAAGATCAATTTCCCATCCTATCAACTGTGGCCCGAGATTACTAACCGTCCAAGCTTCCACGGTAGCTTCGGAATCTGTTTTTTCCGTTAGTGGCAGGGTTATATCGATAAGACGAACTCAACTCACTCCCCAAGCGGTTAAAATGTCAATTTGCTTGAAGGATTATTTGGATACTGCAGAAAGAGTACAAGACAAATGCTCACTTGAAGGAGAATTGGAATACGAAGCAGAATTATACAAGGACGAGGTAGAGAGTCAATTGACACCCGGAATGACCGATGATGAAGCGGCATATGATGAGTACCTTCGTAGCAGCTCCGGTTCTGGTGGCGAAGAATAACCATATAAGTATGCAACGCACGAACGGAGAACGACTAGTTGACTAGGCTAAATGTTTAGTTTTTAAAAAACTATTATTTAAACTTCTATGTTGTTTAAATTGTTTATATGTTTTATATATTATATTTCATTTTTATTATTTATCTTACTTTGAGACGTGAAGTCATATTGATTAACAAGTAACGTATGAAGTCATATTAATTAAAAAACTATTATATAAACAAAATAATGATATTAATAACAATATTAATAACAATAATATTCACAACAAATAACAACAACAATAATAATAAGAACTACTACCACCATGATATTAATAACAATATTAATAACAATAATACTCATAAATTTTATTTTATTGTTTTTGATTTAATTAATATAAATATGATTATATATTTTTTATATGTTAATAAAAATTTTATTTTTTTTTAAAATTAAGTAAAAGTTTTATTAATATAAATATGATTATATATCTTTCATGTATTAACATTATTATATTATGAAGAACAAAAATAAAAAAAAAATAACCTGAACCGGTTTCCAAACCGGCCCAAACCGGCTCAAACCAGTTTCATAGGGTTGGGTTTTTCAGCCTCTGAACCTGTTTAGAACCCGAACCGATTTGGGGCCAAACTGGTTTTGACTTGGGTTGACCAAACCGGTTTCGGTTTGGACCCCAAACCGGTTTTCAATGTACACCACTACTCCACCGATCTCTTACTAACTGAGAGTTAACTTCCGCAAGTTTTTCTGATGAAATGGGGGTTGGGGCCAACTTTGAGCCATTTTTCAACTCTGCTGCCACCTAGTCTCCATCAGGTCCGTTTTCTAGTATTTAGTCTTTATCGTGACTTGAAATCTACCTCCAACGAACCAAGTGGTTCAGATCAGGAGGTGACGATTGACGGATTTCAGGGTGCAAAAGTTTTAGATGAACGAACCTGACGGTAGATTTTAACTTTATGTATAATGTTTTGGCCACATAAGCACTCCACGTCATAAAAAAACTAACAATGTTAACTCTCAGTTAGTAAGTGATCTTCTGAGGAAAATAAGCTTAAAGTTAGAAATATCTGTAAACATTTTGAGTTTGGATTAATTCCGGCCAATAAATAAAAGTTAAGATTATTAAAATCCAATAACCCTTTCTAAATAGATATTCGGTTGAAAATATGAACTTGTAATTTTAGGGTATGATAAAATGAACTCATATGCTTAAAATATAAGAACAAACTTTAAATTTCTTTTATCGGTAAATACATTTTTTATTTCACACTTGTTATACTTTTCAAAATTTATAACGATCACACCAGCAATCTATAATATTCGAACCCACTACCTTTTAGTTTTTAAGTTACAAATACAATTCGGTTTTCAAGTTTTTTAAAGGTTTTTTAAATAGCCCCGACCACAAAGACATCTCAAATTGTTACATTATATATTCCTCTTGTACCACTAAGACCAACTACTTAGCCGATTCTTGCTCTTTATAGCAGCTTAAGTTACATATACATTTCTCTTATAGCACAAGACATCTCAAAAGTGTTACTATCTTTTGAGAGCATCATTTTCGCACTAGGTTATCACTTGATACAATCTGTATCTAGTGATATGAGCCCGTATCATGAGAACCTTTCAAGCTAGCATGCAGACTTGTTAGTCGTATTGCGAAACGACCCTTACCAGCTGTGAGTGTTGATGGTTACTACCAGCTGTGAGTGATGGTTAGTGGTGGGTGGTGTATGTATATCAGGAGTCTTTGTTATAAAGATCCCCATAATTTATTTTCTATTTTAAGGCGAAAAGAACAAAAAAAAAAAAAAAAAACCCTACTATGCCTGGTTAAAAACTGAACCGATTCATTGTTTCTAAGCATTTTCCGATCACCTCTATTCAATGGCAAAAACTTAAATAATTCAGCACGAAAACACCCTTTATTCTCTAATAAACCAACAAGAAACTATAACAAGAACTCACCAACAGCCAATCTTCACTTTCAAAGCCTAAACAACTCGATGGCTCGCGCGAAAACTGAAATCAAAAGTTACAAAACGTGTTCATCCCAAGTTTACTGAACACATTACACCAATCCTACATCTACAATATCATCCCTTCATTCAAAAACAACACATAACACAGGCCTTTACTGCTTCGAATCTTTGCTCAACAAGTACTTCTTAAGCACATCCATAACCGACCCAAAATCCGCCTTCACATTCACAGGCGGATTAGCCAATCTGCAAGCCATTTCAGGGATCGCCTTCGAGTGATAATCGATCTTTGACTGAGTAAACTTCAGCCCATGAGCAGTGCTCACCACAACAGTCCTATCAGTAGGCCGGATCACACCACTGTTCCTAAGCTTAACCAATGCTGTCAACGCCACACCAGTATGAGGGCAAATGAACATCCCGGTTGCATCAGCTTGAGCCATTGCATCCATCAGTTCCTCCTCGGTAGCCTCCTCCACAATCCCATTCGAGTTCTTGAGCGCGTACACAGCTCTGTCGATAGAAACAGGGTCACCAATCTGTATAGCAGACGCAAAAGTGGTCTTCGCCTTCACTGGATTGAAATCAGACCACCCTGATTTGAAATGAAGGTAAAGCGGATTCGCATTTGCAGCTTGTGCACACACAAGCCTCGGGATTCTATCAACTAACCCTAACTCCTTGCACATGTGAAACCCTTTGTAGAACGCGTAAATGTTCCCCAAATTCCCACCCGGAACAATCACCCAATCGGGTACTTCCCAATCAAACTGCTGCAAGATTTCAATTGCAGCAGTTTTCTGTCCTTCTAACCTCAAACTGTTCAAAGAATTCGCCAAATAAATCGGCAATTCAGCAGTCACTTCCCTAACCAACTGCATACACCCATCGAAATCAGTATCAAGACTCAACACAAACGCCCCATTCGCAATCGGCTGCACCAATTGCGCCATCGAAATCTTATTCGCAGGCAAAAAAACAATACTTGGGATGCCTGCAGACGCACAGTAAGCCGATAACGCAGCCGAAGTGTCTCCAGTCGAAGCACATCCCACTCCGATCACCGGACGGTTCATTTTACGCAATCGATTCACCTGACTAACCAACACAGTCATCCCCAAATCCTTAAAACTACCCGTATGGCTAATCCCACAGTGTTTCACCCACAAATCATTTATCCCCAAATGCTGTTTACCAAAACGCTCAGCCCAAAACATATTCGAATTACCTTCAAACGCACTAACAATATCATCGGAATCGATCTCCGGCAACACCCACTCTTTCTTCGACCAAACGCCGGACCCATACGGCCACGTGGTCTTCCCGATTCGCGAATCGAACAGCGATTTCCAGTAATCACCATCGAATTTCTTGAGGGCTTCGATGTCGTGTTGAACGTCGAGGAGGCCACCGGAGCGTGATCGGTAGACGATTTCGTCGAGTGAGTAGGATTCGGTGCAGGTGGGGTCGGCGTTGAAGGGGACGTATTTGGCGGAGAAGTGGTGGTGGCGGTCGGAGGCGCGGCGGTGGGCTTCTTGGCGGATGTTTTCGTCGGCGGGGCGGCGGTGTTTGATGGGTGGTGTTTCGAGGGGTTTGTCGGAGGAGATTGTGGCTTTGATTGTGGGGAATTTGGTGGTGGTGGTGGTGGGTCTAGGGTTTGGGGTTTGTGGGGTGAGGGAGAAGGGTGAAGATCGGAGGAGAGAGGAGGTCGCCATTGGAGTATGAAGAGTGATGGTGTGCGGCGAGTTTGAGTTTGAGTTTGGTGTTTAGGGTGTGAGAGTTTTGGGGTTATATGGGCAGGTGAGTTATGAGTGGATCTTAGAGCATTAGGGGTGGATTCTCATGTCAAGTGGGTTGTATTCCGGTCACATGGGGGAGCGAGGACACTCGTCTGGTCTAGTGAGTGTGAGAAGAAAATACGATCATTAAGGTTTGTAATTACATTCACGCTCACTAAGAAGTATAACGGGTTGATGCTATTAGAAATTTATTAATATTAATATGGTTATTAATATTATTCAATAAATTTAATGCGTTGAATATGATATAAATGCTCACAAGTTGAGGAATTAATGGTGTGAGAAGTTATTCCATATTAAAGGAAATATAAAATGTCGAGTGGTTTATATTCTATAGCCTATTCATTATATGTTTCCTAGAATATCACGCTAAGTGGATTCGCGAAGGGTGCGTAGCACCCTTAACTCGCACTCGCACGCGGCGTGGGCATGTGGGTGTAATATGGCGCTTTGATGACGCACTTTGCACTTGAGAGTCGCCTTAGTATTTTTGAAGGCTGGTTCGAGGGCATGGTCAGGTGCGATTAATCTTGGTGCATGGTCCGAGTCCATGTGGTTCGAAACAATTGTGACTAGTAACACTTCTGTTACATCTTGATCGAAACCGGACAGTTTCTGACCATATAATTAAACCAAAATAATCAGCATTGAAGACTTTAATGAGCAGTTATGATTTCAGATTAATGGTTGATTGAGCAATTATAGTTCGAATTCCCCTATATATACTGAGGGTGCCTCAGTAGACAACACACCAACAACAACTCGAATACCTGCAGCAAATGGGTTCTCGAAATGTCATCCATCTCTGGTTTCTCTTCTACAATCTAATTCAGGTTCTAGATCAATCCTAGCAGTAGCAACTGCTTCGGCTGTTGTACCCTAGGAAACAAAAAGAGTTCTCCTGGAGGCTTGGAATTTGTTTTAAGGGTCCCGTGTCTAACATGAACCTAAGCCCTTTTAATTTCTGTTCTTCTGTTTTTGTTTATTTATAATTGTAGCGAGTAGTGTAACTTTTGTTTTATGCTCTATTGTATTATTTATACTCAAAATCTATTTTTGTTTAGTTTTTATATGAACGGTTCCTACAAACTTAATTTTTTTTAAAAACACCGTTCATATATTCTTATAAAATAGTTTGTGCTTTTAAAAATTAATTTTTTCCTTCTGTTATCGTTTCTTATTCGAGGGTGAGTTTTAAAGTTGGACTTAAAATATCTCCCGTTGAATTTAATAGAATTATGAAAACAGTTTAAAATCCTTTCAATTCTATTTGTTAATTTTTTAAGAGTTTTTCTAACTTAGACAGTTTCTGTGAAACATCAAACAATGTGTCTACTAGTGCTTTGAGTTCTTCTGTCTCAGTCCCTTTAACTGCAACAACTGTGGGAGCGACCAATGTGGCGAATCATGCTGAAAAACTTAAAAATTCACGGGTGTCCATGAGATGACAACAGAAGATGTTCTTCCACTTGATCACCTTGAACTTAGCATAGTTTTAAGAGAAAAATCGCTCCCCTACCTAAAGAAGAGGATGATGCTCCAGCCTTGAGTGCTATTGATGCTTGGAAAATTTCGGAATTTCTGTGTGGTAATTACCGTTTGAATGGTCTTTGTAACTCATTGATAACATGTATTGCAACATAAAGACTACCAAAGAAGTATGGGAGTCTTTAGACAAGAAGTATAAAATCAAGGATGCCAGTAGCAAGAAATTTATTCTGGCTCCGTTCTTGAATTTCAAAATGATGACAAGATTGTGATTAGCCAAATTCAAGAGTTATGAGCTATACTTCATGAAATTCACACCGAGGGGATGCCTCTAAATGACACGTTCCAAATGGCAGCCATGATTGAAAATCTTCCTTCAAGTTGGATAGAGTTTAAAAAGTATCTTAAGCTCAAAGAAAAAAAGATGACTGTGGATGAACTTATCGTTCATTTTTTGAATTGAAGAAGACAACAAACTAGCTCAAAAAGGCACCCGTGTGGAATCAACAATGTGGTTGAATATGGGCAGTCATATAAAAGATACAATGGTACAGGGAAAAAGACAATTGAGAAAGCAAAAGTGAACCTTGGACCAAAGAAAGGGGCTGTAAAAAAGAAGCCTCCACCTCCACCTTTTCAAGGGACTTGTTATAGTTGCAATGAGTCGGGGCATTAGGCTAATCAGTGCAAGCAACCAAAGCGTGAGCATGCGCATATGGTGGATGAAGATGGCATACCGTTTTTGGGAATGATCACCGAGCTATCAACAATGGTGGAAGAAGTCAACCTTATGGGACACAACCACATGGATGGTCCATTGATATGGGAGCTACCTGTCATGTTTGTGATGACAAAACCCTCTTTAGCACTTTTAAAAAGGTCGCGGGTGATGAAAATCTTTATACGGGTAACAAAGCTACGATCGACATCAAAGGTGACTTCCGGGAAGGAACTCACCTTGAGCAACACCTTGTATGTCCAGGAGATTCACAAGAATCTTCTTTCTGGATGGTTGCTTAATAAGTTTGGTTTTCGTCTAGTGTTTGAGTCAGATAAGTTTTTCCTTACTAAGCGTGGAATGTATATGGGTAAGTGTTATGCCCTCAATGGTATGTTTAAGTCGACTGTAACCGTGGTAAAAAAACAAAATGAATAACAATACTACTTCTATTTTTATGCTTGGGTCTTCAAATGTTGGCATGGTAGACTAGTACATGCAAATTATAATTCTATTCACCGGTTAATAAATTTAAAATGCAGACCTAAATTCTATATTGACTCAAACTCTAAATGCGAAACATATGTTGAAGCAAAACTTACAAGATCATCATATAAACCAGTTGAAAGAATAACCAAAAGTCTTGGTTTAATTCACACCAACATGTGTGATTTAAAAGCACATAAAACAAGAGGTGGTAACAAGTATTTTATCACGTTTATTGACGACTGCACTAGATATTGTTATGTATACTTACTTAAAAGTAAGGATGGGGCAATCGACAAGTTTATCTTGTATAAAAATGAAGTTGAGAACCAATTAAACATGAAAATTAAAGTTGTGAGAAGCGATAGAGGTGGTGAATATGTTGCACATTTTGCCGATTTATGTACAAAAAGTGACATAATACATGAATGTACGACACCTTACTCACTATAATCAAATGGTATTTCGGAACGAAAAAACCGTAATCTAAAAGAGATGATGAATGCTATGTTGATAAGTTTTGGGATGAGTCATGACATGTGGGGGAAGCTATCCTCTCGGCCAATTATCTTTTAAATAAGATACCATCAAAGAAAAGGAATGAGACCCCTTATGAGTTATGGATGGAAATACAACCATCATATAATTATCTCAAAGTATGGGTGTGCCTAGCTAAGGTGATTGTACAACCTCTTAAGGCTCAAAAACTAGGACCCAAAATTGTTGATTGCATATTCATTAGATATGCTCAAAACAATTGTACACATCAATTTCTTGTACTTAAGTATAAGAATACCTATGTACAAAATAACACTATCATGGAGATTAGGCCATGAAATGCTTCATACTTCGAAAAGGTGTTTCCTATGCGAGGACAAACACATGCATCTTCATCAACTCAGCTTGATGATGGAAGTGCCAGCTCGTTAAGATAAATTGACAACATAGTTCATGATAATCAACATGAACAGCCCGAGGTTGAAGAGGGAGAGATTAGACGAAGTAAAAGAGCAAGGGTTGAGAAATCCTATGGTTCGGACTTCGTAAGTTATATGGTTGAGGGTGAGCCTAATACCTACCGTGAAGCGGTCACCTCTTCAGAAAGACTTTAATGAAAAAAGGCAATCAAGAATGAAAATTGATTCAATTCTGCAAAATCATACTTGGGATCTAGTAGATCTTCCTCCTTGCAAACCACTTGGATATCTTTGGATTTTTAAAAAGAAGATGAAAGCGAATGGAAATGCTAATAATATAAAGTAAGGTTAGTAGTCAAAGGCTTTAAACAAAAGGAAGGTCTAGGCTTTTTTGATACTTACTCACCTGTGACCCGAATAACTTCTATAAAAATGGTTATTGCTATTGCGGCATTAAGAAAATTGGAAGTACATGAAATGGATGTTAAAACCACATTTTTAAATGGAGATTTAGAAGAAGAGATTTACCTGAAGCAACCTGAGGGTTTTTCTGCCCCCTGCGAAGAGGGTAAAGTATGTAAACTTGTTAAGTCATTGTATGACTTGAAGCAAGATTCAAAACAGTGGCACCAAAAATTTGATCGTGTCATGATTGACAACGATTTCAAAATAAATGAGTGTGATAAATGTGTCTATGTGAAAGATAAACCGGGAGGTTATGTAACTTTATGCCTTTATCTAGATGATATGCTTATCATTATGAGTAATGACAAAATGATCAAATCTACTAAGGACATGTTGAAGGGAAGATTTGACATGAAAGACATGGGTTTAGTGGATGTAATTTTAGGACTGAAAATTATTCGAACCCAAGACAGTCTTATGTTAAGTTAAGCTCACTATGTGGACAAGATTCTTAAAAAATTCAACTCAAGAGACAAGTATATAGTACGCTCTCCGATTGATACCACCCAACATCTAAGGGAAAATAGAGGCGAGGGTGTTGCTCAGTTAGAGTATTCAAGAATCATTCGTAGTCTAATGTATCTAATGACATGTACTAGACTCGACTTAGCATATATGGTGAGTAGGCTAAGTAGATATACTAGTAATACAAGCTTAGAACATTAGAAGAGTATAATAAGGGTGCTTGGATTCATAAGATATACACAAAAGATTATGGATTGCATTATACCTATCATCCAGTTATGACTGAAGGTACGCTGATGCAAACTGGATATCGGATATGAAAGATTTCAAATCAACAAGTGGGTAAGTGTTCTTACTTGGTGAGTAGCAAGATCTTTGAGATCATCCAAGTAAACGGTCATAGCTAGATCCGTAATGGAATCAGAATTTATTGCTTTGGATAAGGTTGGATAAGAGGTTAAGTGGCCATGTCAATTTGTGGAAGACATTCCAATATGGCCAAAGCTTTTATCGACTATTTGCATACATTGTGATAGTGATTCAACAATTGGTAAACCTAAAATCTCAATGTACAATGACAAATCAAGGCACATCAGGCGTATACATAAGAAAATATGACAACTAATATCAACAGGTGTTATTACGATGTAGCAAAAGGCTTATACACAGAATTAGTTTATAAGTTTCAAGAGGAATAAGACTAAAGCTCATGGGAAAGGAGAATATGAGGGAAACCTAACCTAGATGACTAGAGATCCCAAGATCTAGGTTCAAGAGGACAACTTAATCATATGATCAACGGAGTCACTATAGGGGTGTACCCTAAAATTAAAAGGGAGTCACGAACTTCATAGTCCATTCACTCTTAGAAGTACCCCGAACTAGTGATTAAGGAGAGGTTACACATATTAAGGTTATATGATTCATGGAAATAAATATAGCCATGATACTTTTAATGATTCAAGGAATCACCTATGTTAGAGAGAAGTGGGGTCGCTTCAAATGGATTTGTGGGGAGGCGTAAATTCTAGAGCTCACGAAGAAGCATGAAAGTGTTCCATGACCATTAACATACATTACAATAAGGGGTTGATCAAACCAGGGAGAGTGTTGTGTGAATGTATATTATTGTCTACACAAAATGAGGCCTATTTAAAGACATCACATCTACACACCACCAGGAGGCTAAGTATGCATTGAAAGGACTACACTTAGAGGCTGATGCAACCAAAGATCAACTAAGGCTCTCAGCATGTAGAAATGAAGTACAAGGAAGTTACTTCCGAAGATTTGATACAACTCAGTGAATTTGGCTAAGTGTCAAATCTTTCGAAGCCAAAAGACCATATCTTCCGAAGCCAAAGATGAAGTCTTCCGAAGCTTCAAGGACATAGTCTTCTAAAGCCAAAGACGGATTTCTTTCAAAGACAGAGAAGACATGCTTTCTCTGAATCACCTTTTGATAAAAGCTAAATCACTTTCCGCTGCCACTCTGAAGACTCACCAACTTATATGAGTTAGGAAAAGTCCATGCTTTTATCAACTATAGATTAAGGTCTTTTGTCTGTAACTTTCTAACTATGTACTTTTATTTTTTTTGTAATATATTAGGATTTGAGCTATGGCATGTCATAGTCACAAGTCAAAAGGCAGTCTGCATTTTGACTCTACATTGGTCTTGTTGTCTAGATTAGTGTTTCCATCTGGCCTTCAAAGTATGGATAGCTGTAGGATATAGTATAAAGTGTCTCAAGTACTTGTATCTTTTTATGTATGCTTGTAACACTTGTAAGAACTTAAGAGCAGTATACATCATTCTTAAAAACCATATTTGAGTGTTAGTGTTCTTGTTCTTTTACTTGTGTTATTTGTATCATCTAATCGGTTCCCTATTTGACCAGCCAAGTGTTTCATATCTCTCCACCTTATGAAACTGTTGTATTGACCACCCTTCACCGGTCCTGCAATTGGTATCAGAGCCTTTCAGGCTCTTGATTGTAAGATCTCATCATCTTCGATCACTTCAGTTTTACAGAACACTTAACAACTCAAATGGCACCTCTTGCTAAAGCTGATATAGAAACTGGTACTATGACAAAGTCTCTACTGATCACTCCTAATGACTTTGATACTTGGTGCCAACATATGGAAGGGTTCATCAAGTCTCAAGACAGCAGGATGTGGAGATCTGTTGTCGAAAGACCTCACATCCCATGCACCTCTTCAGCCACTGCAGGAGGTGGTGTGATACCAAAGAAAATAGCTGACTTTTCTGAAAGAGACTGGAAAAGAATAGATATAGATCAGAAGACCATGACTGCTCTTTCTAACTCCATATATAAAGGCTTTAAGAAGTGTAAGACTGCTAACCAGCTCTGGGATGCACTGAAGCTGATGTGTGAGGGGTCTGATGAAGCCAAAGAGAACAAGATGGATATAATGAAGCAACAGTTTGAAGATTTCACCTATAAGACAAGTAAAACCATAACTCAATAATAATTCAGGTATGTTGAGATTGTGGAAACTCTAACTGATGTTGGTGTAAAACTTGAGAACAGGGACATAATGAGGAAGTTCATGTTCTCTTTTCCTAGATAATGGACTCACTACTGTGTGACCATTAAGAGAACTGAGAACCTCTATACTTTTACTCTTACAGAGCTGTATGGTATCCTTAGTGGGTACTAGATGGAGATGAACTTGCAAAATCCATCCAACAGCTCTTCTAACAACCAGCGGAGTTCAGCTCTTCATGTGATTGAAAGGCATAGCATAAAACCACAACATCATCTCATATGCTTCCCTAAAAACTCATAAAAAGGTCCTTTCATCACCTTCCCCGAGACACCAAGGGAGAGCGACATCCAAGGAAACCCATTCCAAGAGACAAGCTCTGCACAAACCTTTGTGTCTACTGATGAAAGTTATGGCAACTTTCTTTTTACTCTTGAAGACTTGGACTGCGTCCATCTAGATGATCTGAAGTACATGGAGATAGTCCAACAGATGGATCTTCTCACTCATAGGGCCAAGAAGTTCTACAAGAGGACATGGAGAAAGTTTCCCAGCAATATGGCTAGTGGAAAGTTTGGACTGGACAAAAGCAAAGTGAAGTGTTACAACTATAACCAGATGGGCTACTTTGCTAGAGAGTACAAGGTACCAAGGATAAATGGTGGCCAAGCATAGCCCAGGCCAAACTACACTAATGCAGCTTCGAGAACTAAGAAGCTAAGCCAGCCCAAACAACATGCTGCTGTTGCTGTTGAAGGAGGCTTTGACTGGAGCTTTTAGGTGGAAGATGATTCTCCAAACCAAGCATTGATGGCTGATCATGAAGAATCTAAGGTATTGGAACATCTCTATACCCTTGAATGCATTGCAAAAGTTAACATGTATAGGTCCTATAATTTGGAAGTGAGATCTGATCTTGAGTCCTTGAACATCTTAAAAGCTAACTTTAAAAGAGCTCAAAATGATTATAAACTTAAAATAGAAGATTTAGAGAAAACCATTTTCACTCTTATGCATGAGCACACAAATTACATGACCCCGATTAAAGATTTCATTACCAAATTAACTGAATTCCAAGCTGAGCTTGTGATCAGCAAAGCTAAGACAGAAAAATATGTTCTTGAAGAGGAAACTTTCAAGAACATAATATCTTCATCCATGCATGCTAATATTTTTTATCAAAATAGGCAAGGATTGGGTTCAAGTGAGATAGCTCCTCCACACACATTATTATCTGTAAGATCTCTAAGGTATGGAACTTGTCAAGATGAGCTGCCCTCCATAGATCCTATTCAAGAAAAAGATGAAGATGAAGAGGAGGTAGTGAAGGATGAACCTGAGGTGAGTGACAAGGGTTATCCTGAGAAGGGACACTATTCTCCTAGAGAGAAGAAAGAATCCAGGATGACAAAGTTTGCAAGTAGAAAGTTGATCAGGGCAGCCAAAATAAAGTCCAAGAAAACCCAAGCAAAATCAGGTTTCATCTCTGCTGGATTTAAAGTGGTAAAGACTGAGGACACAACCATGGACTCTAGTACCTGTAGTTCTAGTTCATGTCCAAGTCATCCTGATTCAAAGAAGAAGGTTGATAAAATGTGCACCACTGCTGTACAGCTTGAACCATCTAGTTCTAAGAGTAAGTCTCATCCCAAGAAGCCTATTACATCATCTAAGAAGATGAAAATGGAAGTAGAGAGTGATCATGCTCAACCTCCCTCTCAAAAGAAGATTCTTAGAAGTATGCCACTAAAATGCATCATGTGTGGTAGTACTTCTTATTTTGCCGAGGATTGCATCTACAATTCCAAAAGTACTATCCATATGAACAAAAAGAGAACTTCTGAGAAGAAGAAGAAAACAGCTTCGGAAGGAAAATCTCTTCCTTCCGGAAGCTCCAAAGAGAAGAAGAAGATAAGTAAAAACTTACATTCGGAAGAAATTTTGGTCTTGAAAGAAAGGAATGCTTTCGAAGTACTGAAGTCTACTACAGTGGATGTAAAAACTTCCAAAGGTCCAGTCTCCAAAACTTCCAAAGTTATCAAGACTTCCAAACTGTTGAAGGCCAAGTCTAGTCTTCCAAAAATGGTGTGGAAGATAAAGGAAGGCCATATGACTGAAAGTTCTTCATCAACAACAGCAAATGATCCTCAGAACTTGTATATTGGATCAGTTACTGTTGCATTATCTTCTATCCACTTTGACAAGCCCAAGACCAATGAGGCTTAGGTTTCCAAATGTAACTAACCATATCTTTTTGTGCAGGAACAACTAAAGCCTAAAAGAAATGTATGGATCATTGATAGTGGCTGTGCTAAGCATATGATAGGCAATGGCTCTTTGCTTCAAAACATTGAAAGAATTAATGGAGGGCAAGTTGCTTTTAGAAGAGAATCTGGTGGTTACATTACTGGAAGGGGCAGGTTCACAAATGGTAAGCTCAGCATTGAAAAGGTAAACTTTGTCAAGGAGCTTAGGTACAATCTTCTGAGTGTATCCCAATTTTATGATAAGAGACATAACATGCTCTTTACTAAGCATGAGTGCATTGTTCTCAAGCTCGAGGTGGTCATTCCTCAAAAGCATATACTGCCTAGAGCCCCCAGGAAAGGGAACATGTACAAGATGGACTTACAAGAAACATCCCTTTTAAGAGAAGTTTCTTTCTTTCTATCTAAGGCCAATAGTGATGAGTCTTTCCTTTGGTATAAAAGAATGTGCCATGTAAATTTAAGAACATGAATAAACTAATTAAGAATGATTTGGTAACTGGAATGTCAAAGAAAGAGTTTACAAGTGATGATCATTGTGTTGCATGCCTGAAAGGGAAACAACACAAGGTATCTCACAATCCAAAGGAAATGAACTCCATCACTACACCCCTAAACTAATTACATATGGACTCTTTGTCCCCACCAGTTTAATGAGTTTAAGAAGGACCTATTATTGCTTGATGATCACAGATGACTTTACAAGATATTCTTGGGTCTTCTTCCTTAGAACTAAGGACGAGACCCCTAAGATCTTGAAGATCTTCATTCTAAAAATTGAGAATCAATGTGATCACATGGTCAAGATCATAAGATGTAATCAAGGAACCGAATTTAAATACCAAATCCTTGATGCATTTTATGATGAAAAGGGTATTACAAGATAGTATAGTGCTCCCAAGACTTCTCAGCAAAACGGTGTTGCTAAGAGGAGAAACAGGACACTCATTGAAGCTACAAGAACCATGTTGTTTCACTCTAAACTACCCATCACATTCTAGATAGAGGAAGTGAACACTGCCTATTATGTACAGAATAGAGTTGTAGTAGTTAAGACTCATGGTAAGACTCCTTATGAATTGTAGCACAAAAGGAGACCTTTCATTGGTTTCCTCAGGTCATTTGGATGTCCTTGCACCATCTTGAATACCAAAGATCAAATAGCCAATTTTTTTGAGAAATCAGATGATGGACACTTCACTGGATACTTTTCTCAAGCCAAGGCTTATAGAGTATACAATCTTAGAACTAGAGTAGTTGAGGAGTTAGCCAGTGTGACCTTCAATGAGCACACACCCAGTGTGAAAGGGTTCTGGTCCTGATTAGCTGTTTGATCTTGATTTAGTTACCAGCTGTTTTAACAAAACTTGTGAGAATGTTTCAGGATCTACAGGTATCTTATCAACAGGATATTCTGATCCAAGACTTGAGCTAAGAAGACCAAGTGTACAAACTACTTCAGCTCTAGGGGTAACTAGCCCGGTAGTTGGAAATCCTGTCAGTACAACCATGACAAATTCTTCAGCTGACACATCTCCTATCAATTCCAGCATAAAGGCATAGAACTTAGATGAAGGAATTTCTAATATAGGAGGAGATGGAGCTGGCGATAGTGATCAAGAATTTCTTGATGCTGATAATCACTCCATAGAAGACAACATCAATAATGTAACACACTCATTGGATCAAGTCTCACTTGATAAGTGTGTTGATATGGTGGATAATTCTCAAGCATCAGATCTGAATTTCACCAATTTAGATATGTCTAAACAACTTGCTATGATTCATCAATTGAGAATCCACAAGTCCCATCCCACCACAAACATCATTGGAGATGTTAAGACTGGTTAAGAACAAGAGGACAATCCCATGACAAAAATGTATGTCTTCACTTTTGTTTTTTGTCCCAGATAGAGCCTAAGAAGATTAATAAGGCTTTGAAAGATGGAAGTTAGGTTGAAGCAATACAGGAGGAGCTGCTTCAATTCAAGAGATAAAAGGTTTGGAATCTATGTCATCTTCTTCAAGGGAAGACTACCATAGGTAACAAGTAGGTATTTAGAAACAAGAAGGATGATAGAGGACTTGTCATCAAGAACAAGGCAAGACTGGTTGTTCAAGGATACAGACAAGAAGAAGGGATTAAGTACACAGATGTTTTTGCTCCTATAGCAAGACTTGAAGCTGTTAGGATATTTCTGGGTTTTGCTGCATCCAAGGATTTCATGGTCTACCAACTTGATATCAAGTGTGCCTTCTTATATAGGGTGATTGATAAGGAGTTGTATGTCAAACAATCACATGGCTTTGCAGACCCAGATCATCCTGATTATATCTGCAAGCTTGACAAAGCTCTCTATGGGCTATATCAGGCTCCAAGGAAGTGGTATGAGACACTATCACAGTATCTCTATAAGCATGGATACAAGAGAGGTACTATTTATGGAACACTTTTCATCAAAGGAACAGGAAATGACTTGATGCAGGTTCAAGTTTATATAGATGACATTATCTTTGGGTCAACTAATCCAAAGGTCTGTAAAGACTTTGAGAAGCTGATGAAGAATAGATTTGAAATGAGTGCCATGGGGGAACTCAATTTCTTTTTAGGAATTCAAGTGAAGCAGGTTGACAATGGCATCTTCATAAATCAATCAAAGTATGTGCAAGACATACTTACCTGAGTGCAAGGTTGCTAAGACAACCATAGCTAGAAACTACTCTCTTGGACCAGATCTTGAGGGGGAGTGTGTTGATGAACATCTCTACAGGGATATGATTGGGTCTCTTATGTATCTCACTGCTAGCAGGCCTGATATCATGTTTGCTACATGTATTTATGCAAGATATCAAGCCAACCCTAGGATGTCACACCTGGTTGCTGTCAAGAAAATTCTTAGATATCTCAATGGTGCTCCTAAATTGGGCATTTGGTATCCAAAGAATTCCGACTTCAATCTGTATGCGTATACAGATAGTGACTATGATGGCTGCAATATGACTGCAAAGTCAATATCTGGGGGATGTCAATTTCTTGGAGGAAGAATAGTCTCATGGCAATGCAAGAAACAATCCTGTGTATTTGCATTAATTGTTGAAGCTGAATACATTGCTGTTGCATGTTGTTATGCTCAAGTGCTTTTGATTTAGAATCAGATGCTAAACTATGGATTCAACTTCAAGGAGACTCCCATCCACATAGACAACAATAGTGTTATCTCTTTCACAGAGAATCTAGTTTAGCACTCAAAGACAAAGACATCAACATCAGGTATCATTTGATTAGAGATAATTTTGAAAACGGATTGATAAAACTAGTCAAAGTTAATACAAATGAATAATATGCTGATCTGTTCACAAAAACTTTTGATGAGCAGAGATTGAAGTATCTAGTATCAGCAATTAGGATGATTAACTTTGAGTAGATTTTTCTTAAACTAAACTTAAGATTATTTTTAATAATATGTATGTCTTAAGGTGTCTATATCATCACCATAAAAGCTCAGTTTACTTTGGAAGAAACTTTTCAAAATGATATCCCTTAGAATTTTGAGAATTTTGGATGTATTTTCCTTCGGAAGACATCAAGTTGTCTTTGGAAGAAAATTATGTCTTCAAAACAAATAACTACTTTTGAGAAGTTAACCTTCGGAAGAAATTTGAATATATCTTCCGAAGCTTATATTTGTCACTAAGTACTTATATGTATTGAAGGACTATTTTCTTCTGAAAGCAATTAAGTCTCAGAAGACTTATTCTCTTATTGAATATGAATTCTGATATTTGATATTTTCCGAAGAAAAATCTATCTAGGAAGTAAAAATACTCTAAGTATTTTTCTTCCGAAGCAAAATTGTTAGAAAACTGAGGAATATCTTCCGAAGCCAATTTGGCTTCGAAAGTTTTCCTAAAACCTTTCGAAGACAAATTACTTCGGAAGACTTAGACTTCCAAGAAAACTACCTTTTTGGGCACTTGTTCAGAGGTGGGACTGACATTCGGATTTCAAGGTTTATCCATTTACATTAACTTTGTCTCAAATCCATACCACATATATATTTGTACAACGGTTCCCCTTCTTTCACTATTCTCCTTCATCTGCAGGATTCAAACCCTAAATTTACCAACAAACTGACCTTGTTCTTACCTTTCTTCATCATAATGCTACTTAAAATGGCCAACCCTGATCCCCGAAACCAACCAGATTTTGCCATGCACTTACATAGGCAACATAATCAAGTTGCTATGTTGTCGTATGAGAAAGATCATGGTTTCTCAGACGTTTGTCGTTTCTTATCTCTAACCAACTACCTCATCGCATTAAAAACGATCCTCCATTTTATGAAGATCAACTTTTTGAGTTCTGGAGGAACTGCCAAGAGGTTGTCTTGGACGGTGAGAAGGCACTGTTTGCCACAGTGCAGGGGAGGATAGTATTTATCACTCCAGCCACCATCAACACCCATCTAAGACTGGATGATGAAGAGGATGACTTGTCCTTTCCTAAATCTGCTATTAATGACTCATTCCAGCAGATTGGCTATGAAGGGGATTACTCCGTAAGAACCTTCAGAAAAGGGAAGCTCTCATACAAGTCGAAGTACCTCCTCCATGTGGTCATCCCTCCCTTTCAAACAAACATGGAGGATGGGACCAAATTCCTGAAGACCTTTTCTACATAACCCATGGAATGGTGCAAGGGGTCAAGTTCATGTATTGTCAATTTGTATATACAAATCTGCTTGTTAACTTGGACTCCTTAGAATATTACATGTTCCCTAGATATGTTCAATACATTCTTAACTGTGCACTGGGCTCACGGTTAAGGGGAACAAGTAATGTTCTTAAATTGGGACAAATGAAGCCCGACATCTTCAAGACAATAAGAAAGCCAACTGTTGGCTTCTCAAGGGTAGAAACAGCCTTGGTACCAAAAATGTTCTAGCTCATTACTCAAGGTGACAACTTGGTAGCACCAGCCAATATTGAACCCACACCTTTTACATCTGCAACCCCCATATAGCCACAAATCACCATCACCTACCAAAGAAAATCCAAATGAACCCCTGCTCAGTCTACTCAAATTGAGTAGGCACCCAAATCACCACCCATACAAGAAGAAATGGACACTGGAGCACCAGCTTCTCCTGAGAAGCAAACCACTCCTATTCTTTCTATGATCAGTGCTGAGGTTCTTCATACTCAACCTGATGAGCTCACAACCCCAGCATTAAGCCTTCCCTTTGAGTCTCAAAACTCTAGTGATCAACCTTCAGGGGAAAGTTACCATCCCTAGCCGCTTGACCTCAACCAACCAATACCCAACCTTGAATTCTATGATGATGAAGATATAGAATTCAGTGAGTACTATGATTCTCTTCTCCACCCCAACTCAAGGAGAGATGAGTGCTCCTGCATCACCTATATCTAGCCCGCATCGTCCACCCACAACTGAGGTGGACCTCCCTGAACCTGTTTAGGAGGCCCATATAGAAAAGGCTCTCACTTTTACAGGTGATTACATCATTCCGACCTCAACCATGGCAACCTAGCCCATTGACACTTCTTTTGAAGCTATTAGTGTGCAATGTAAAACCAACAGCCAAGAACCTAAAGCTGGTGATGAGGAAGAAGACCTTGGTCCTATTCTCTCATCCCCCAGGGATTCTTCTGATGAAGATAATGGGAGTATGCAACTAAAGATGCACAAATATAATGCATGAAATTTTGTCACATAAAATAAAAGAAAAGAAAGTATCTTGAAGAAAACTAAAAAAAAGCCAAAGATGAGGGGTGTTTTGTGTAAAAGTACACAAAAGTCAAAAAGTGCACTTTATATGGGCATGGCCGCCCATATCACCCCTACTGCTGCTATGCTCGACTGAAAAAGAAGAAGAAGAAGAAATCGAAGTTCTCTCGGTTCTAGAGAGAGAAAGTGGCTGATTCTAGCCTGTGGTGAGTGTTCTTTGTATTTTTTTAGTTCGGTTTGTGGGGTTTTCGACCTTAGGACCAATTTATATGTGTTTTATGTGTTCGGTTGTTTGTTTTTGCTTGTTTTAGGTGTTTGAACTCTTGTGCACATGAGTTTGGAGGAGTTTTACTTGTTGGCTGCACAGGTGAGTTCTAGACCCCGGTTTCTACGTGTTTTAAACTGTTTTGGGGCTAAAAATGCATGATTAAAATGTTTTACAGCTGGTTTATGTTTGCCCGTATGTATATGTATGTTTACACTTATGTTTATGCTTGGTTATGTGTTGTGGTTGCTTAGAATGCTAAGTTTAAGCTTAGAACAGGTGTAAATGCAGATCTGGATTAGTTTCAATTCTGAATAATGAATAACAGGTGGTCATGCGCCCAAACAGGTCCCATGCGCCTGAGATTTTTGACTTAGAAACGCCTAAGTACAGGCCATGCGCCCAAACAGGGTCCTTGCGCCTGGGAATTTGCCTTAGAAAACTTAAGTGAGGGTCATACGCCCCAATAGTTCCCATGCGCCCAAGACATTGCCTAAAAACACAAAGTGATAACTCATGTGCTTGAGCAGTACTCCATGCGCCCAACCAATCTGCTCGGGCGCCTAAGTGTAGGTCATGCGCCTGAAGAGTACCCATGCACCCAGAGAATTGCCTAAATATACTAAGTGTTAGATGATGCACCCAAATAGTGTCAATGTGCCTACGTGTTGATGCGCCCGAGCAGGGTTCATGCGCCTGCATAGTGCTCATGCGCTTAGAAATTTTCTGAAATTTTAGGAAATCAGAATTTAGGGTTTGACCCTGGTTTGACTTGATGCTATTATTTGATTATCTTATTCATGTTTTGGGCTGTTCTTGGGTTCCTTATTATATTGTTATTTGTGGCTTTACGTGGTGTGATTTTATCCGTATACGTAAAGTATTATCGTGAGGAAAGTGAAAGATTAATGTTAATAAAGAAGAGGAACATAAGAAATGAATGAAAAGTCTTGCAAGCAAATGTTAAAGGAGGTTCACAACTCATTGAGAGTTGCTAGCTCAACTGTGTGTATTATAGCATGCGATCTTGGCTAACCCATGAGGGTTCACACACAGGGGGGATCTGTCTTGGTGATTGATCCCATAGTGCGAAACGGGGTCCTTGTCACTTAACCCCGAGAATGAGGTGGCTGTGTGCCCAACGATGGGGGTAAAGTTATGACAGGACCTGGAAATAGTGGAAGATAATGAAAAAGTATGAAACGAACGAATGAGTATGATAATGAAAGATAACAAGTTTATACCTTGATGTATGTACGATGAATGCTCACGTACGAAAGTAAGAAAAGTATTTTATTAAAAAGGGGTATTTTCATATATAAATGATACAAGGTATTTTAACGCTTTAAAACTATAACTCACTCAGTAACGCTGACTTTTATGCATTTTCAGTTGGCAGGTAATTGTTGCTGAGGATGGCACGCGGGGGAAGCTACTCGGCAGGGCAAGATTGGCATCCGTTCACCCTTAATAATATTGTTGTTTTGTAATGAAATTAACAGAGTCTTTTGTAATTTAAATACAATGACGTATTGCTTAGCAAAAGTAAATATTAATGGAATGAACAGTTTTTGTTAACTTAATCCGTTGTGTAATTATATGAATCGAGTAATGATTTGAATGATAAATGCTATGATTGACCACTGTGAGGTTTCTGGGAACGGGGCCTTACAAGTTGGTATCAGAGCCAAAGTTT
Source organism: Flaveria sonorensis (assembly GCA_025506505.1). Classification (NCBI taxonomy): domain Eukaryota; kingdom Viridiplantae; phylum Streptophyta; class Magnoliopsida; order Asterales; family Asteraceae; genus Flaveria; species Flaveria sonorensis. The sequence goes on along the minus strand of CM046431.1, from coordinate 9,669,284 downwards.
AAGAGAAATAGGTAAATATTTTCAAAACCTAAACTTAAACTAAGAATGGGACGAATGGAGGGATGCCATCCCGAGTAGCTAGGTGCCATCAGGTATTCTTTTCTTAATGTTAACCGGTATTATGTGCGTGTGCTATTTGAGTTATGTGCCTTTAGTAGATTTGAATACTAATGTAGTCAGGATAGGAAATGCTCGGGGGATGAAGAGTAAAGTAAGTGGCTAATCACAACTGGCCACTGTAATTAGGGACTTACTATACTTAACATAAACTGAGCTATTACCTTGAATGACCGTGTTGGTGTTTGAATCTTATAGTGATTAGAGGATGGCCGGAGGTAGATCATCTAAGGCTTCTCAAGGTGGAACGCGGGGTGGTCGTGCTGGTAGACCACTGGCCGCAAAGAACAAGACAAGGACTGCAGAGACGGCTCCTGGTGAGCCTGGGCTTCATCACCCGGAGGGCAGTGATGAGAGTGCCAATCTAAGGGCCTCAGTGAAAGAGGCAGTGGTGGAGGAGGTTCACCAAGTCATGCAGACGATCCTACCGTCTATCGTGACTGAGGTGATCCGGGCTGTAAGGGAGGATGAGAGGAAAGAAAAGAAGGAAGAGAGAAGGGATGCTGCTTGGAGAAGGGAGAATGAGGGAGATCATGATGATGAGGAGGAGATGAATGCTGAAAGGGGAGCCTCCAGTGATAAAGAGGGTGTAAAGGTGGGGAAACCGTTAGGGGATGCAGCTACGGGGCTTTCCAACGGTGTAAACCCCCTACTTTTGACGGCAATGGTAACGCTGCTGCCGCCCACCGCTGGGTTAGAGAGATGGAGGCAGTGTTGGATATTAGTGAGTGTAGGGAGGACCAGAAGGTGAAATTTTCCACTCACTCATTCGTTGACTCGGCTTTGTGTTGGTGGGACAATATTGTCCAAGCCGAGGGCAGCAGGGCTATCGGGAGGATGAGATGGGGAGATTTGAAGAAGTTGATTGTTGAAGAATTCTGTCCTCACAGGAAACTCGACAAAATAAAGAGAGATTTCCTACAGCTGGAGGCGGGAGCCATGACCCACCAGCAATACACTGCCAAGTTTAATGAAATGGCGAGGCTGGTGCCGGATCAGGTGACGCCGGTGTCAAGGAAAATCAAGAGGTATATCCAAGGACTGCCAACTGATATTCACAAGCATTTGATTACTGGCCGGGTACCTTTCAGTCGGTGGTAGACCTTGCGGGTAGATTATACGATGAAAGAGAGGAAGCTGTAGTGGAGGTTAAGAAGACGGGCTGTGGTGGCAAGACCAGGAAGGGGAAACGGTTTGGATGTGATGGTTTCACTCCAAACAACAAAAGGAGCAGGATGGATGACCGAGGAGTGGGGTCATCAAGCTCGGGGGTGAGAAGGTGTGGCAGATGTGGGAGGGAGCACACTGGTGAATGTAAGTGGGGAGTGAATGTGTGCTTCAAGTGTGGGAAGCCCGGTCATATAGCAAAGGATTGTGGAGTGATGAGGTGCTACAACTGCGGTGAAGGGGGACATGTAAGCTGAGATTGTATAAAGCCGAGGGTCGAGAGTTTTTGGGTGAAGAAGAGGACAGAAGACGGAGGGCAGATGGCTAGTGCTAGAGCCTTCACTATGACTCGGGAGGAGGCCAGGGCAGACCCCGACGTCGTGTCAGGTATGTTTCTGGTAAACCAAACTTGTGCCTCTGTATTGTTTGATTCTGGTGCTAGTAGGAGTTTCATTTCTGCTGCTTTCTGTACTAAGTTGCCTGTTAGTAGTAGGAGTATTGATGAGCCATTTGATGTAGAAACTGTTATTGGTAAGTCTACTAGAATTTCAGATATGTTAGAAGATTGCGACATAGAACTAGAAGGCCATAGGTTCTCTGCTAAACTGTATGCGATGCCCCTAGGCGGATTTGATGTAGTGCTAGGGATGGATTGGTTAGCAGCCTATGAGGCGAATATTATGTGTCGCAAGAAGATGATCCAACTAATTGTGCCCGATGGAAGTTCGGTGACGGTCTACGGTGACCGCGTTGCTACGGTCCCGAAGGTGATTTCGATGGTGGTGGCAGAGAAGTGCATGAAGCGGGGATGTAGTGCCTACCTGGCTTATGTGAAGGATGTGGACGCGTCAGTACCACAGTTGTCTGAAGTACCCGTGGTGTGTGACTTTCCAGACGTGTTCCCAGAAGACTTACCAGGTGTGCCACCGGATCGTGAGATCGAGTTACAGATTGATCTGATACCCGGTGCCCAACCAGTTGCCAAGGCACCGTATCGATTGGCTCCGACGGAGATGAAGAAGTTGATGGTTCAATTACAGGAGTTGATTGACAAGGGATTTATCCGACCGAGCATCTCTCCTTAGGGTGCTTCGGTCCTGTTTGTCAAGAAGAAAGACGGTAGTATGACGATGTGCATAGACTACCAGGAGCTAAACAAGTTGATGGTGAAAAATCGATATCCCCTACCAAGAATGGATGACTTGTTTAATCAGCTCCAAGGTGCCAGTTGGTTCTCAAGGATAGATCTCCGATCTGGCTACCATCAATTGAAGGTTAAGGAGCAAGATATTCCTAAGACAGCCTTTCGCACGCGTTATGGACACTACGAGTTCCTCGTTATGTCTTTCGGTTTAACTAACGCGCCAGCTGCCTTCATGGATTTGATGAATCGAGTGTGCCGGCCGATGCTAGATAAATCGGTGATTGTGTTTATTGATGGTATCCTGGTTTATTCAATGAGCAAAGAAGAACATGCTGGTCACATACGCGAAGTGCTGGAGACACTTAGAAGGGAGAAGCTATATGCTAAATTCTCTAAGTGTGCTTTTTGGTTGCGCGAAGTTCAATTTTTGGGTCACGTGGTGAATTCTGAAGGAATTATGGTGGACCCGGCGAAGGTTGAGGCGGTGATGCAATGGAAATCTCCAAAGACGCCATCTGAGATTCGAAGTTTCTTGGGATTGTCGGGCTACTACAGGAGATTCATCCAGGACTTTTCCAAGATAGCCTTACCTTTGACCAAATTGACGCGCAAGGAGGTGAAGTTTGTGTGGGGTCGAGAACAGGAGGATGCTTTTGAGGAGTTAAAGGCAAGATTAACTCAAGCTCCTGTCTTGACATTACCCAAGGGGAGTGAAGATTTAGTAGTATATTCGAATGCTTCCTATTCGAGACTGGGTTGCGTTCTAATGCAACACGGGAGAGTGATAGCTTACGCATCCCGGCAATTGAAGACCCATGAGACCAACTACCCCACTCATGACTTAGAGCTAGCAGCTGTGGTTTTTACGTTGAAGATTTGGAGGCATTACTTATACGGGACAAAGTGCATAATCTTCACAGACCACAAGAGCTTAAAGTATTTCTTTGAGTAGAAAGATCTCAACATGAGGCAGAAGAGGTGGTTAGAGTTGATCAAGGATTATGATTATGAAATCCATTACCACCCGGGCAAGGCCAACGTAGTGGCTGATGCCCTTAGCCGAAAGGAGAGACCCGAGCCAATCCGGGTGAAAGCCTATCAATTGGTGATGACCTCTGACGTGATGACGCAGGTCAAGGAATTTCAGGACGAGGCATTGAAAGAAGATCGCCTCAACTCTAAATGAATGAGAGGTCTAGTCGTGGAGCTGGGAGAGAATACTCACAGAGTTAGAATCCGCTTCGGGCTGATGTGGATTCCCTGATATGGAGATCTGGGGGCGGATTATGGATGAAGCTCATAAGAGTTGATACTCCATTCATCCCGGTGCTACCAAAATGTATCAGGACATGAAGAAGGATTATTGGTGGCCAGGAATAAAGCGCGATGTAGTGGAGTATGTGAGTAAGTGCCTTACTTGTTTGCAAGTAAAGGCAGAACATCAGAAGCCATACGGAAAGGTCCAACCGTTGGATATACCCGAGTGGAAGTGGGAGCACATCACCATGGACTTCATCACAAAGTTACCTCGTACGGTAAAGGGGTACGATACCATATGGGTGATAGTTGATCGTCTGACAAAGAGTGCTCACTTCCTACTGATCCGCGAGACGTATTCATCCGAGAGGTTGGCGGATCTGTTCATCAAAGAGATTGTAGCTCATCATGGTGTGCCGGTGTCTATCGTGTCAGACCGTGACACTAGGTTCACATCGAAGTTTTGGAAGAGATTCCATGATGCGATGGGGACGAGGTTACACATCAGTACGGCTTATCATCCTCAGACAGATGGTCAGTCTGAAAGGACGATTCAGACGCTCGAGGATATGCTCCGAGCTTGTGTGATCAATTTTGGAGGAAGTTAGGATGATCACCTACCGTTAGCAGAGTTCTCATACAACAACAATTATCATGCCAGCATAGGCATGCCACCATACGAGATGCTGTACGGTAGGAGGTGTAGGACGCCCGCATGTTGGGGAGATATTGGGCAAAAGGAGTTGGGAAGTACTGAAGTGATCGAGGCTATGACGGAGAAATTGGAAAAGATCAAGGCCTTTATGAAGGCGGCAAAGGATAGACATAAGTCGTATGCAGACAAAAGGCGTAGACTGGTCGAGTTCAACGTGGGTGATAAAGTCATATTGAAGGTCTCATCTTGGAAAGGGATCATCCGGTTCCGAAAAAGGGGCAAGCTAAGCCCAAGATACATAGGGCCTTTCCGAATCATCGCACGAGTAGGAGAGGTGGCCTATCGCTTAGATTTGCCCAATGAGTTAAGTGGAATTCATTCGACCTTCCATGTATCTCATCTGAGAAAGTGCATAGCCGATAAAGATATGATTGTGCCACTGGAGGATATCGAAGTGGATGAAAAGCTCAACTATATGGAGCAACCAGTGGCCATCATAGACATGAAGGAGAAAAGATTGAGAAATAAAGTGGTTCCACTTGTGCGGGTGAAGTGGAAACACCGAAAGGGTTCTGAGTCTACGTGAGAGACGGAAGAAGAATTAGACAACATTACCCACAGTTATTCGAAGAGTGACAAGTTTCGGGGACGAAACCTCTTTAAGGGGGGTAGACTTGTAACGCCCGAAATTTTGTCACATAAAATAAAAGAAAAGAAAGTATCTTGAAGAAAACTAAAAGAAGCCAAAGATGAGGGGTATTTTGTGTAAAAGTACACAAAAGTCAAAAAGTGCTCTTTATATGGGCATGGCCGCCCATATCACCCCTGCTGCTGCTGTGTTCGACTGAAAAAGAAGAAGAAGAAGAAATCGAAGTTCTCTCGGTTCTAGAGAGAGAAAGTGGCTGATTCTCGCTTTTGGTGAGTGTTCTTTGTATTTTTTTGGTTTGGTTTGTGGGGTTTTCGACCTTAGGACCGATTTATATGTGTTTTATGTGTTCGGTTGTTTGTTTTTGCTTGTTTTAGGTGTTTGAACTCTTGTGCACACGAGTTTGGAGGAGTTTTACTTGTTGGCTGCACAGGTGAGTTCTAGACCTCGGTTTCTACATGTTTTAAACTGTTTTGGGGCTGAAAATACATGATTAAATGTTTTACAACTGGTTTATGTTTGCCCGTATGTATATGTATGTTTACGCTTATGTTTATGCTTGGTTATGTGTTGTGGTTGCTTAGAATGTTAAGTTTATTCTTAGAACAGGTGCAAATGCAGATCTGGGTTAGTTTCAATTCTGAATAATGAGTAACAGGTGGTCATGCGCCCAAACAGGGCCCATGCGCCTGAGATTTTTGACTTAGAAACACCTAAGTACAGGCCATGCGCCCAAACAGGGCCCATGCGCCTAGGAATTTGCATTAGAAAACTTAAGTGAGGGTCATACGCCCCAATAGTTCCCATGCGCCCAAGACATTGCCTGAAAACACTAAGTGATAACTCATGTGCCTGAACAGCACTCTATGCGCCCAACCAATTTGCTCAGGCGCCTAATTGTAGGTCATGCGCCTGTACAGTACCCATGCGCCCAGAGAATTGCCTAAATATACTAAGTGTTAGATGACGTGCCCAAATAGTGTCAATGCGCCTAAGTGTTGATGCACCCGAACAGGGTTCATCCGCCTGAATAGTGCTCATGCGCCTAGAACACTTAGAAATTTTCTAAAATTTTGGGAAATCCGAATTTTAGGGTTTGACCCTGGTTTGACTTGATGCTATTATTTGATTATCTTATTCATGTTTTGGGCTGTTCTTGTGTTCCTTATTATATTATTATTTGTGGCTTTACGTGGTGTGATTTTATCCGTATACGTAAAGTATTATCGTGAGGAAAATGAAAGATTAATGTTAATAAAGAAGAGGAACACAAGAAATGAATGAAAAGTCTTACAAGCAAATGTTAAAGGAGGTTCACTACTCATTGAGAGTTGCTAGCTCGACTGTGTGTATTATAGCGTGCGACCTTGGCTAACCCATGAGAGTTCACACATAGGGGGGATCTGTCTTGGTGATTGATCCCATAGTGCGAAATTAACCCCGAGAATGAGGTGGCGGTGTGCCCAACGATGGGGGTAAAGTTATGATAGGACCTGGAAATAGTGGAAGATAATGAAAAGTACGAAACGAACGAATGAGTACGATAATGAAAGATAACAAGTTTATACCTTGATGTATGTACGATGAATGCTCACGTACGAAAATAAGAAAAGTATTTTATTAAAAAGGGGTATTTTCATATATAAATGATACAAGGTATTTTAACGCTTTAAAACTATAACTCACTCAGCAACGCTGACTTTTATGCATTTTCAGTTGGCAGGTAATTGTTGCCGAGGATGGCACGCGGGGGAAGCTACTCGGCAGGGAAAGATTGGCATCCGTTCACCCTTAATAATATTGTTGTTTTGTAATGCAATTAACAGAGTCTTTTGTAATTTAAATACAATGATGTATTGCTTAGTAACAGTAAATATTAATGGAATGAACGGTTTTTGTTAACTTAATCCGCTGTGTAATTATATGAATCGAGTAGCGATTTGAATGATAAATGCTATGATTGACCAACTGTGAGGTTTTCGGGAACGGGACCTTACAACAAACTGACCAAACTCTGCACCTATTTGGTTTCCAAGGTCAGTCACCTAGAATCTTAGGTGACTACCTTACAAAGAAGGGTCAATGACCAGTAACTTAAGATCACCAATCTTAAGGGCAAGTTAGCTGAGAGACCCATCCAGAGGACTCAACCAGGCCCACACGAACCTGTGGATGTGGTGGACCTAACTCCAAGCTCCCCTGTGCAAGAGGGTGATGCTACCAAAAAGGGGGAGAAAGTCCTACTTATAATCACAGAACCTGGGAGTTACTCTTAGAGTATGGACATGGGGGACTCATCACCCTCACTTGCAGTTATCCATACTCAACAACCTCCTTAAGTCCACATTGATATGGACTCTCTCATTCAAAGTCTGTTTGAGAAGGGTATACCAAGGGCAATGCCTACTCCATCTCACCTAGCTGAAAACACAATAGTGGGATGGAGGTATGCTGATCAAAGGAGTGCCCTGGTAATCTCTAGGACTCAGGTTTAACAAGAGATTTTCAACTTCTTTAACTTGAGATACTTAGAGAGCACCTATCTAGTTGACCTCTCACTTGCCAACCCAAGTCAAAACAGGCAACCTACAAGGTTGGCTGATAGGATTTAACAAAGGGTGATTGAAGAGTTCAAGCTGAGAACAAGACTATATAGACAGAGGCTAACAGGTAAGACTGTTGGCCAACTGGATGTTGAGGTGGACCTTAAGATTAGCTTCGAAGCGGAAACCTTGGCTGAAGGCCTAACAGTTGATCCTATGAACCTTGAGACATTAGATGCTTTAGCACCCTCAACACCTACTACCCTCAGTGAGGCACCAACTGGTGAAGGTGTCTCACAGCCTCTCTCTGGCTAGAGCTTAAGTGACAAACCAAGCAACAAAGGCTAAAGCTCTCTCCAACCTGAGTCACATAGGCCCGTGAGTGACAAAGGTAAAAAAAAGATGACTCCTGAGGAGATTAAAGAGGAGAAAAGAGAGAGGAAGAGGAAGGCAAGAGGAGAGAGTTTAAGTGGGACCCCTGGCTTTATGGAAGCTGCAATCAAGGCTGCCCCCAGGCTAAGCACTCAAGATGATAAGTTAAGGGCAGCTAGATTAAACTACTTGGGGTCCAGGAACTACAACATTGATGAACCCATCTCTCTTCCCTTGGAGGAATTAAATGAACTGGCTGACAAAGAATTGTCAAAGGAGAGGAAGGAAGCCGAGGATGTAGAATTGCTCCTCAAGATAAAAGAAGAAAGAAGAAGAAAAAGCCTTTACAAAGCTCCTCCCTCTCCCCAGTTCAGGAAAGCCCTGAGACAGAGGTTGTGGCTCCTGAACAACAAACTCAGAAAGGTAGGGAACAAGACAGGTTGCACATTCTAAAAGAGCAAAAAGCTCTGGCTCCTAAACATTAAATTTGAATACCTCAAACAGCTTGAGCAACAAGTTCTAAAAAAGCAAAAAGCTGCTAAGTGGAAGTCGAGGGAAGAGGAAGCAAAGTCAAGAGCTACCATCAAAGCAAACTTAAAGAAATCTGCTAACAGACAAAAGATGGTGAGCTTTTTGAAGCTGTATGGATTTTCCGGAAGGAGACTTGGTCCAATGTCTCTATCCACCATAGATGAGCACATTAGAGTGATCAAGCAGAAGATCAAGAGGGGTGAGCTAGTTGATTTGCATTCTCTACCAAGTCAGGCTGCATCTGAAGCCGAGGTCAAGGTTGAACCACAAGAGACAACACACTCTAGACCTAGTGCGGCATCATAGCTAGCTTTATATTCTAATCCACAGCAGGGTCCTGACCCTTCTCCTTTTGAACTTGTGAAGGACAAGGACCCAACTGAGGAAGACAAACAAGAGCAATCTGGTACTGCAGGCCAGTCTCCATAGTTAAAATACAGAAAGAGGAAAAGGATGGCCATCAGAAGGGATAAGAAGAAGAAGAAGTCCAAGGCATCCACCTCTAAACCTCAGGATGGGTCCGAACATCCTGAGGGTGATCAAGAACAGGCTGCATATCTAACTCCTATTCAAGTAGAGGCTCTTGTTGCTAAGAGACCCATTGTGTCTTGGATGTTTGCCACCAATCCAGATAAATGGTATGTTACTAGAGATCAAGGAGGTCAAGACTTATACTTCTGTCAAAACATACTTGACCTCCCTCTGCATGATATCTATGATATGAGAAGACACTTTCAGAGTCTGAGGAATCCTGACCAGATGAAAATCAAGAACCAAAGATCTCTTCAGTTTTGGTAGCATCAGCCTAGGGGGAGTTTGTTAGGACTACACTTAGAGGCTGATGCAACCAAAGATACCCCAAGGCTCTTATCATGCAGAAACGAAGTACAAGGAAGTTACTTCAGAAGATTTGATACAACTTAGTGAATTAGGCTAAGTGTCAAATCTTCCAAAACCAAAGATGAAGTCTTCCGAAGCTTTAAGAAAGATAGAGAATACATGCTTTCTCTGAATCACCTTTTGACAAAAGCTGAACCGCTTTTTGCTACCACTCTGAAGACTCACCAACTTATATAAGTTAGTGAAAAGTCCAAGCTTTTATCAATCGTAGATTAAGGTCTTTTGTCTCTAACTTTCCAACTATGTACTTTTATCATTTTTGTAATATATTAGGATGTGAGCTTTGGCATGTCATAATCACAAGTCAAAAGATAATCTGCTTTTTTACTCTGCATTGATCTTGTTGTCTAGATTAGTGTTTTCAGTTGGCCTTCAAAGTATGGCCGACTGTAAGATGTAGTATAAAGTGTCTCAAGTACTTGTATCTTTTTATGTATGCTTAGTAAAACTTATAAGAACTTGAGAGCAATATACATCATTATTGAAAACCATATTTGAGTGTTTGTGTTCTTGTTCTTTTACTTGTGTTGTATCATCTAACCGGTATCCTATTTGATCTGCTAAGTGTTTCATATCTCTCCACCTTGTGAAACTGTTGTATTGACCACCCTTCATCGGTCCTGCATGCGTGACAAAGGAAGGTTCAAAGGAAACACCTACCTATCATGCAACACTCAACTACTGAATTTTCTTGAAGAATTGATTTCCATTCATGCGTGGAATTGTTGGAAATTTATTTACATTAATATGGTTATTAATATTATTCAATAAATTTAATGTGTTGAATGTGATATCAATGCTCATAAGTTGATGAATTAATGGTGTGGGAAGTTATCCCATATTGTTAGAAATTTAGAATGTCAAGTGGCTTATATTCTATAGCCTCTTCATCATATTAGTTTCTAGAATATCACACTAAGTGGATTCGTGAAGATTGTACGCACCCTTAACTCGCACTCGCACACACAGGCACGCGGCGTGGGCATATGGGCGCAATGTGGCGCTTTGATGGCGCACTTCGCACGCTCGCATCGCCACGAGCCGCTTGAGAGCCGCCTTAGTATTTTTGAAGGCAGGTTTGAGGGCCTGGTCAAGTGCGACCGACCTTGGTATGTGGTCCGAGTCCGTGTGGTTTGAAACAGCTGTGACATGTAACACTTCAGTTACATCTTGATTGAACCCGATAACAGTTTTTAACCATGTCATTAAATCAAAATAATCAGCATTGAAGACTTTAGTGAGCAGTTATTATTTTTGATTAATGGCTGACTAAGTTGTCAGAGTTCGAATTCCCTTATATATATTAAGGGTGCCTTAGTAGACAACACACCAACAACAACTTGAATACCTGCAGTAAACAAATTCTCTAAACGTCCTCCATCTCTGGTTTCTTTTCTACAATCTAATTTGGGTTCTAGATCAATCCCACCAGTATCAACTACTTCGGCTGTTGTATCCTGGGAAACAAAATGACTTCTTTTGGGAGGCTCGAAATTTATCTTAAGGGCCTTATGTCTAACACGATCCTAAGTCTTTTTCATTTTTGTTCTTCTATTTCCGTTTATTAATAATAATAACGAGCATTGCAAATTTTATTTTATGTTCGATTATATGTTTATATTAAAAAATTCTATTTTTATTTAATTTTTATATGAACGGTTCCAACAGATACTAGTCGTGAAGCCGCCCCTCTCACCCAGGGTCGATGTGGTGTTCCCCACACCCTATGGCCATGTAGTAGGGTGATGCTCTTGCTCACAAAACAAATACCGATGGCTAAGGGTGGATGGGATTTTAACGGATAAAGTTGGTGGGTTCTTGCGGTTTCCTGGGTATTTCGTTGCAACCTTTACGAGTAGCTGGATTAGTTAAGTGATTAGGTTCATAAAGCTGCGATGGAAGCCGAATGAATTTGTGGTTTGGAACATTGAGCAATAGTTTGTTATTATTTTCTAGATGTTGAAGCATTTAAAAAAATTAACATCTACTTTTACATTATAGTTAACATTCTTATTTTATCATTATTTGTTTTTGCACTAAAGAAGTTAAAAAAATAACAAGTGGGTTAATTATGTCTTTTAAGAATTTTACTAGAGGATGACCTCGTCCACTAAGAAAAAAGTAGCAAGTGTATCTAAGCTTAATATACATCCGTTCTGTAAATGGCTACTGCCATGGATCACATTCACATCCATTTGGTACTTAGTGTAAAGTACCAATATGGTATTGAATTAGAAGAAACTTTTCTTTATTCATTAACCCAACAACCCAACATATATACATGCTCGATACATACTGGAATATAACAAACTTCCTTTGACTAAGGGAAGTTCAACTAACCGATGTAATCTATAATAATAATAATACTAATATCTAGACTTTGGACTTATCTAAATGATAATAATAAACAATAATACAATAATGATAATACACGTTAACACACCCTCACAGTCTGAGTAGGAGAAGGACGAATGCACAGGCTGGAACGAAAACGTATGAAGAGGTGTCGTGGTAGATCTTTAGTGAAGATATCTGCATATTGAAAATTAGCTAGTATGTGTAGAACCTGAACTGCCCCGATACGAACCTTGTCATGAACAAAATGAATATCTAGTTCTACATGTTTCATTCGTTGATGTTGTGCCAGATTTTCAAATAAATATACTGTAGATATGTTGTCGCAGTAAACAATAGTAGCTTGGCGTCTCGGGACATGTAACTCAAGGAGAAGATTTCTAAGCCAGCTTGTTTCTACGACTGCGTTTGCAACGCCCTTATACTCGGCCTCGGCGCTTGAGTGTGAAATAGTCGATTGCGTTTCAAGGACCAAGAGACAAGGTTGTCACCGAGAAATACAAAATGACCGGACGTGGACCGCCTTGAGTCGGGACACCCCCAAGTCGGCATCAGAATAAGCAACTAGTTTGTGTGACCGAGAAGGAGATATGTGAAGTCCATAAGTGATTGTCCCTTTAAGGTAGTGTAGGACTCTCTTTAAAAATTGAAAGTGCGGAACCCGTGGGGCATGCATGAATAAACAAATTTGTTGTACCGTATAAGTAAGGTCCAGGCGAGTAAATGTAAGATGTTGAAGTGCCCCAGCTAATTGGCGGTATAGCATTCCATCGGGTAACAAATTTCCATGTAAAGCACTGAGCTTTGAAGAGGTATCAACAGGAATGAATGATGGCTTGTAATCGGTCATATTAGAACGGTCAAGAATGTCATGAGCATACGGATGCTAAGAAAGAAATAAACCACCCTTATGCTGTGAAAGAGTGATGCCAAGAAACTGATGTAGTTGCCCGAGATGGTCATTCTAAATTACTGTGATAATTGCTTAATAACATGATATAAAAGCTTATCATTAGAGGCTATCAATATGATGTCATCAACGTAAAGTAATTGATAAGCTACATCATTGCCCTACTTGTAAACAAAAAGTAAGGTATCGCTTACGATGCTTTTGAAACCACATTAACCAAATAAGTAGCAAAGCGATCGTACCAATCCCGCTGTTTCAAACCATATAGAAACTTTGTTAACCTACAAACATGGTTAGAAAAACATTTATCATGAAATCCAGGTGGTTGAAACATGTAAACGGTTTCGTTGAGGTTGCCATGAAATAATGCATTTTTAACATCGAGTTGGTGAATATTCCACCCCTTTGAAACTGCAAGGCTTAAGACCATACAAATGGTGATGGATTTGACCACCAGGCTAAAGGTCTCGTCGCAATCAATGCCAAGTTTTTGACTTTTACCATTGACAACCAAATGGGCTTTATACCATTGAAGTGTACCATCGACATTGAACTTGTGACGAAAGAGCCACATGCACCGAATGATATTAGTTTGAGGAGGCCTCGATACAAGTACCCATGTTTTATTATCAATTAAGCATGATATTCTTTGTTTATAACAGTGTGCCAATTTGGATCGGAAAGGGCTTTAAGTGTGAGGTGGGGATAGGGGAGAGGGTTGAGGGCGATTGAGTGTGAAGGTTGAGAGTTGTACGTGGTTTGGAGATATTGGCTTTGGAACGGGTTGTCATGGGGTGCTTTGCTGCTGGTGGTGGTGGGGGAGGTGGGTGAGGGGATTATTGGGAATGAGTTGGTGGTGGAGAGGGGGGCTGAGGGATGGTGGGGTGCACAAAAGGAGAAGTGGCAGACTGGATGGTGGAAGGAGGGGGAGGGACGAGAGAGTTTGGGGTGGTTGAGGGTGGTGGTGAAGGGGGATGTGGATTGGGTATGGGTGAAGGTGGTTAAAAGAGAATGGGTGAAGGGTCATTATTCAAAAAAGAGTAGTCATGGTATGTGGGTAGGGGTGGGGGCAAGTGGGAAATCGGACTCGTCAAACGTGACGTGACGAGAGAAGATTGTTTTACCTGTGGTGATGTCAAGGCATCGGTAGCCATGGAAATCAGCTGGATAGTTGAGAAAGACACACTTGGTGGAATGGGGGGATAGTTCATGCGGTCGTGTGGAGGAGATGTTAGGGTAACATGTACATCCAAAAACTCGCAAGTGTTTGTATGATGGATGGCGAAGGTAGAGGGTGGATGTTGGTGTGCGAAAACGGAGTAGGGTGGTGGGTAAGATGTTATGGAGATAGCAAACGGTATGGAGTGCCTCAACCCAAAACGTGGTTGGTAGAGAGGCGTGAGTTAAAAGAGTGAGCATGATATTGTTAAGGCGTCGTATCATGCGTTCCGATTTACCGTTTTATTGAGAGGCTTGTGGACAGGCAAAACGGAATTGAAGGCCAAGGTTTGAGGCAAAGGATTTTAAAATGATTGTCAAATTCCCCCCCTTAAATCACATTGAAAAGATTTTATAATGGATTTAAATTGAGTTTTGATGCAGGTATGAAATTTAGTGAATTTAGTGAGAGTTTTTGATTTAAACTTTAACGGAAAAACCCACGCATAATGGGTGAAATCATCCACAAGAACCATGTAATACTTATAACTAGTTTTTCTAATAACGGGTGAGGTCCACAAGTCATAGTGTATAATGTCAGAAGGTTAAATAGTACTAGAAGTTGAAATAGAAAACGATAAATGGTTATGTTTGGACAATTGACAAGAATTACAAACCATAGTCTTGCACGCTTATTACATGAAATAAAATTGTTCTTAACTAAAAAAACTAAAACTGGGTAGTTAGAGTGGCCCAACCGGTTATGCCATGGATCTTGAGTGGTGGTTGTGAGAGCGACAACTTCATCAGGTGGGGAGACTGGATACGTGAGAGGATAGAGGCGACCGGAGCTATTGTGGTGGGAGAGGATCTTCCTCCTCGGGTATTTCTTCACAGAAAAACCAAATGGATCAAAATCAAAAGAAACATTGTTATCAAGTGTAAATTTATGAACAAAAATCAATTTTTTAATTATGAAAGGAATATAGAGAATATTTTTAAAGTGTAAGGCTCTGGTAGAACTTAGGATGGTGGAATTTCCCGATCCAAGGATTGGTACGCGAGCATCATTACCTACAAAAATCGAGCCTTTATGACAAGATGACAATGGGTTAGTGATATTAACTAGGTCTCCCGTGCGGTGATCCATTGCACCTGAATCCATGAACCATTGTGAATCACCAGACTCAATATTCATGGCTTGAAGAAGGGCTTCACCAAGTTGAGTAGGCTGAAGTGGATCAAGTTCACTTAGGTGGGCCTGGTTGGTAGCAGTGTCAGGCTGCTGGTGTGGGCCTGTGTTGAGACTGGTGTTGGGCCTGCGGTGTGGGTTAGTAGGCCAGGAAGTGGGCTAGACACCCGAAGGTTGCACCCAACCCGATTGGGTTGGGAAAAGGCAAGGATGAGGCATCCAGGTGTGGACCGCCAGAGCGCTAGTTGTTCCGGCGACGGCGAGAGGAGAAATCCGGCCGAGAAGGTTTGGTGGTGAGGCGAGGGTCTCCCGGGAAGTGTGACACGGATGTTTGAGCTGTAGCATACTGACAATAGGCTTCAAGAGCTGGCATAGCCTTGAGCGTGAGGTTGTGGAACTCATGCATTGTAGGCGTATTATCAAGAACCCGTACTAAAAGGTCCTCGAATAATGTCCCGTAGATCCATTGTAAGACGATGGCGTCATTTTCAGCCCAATCCGCATACCCAGGATCGATTGTAGCCGGCCCCTTTGTGCCATCGATGTGATCCATAACTTTGTATCCTCGAGCATGTAGTTGAAAAAGCTTGACCCATGATGAATACGTAACCTTCATACCATCGAGGATTCGTACTTTACGGGCAATGTTAGTAACAGTGTAGATGGGGTGCAGGGGTTTGGGTGTTGAGGATTGTATGGTGCTTTCCGATTTGTATCCCATCGTAATAGCAAGACACTAGCAGGAAGGCTTTGGTTATGGGGATCGATGGGGAAGGAGGTGGCTATAGGGCTGATACCATGTAAAGTACCAATATGGTATTGAATCAAAAGATGCTTTTCTTTATTCATTAACCAACAACCCAACATATATACATGCTTCCTTTGACTAAGGGAAGTTCAACTAACCAATCTAATCTATAATAATAATACTAATCACTAGACTCTGGACTTATCTAATCCATAATAATAAACAATAATACAATAATGATAATTCACGTTAATACTTAGCTGTCTTATAACTTGAAGTCAATAGCAGCATTGACATAATGTAACTTGTACTTAAATGTGTTATTACTTGAAAGAAGTAGCAAGTTGTTTAAACGTGTCTTCTAAGGATCTTACTCATGTTTTGTTGACCAAAATATGGTACGAGTGTATCAACTGTAACTTCACAAACCTTACAATCATCAAAGCTTACTTTCGAACAAACACTTGGCAACAACTTCTAGTTAACTATAAACTTCTAGGTTGACCTGCATTTAACTAGAAGCCTTCTCTTATTCATCACCTAATACGACACATCACATTTATGGGTTGTTTGGTAGCATTTTTTTGATTCTATAAAGAGACTATCTCTAATTCAGTTAACGATAAAATATATTTAGTTCACTTTTAAAGTAACCTCTTAATAGTAAATTTTAAAAACAAACTGAATGATTCAAACACTACCATTTGTTCAGTGAAGCTTTTTAATAGTTTAACAGAAAGTTATCAAACAACCTGTTGGGGTATAAATTTGATTCATTACGAAGTTAACTCATAGACATACATTTATGATCATAAAATAACACAATTATATTATACAGAGCATGCATCTTACAATCACTTGACACTTGAAATTAAGAAAGGAAATGACCTAATTGAGTGGCGACAACATGAACAACGAAACATAAAACACGAAAAGAAAAGATAATGAGTTGAGAGTTGACCGTATGCACTTAGCAACTTAAGATGCTAAGAAATCCAGTTTAAGTTTGTGATCCATATTCTGATCCTTCTTCCAAAAACAACATTCTGAACACAAGGAAAGAGACGCAAATCTTGTATTGGCACATGTAGTGCATGGAGAAAGGTAATCTCTGTTTGGAATTCGATCAAGTTTCCTTTCAAGGCGTCGATTCCAGTGGAGCTTCCAAATCTCATCTGCCCCTCCAATGTACTTTCCTCCGATAAACAGTTGAGGCAACTCATACGGGTTTGATCCAAACATGTCTTGCAGTTGCTTCTTGTATGATGAATTCAAATAAAGATCCCTTTCGTCCACTCGTTTCTCATATCCCTCAAGAATGTTTCGGATCTCTCGAGATGCTGCTTGCGTCCTCGCGATCACTCCACTACTTGTGTGATACAAAACTACACCTTCACTAAATCCTTTGGGGATTTTGAGCTTAAGTTCAGATCCAACGGCCTGCTGATTTGGGCTTTGCTTTTGCAGTTTTAATGCTAATTCTAGCCTACCCACCACGTCGTCCATGGTAGGACGTTTATTCGGATCAATCTCCAAGCAATCCTTTATGATCTTTTCACACGCCCGAACACATCCTCCAGAAATATTTGCCTCCACATATTCAGGGGTATGCCTTTCGAGTTCTCCTCCCATGACGTATCGAAGAGCCGTCTGTACGAGGGTCTCCCATGCTCTCTTCTCGCATAACACTTCTAACAACACAACGCCAAAAGCATAAACATCTGCTTTTCGGCTTGGTTTGTAAGCGGGTTCGTAACACTCTGGGGCTATATACCCTGGAGTACCTGTTAAATAAAGTTTGTTAAATTTTATTATTATTTTTTTTTTGAATTTATATATAGAAGTTTTAAAGTTTGTGTTGTGGTTTCTTCTAGTAGATGGGTCACCTGGCTGCAACAGTTATATTTAGAAAGTTTGAGAGAGTCCGCTGGTTGAGGCAGTGGACCCCTCGTAAATCAATACGAAACCACTACACAAACTCTAAAGCTTTCATCAATTTTAAAAACTCTTGCATTACCTCGTGTAGAGTTGGTGACCTCTGTGGAAGGGGATGGACCAGCAACACGAGATCTGGACAATCCAAAGTCGGCAATCTTAGGAACCAACTTACTATCCAAGAGAATGTTGTCACTCTTGAGGTCGTTATGAATGATGCTAGAAGCGGTGCCAGAATGAAGGTAGATTAGAGCTTTTGCTACTCCTAGGCAGATCTCGAGGCGTTGCTCCACTGTCAAGCGAGTAGCGCCCTCTTCGTGTTGGAAGAGATGGCGATAGAGGGAACCATTAGGCATGAATTCATACACAAGTATCTTTTCATCTCCTTCATCACAATATCCCACCAGGGAAATCACATTGACGTGATCACAAGCAGTCAGCAGATCGATCTCTCTTTCAAACGAGGCAAGACCTTCGTCCGACTTCTTCATCATACGCTTCGCAGCCACTTCTTTCTGGCTGATTTTGCCGCGGTAGACTTTCCCAAACGCCCCTTCCCCTAGTGTATAACG
Source organism: Flaveria sonorensis (assembly GCA_025506505.1). Classification (NCBI taxonomy): domain Eukaryota; kingdom Viridiplantae; phylum Streptophyta; class Magnoliopsida; order Asterales; family Asteraceae; genus Flaveria; species Flaveria sonorensis. The sequence continues at coordinate 9,651,082 of CM046431.1, read as the reverse complement.
ATCTGCAAAATCAGATGTTGCCTTTTTTATATCATCAAGCGAGAATCTGAAACATTTTCGGTTATTAGTCTTAGTCACACGGGAGGAGGACTGCATGTTAAGTTAATTTGGATTTTGGTGATGAGAATGAATGAGAAATGATGCACTCTTTCACTTCTCCTTAGTCTTTATATACGTATAAAAGGCAAGGGCCCTCCCCTAACTACTACATATAAATCTGAAATTATCATGATGGGTGGAACAAATCAAAGTCAACAGGCTATAACGATTTAATTATTTCTTTTCAACTGGAAGGTGGCAGGTAGTAATCATACACTAATTAACATCTCACGATGACAAGTTAAACATGCAATATTATAGTTTGCAGTAACTATGTATTACGTTAACAGAATAAAAGATTAATTGATTATTTATATTAAATTATATTATAATACATATATAAAGCTAGAGGATAACAATGTAATTTTCATATAATTTAAGACTTTAAACTTTAAATATTATTAGTGTTGAAAACACTGTTATAATCCTTTAAAGAAATGTTTTCAAAAACGGATCGTATATCGAATCAGACGTCTTACGAGTTCACTGGTCGGATCGGATTTATAAACAGGACGAGTGCATGATTAACAAGATCCCTTTCAAATAAATCAAATTCAATAAATTAATATTAATAATATAATTTCAAATCAATTAAATTCCAATTTATGGAGAATACTGCTAAATGTGGTTTGATAGGTGTACTCATCACTAGCTAAACACCTATTCAAAAGTATATTAAAAAACATAATAAGAAGATATGAAATGCTCAAATGTCTCTGTCTTTTCTGCTTCTTCACAATGAAACTTACATTGCCATCGTCGAAAACAAAAAAAAAAAAAAAAAAAAAAAGTTGCGAACTACCATTACCGGAGATGCCATCAAGTTCTTTCTTTTCTTTTCTCTTTGCTAAGATATACCCTACTGAAGTATTTTTGTCATTGTTGCAACAGTTCGGATGTTCACCATTGTTGCACAATGCAAAAGATCCGGCATTACTGCAGCAGATCCGGCATTTTTTGTTTAGATCTCCTACATTAGTCACCGTCCATTTACGTTCAAATCCGAGCCACCCGGTTCACCGAATCCCGATTTGACCGCCAAATCGCTTTCAACCAGCCGGTTTTCTAAGTTCAAATATTTTGCGACCAAATATTTTGCATCTTGCGACATATAGCGACATAACTTTGATTTGCGACCAAATATTTTGCATCTTGCGAAGGGAGCATGTAGCTACGTTGCAACAAAGTTGTGACGAAATTGCGTCCGAAATGCTTTTCTATTTCTTTTTTTAAATCAAAATTTTTTCCCATGGGATTTGCTGATAATGTTCAAATTTTAAAACTAAACCATTCATTTAGGAATAACAATTTTCAAATCATACTAAATATTCTAGTCGAAGTTACAAAATCAATCAACACATATGAGTCCTCAAAACATAATAGATGTATCAAAATCCATAACATTTTATCACAATATTTCTAACTCGATGGTGGTGTAAAGCCTGTTTCTCTACCTTATCTTCTTTTTCTTCCATCAATTCTCAATGATTTTGTTCAACCTTTCTTTATCGTTTTTCTTTTCTTGCACCAACTCCTCAATGATTCTCTTCAACTTCGTATTTTCAAATAATAAACATGTATTTCATGTACTATCAAATATAAGGACTCATTATCAAATTTATCAACTTATCCTCATTATCAAATTTATTCAACTTATCATCGTTTTAATAGAATCTAACAATTTCATTTAAATGGAAATAACCATTCAGATATAAAAATCAAGTGTACATATAAACATCACGCGCAATGAAAATATCTACTTGGCCTAGCTTTAAAGCTCATAACAATGCCCATGAAAATATCTGCATCATATACAACGAAGTTATGATTTATAATGTTTTCTTGTGACACATGAAGAAAATCAAATAAGATATTAGATACGATAGCTACAAATATTAATTTTTTTTGCTAAAAGATGTAATGAGTGCTTCGACTTTCATGTGGATGTTGTTTGTAAGTTCTGCTTTGGTCATTAAATTATCACTTCCAACTTCACTGTTATGGATTATGCCCATATAATTTCATATAGAAAATGATAAATTCTTATTAAAAAGAATGAAATACCTTCCTGTCTTGACTCCCTTGTAATATGGAAGAGTGGAAGATGTACCGGTGATCACAACTAGCGGGTCATTAACATTGCTTAGCCCGTATAGTGTCCCTTTTTTCTTGCCACAAGGTGGCTCGCGTCCATGATTTTTTTTATCAAACTCTGGGTGTTCATTATCATCTTCCGGTGGCCCGTACTTATCTACAATATCTCCCATGTATTTTCCCTGAGGAATAAACAAATGAAAAGGTGTTATATTATTAAAACAAGTACATGTTTTAGCCTTCTAAAGGCTATTGTTGTTTAACCAACAAATTACCATTTACCATCTGAAACTTACTCAAGTCTCACATGCGCTTTCGTCAATCCACTCCAGATTTTGTTCTTGGACGTTCTCTTCCAAATCAACACCATTTATCTACTAATGAACTGCTACATTCTCAGACTTGAGAGAGATTACAGAATAGTTGCTACACCCAAATAGTAGGTTTTAGCTCTTAACTATGAGGTTTATGAATTGGTATATCAAACTATTTAGCTATTTACACTACTGTATGTAAAAGTACATATATATTTTGTGTGTTGTTTATGAATTGCATACAACTCAAATGATAACATTTGCTATTGATTATTAATGGCTTGTTTTTGAAATTGCTCAAAAATAATTTCATCTTCAAATCCTTATGTTCTATGATTAGTTTCTTGTTTTATAAATTTTTATTGCTGCACACAAGGAAAGTGATGCATCATCATCATGATTTCATCTTCATTATTGCAGATTATTAACAAGCATTTCAGTGATTATAAGTCGATCTGCATCATTATTTTACGAACATGACTTTCATTATATTGTAAATGAGTATGTTCCCAACAGGTTCTAATTAGCAAACATCCAGCAGCATGGAGAAATGTTAGGGACTGAAATCTTTTAGAACAATGATCAACTTATATATAAAAATCGACAACGTCACTTTTAGCTACCTCTTTCTTCTTTCTTCTCTTCCTTTCGTTTCCTCATTGGTGGCATATCTAGTTCCTAGAAGATCAAATGATATAAAACCGTCAACAATCCCTTCGATTTTGCTCTAATTTCTTGTTAGAAGATGACCCGTCACCCTCAAAAAACAGACTTTCATCTTCCGCTTTTCAACGGTTATGATCACGCCTTCCCTGATTCATCAAATCTTGCATTTGATTAGCCAATTGGTCAAAAAATTGATCCAACCTTTCCACCATTCTTGCCATAATACATTGCTCCAATTCATGTTCATGAACTTCATTAAGAGCTAGGTCTTCTCCTTGGATGAATCTTAATCAGAAAATTTGGCTCTGATACATACTGATGTAGGCGGAAGCACAAGATAACTAACTAAGCCTGTTGATTCACAAGAAATACCAAGGAAAATTCTTCTAACTATCGTCGATTCTCAAAGAAAAACGATAATCGGGATAATCTCATACTAACACACACTTTGTGATAGGGAGACAATTGATTTTTCATAAACTTCAAAATTGATCATCTCCCAATGTTTACATGAGTATAAAAAGCAAGTCAAAAGTCGAATGGGCATCAAAATATAAACGGACAAAAAACTGGGTATAAACAAAGTCATTTTTGGATAGGAACGATGGCTATGATGGTTTGTAGAAACGCTCTCCTCGACCCAACACTCGTTTTGACTAGTCACACGTCCAAAACAGAGACTTCTAGCCCAAATCATTACCATTTTAGTAAAACTTATTTGGACAAGCGATCATGAGCTTCCAAAAACAAGATGACTTGCTCCTCTACACTTAGGCCCGCACCACTAGTGCAACATCAATTACACTAAATAGCTTCTTATGAACCTGGTGTCATCATAAGGCCTATGCTAAACCAAGTTTACCATTAATCACCATAGTTGAAATTCAATAACAATATACAAGCATCAATGACACCAAATTATCATCATTGGCACTAATAGATCGTCATTGGTCGTAGTTGGCCATCAAGCATCCTAATTGAACATTAATGACAATAACTAAGAAAATAACTAAGAAATGACGTCAACATCATTATCCATAACTAACCCTAATGTATTATCATTGGTCCTAATTGAACACCATTGACCATAATTGGTCATCAATCACCCTATTTGCCTTAAGTTTAATAATGCAATACTTAAGCATCATTGACCCTACGTCATCATCATTGGGCCAAATTAACCATAATATATCTTTATTATCACTAACTGAATGTCATTGGCCGTAGTGGCTATCAATCACTCTAATCGATCATTTATGATTATTTTAAGGGTATGTTATTGGTGCATTCAATTTATTTTCTTTCTCTCTATCTCTTTCTATACATACACATAAATACATGGAGAGATAAAGACAATAGGATGTCACATTAATAAAAACGGGTGTTTGTATAACCTAACCCTTATTTTTTTAAGTACCTTCAACCGTAGATAACTGGGTTAGAGTGTGCGATCGTTTTGCTACAACATTTAAATTTAGTTTACATTTACTACTAGTTAATTTTGCGATAGTTCAACCATCGTTAGATAAATTTTAATTTATATTTCTTTTTTTCCCATACTTTTTTGCAATTGATTTGCGATGAGAACCAGACGGTCACAAATTTTGCAATAAATTTGCAACCGATATTTACAACTTCTCTTTTAGTTAATTAATTTTAGTTTCTTTGTGACTGATTTGCGACAGTTTTTGACGGTCGCAAAATTTGCAACAGATTTGAGACCAAATTGCGACTGGAGTGAAAGTCATTACTAAATTTGCAAATTGGTTGCTGTTTTTCTGGTGTTGTCAGTCGCAAATTTTGGTATTACATGTCTAGTTTTCTAGTAGTGAAAGGAGTCTACTTATTTGAGAACTAAACCTTGCCTTCCGTACATGTGCTTTTTCACTAAGTTAGGTAAACAATGAGCATTTTTGTTTAGTTGAAATTTATTTTTTTAAAGCAAAAGTTTATAAATTAAGCCGAAGTTCGAAACTCGCTTGAAAAGGCTCTGCCGGAGATCGACTTGGTTGTAAACAAGCCAAACCAGCTCGACATGGTTTGTAAATATGTTGAGCCCGAGGCAGGCTTGGCTCGGCTTGTATTCTCTGCCGCGTTGCGCTGGCACCCCACTAGATATATACATATACACACACACATACACATACATGTATACACACACAACTTTAGTCTATCGAATGAAAAACTAAGAAACGTTAATCCTTATATCAATTTGGAACATTAGATTTTAATAATCTAAATTATCAACTACTACCCAATATCAATCGCAACTAATAACTTGACTAGTGACAATTCTAACTTTTATTTTTGTTTTCAATAACAATGTGTTATAAGTAAAGTCAAAATAGATAAGTGCAGGGACTTGTTTGTTCTTTTCTATTAGTTTAGGGGTAGAATGTGACAATTAGTTAGTCATGTTGTTAATTGTTCGTTAACAGTCGTTATAAAAGGGGAGCGGGGGAAGTGATTTGGAATAATCTAATTTCTCTCTTGTTTTCATCTTCTTTGTAAACACTTTGCAACCAACTTGAGAATGAAAGTTTGTAGTTCATGTTAGTATCATTAGTTGTTCATTGATTGATTATCCTTCTTCAATATTGATTGTTAATCCGCTATTGGTGGATTGTTCATCCACTGTTGGTCGATTGTTCATCCGCCGTCGACATTTAACACGTCTGCTGTGGATCGTTTGTTCATCCGCTGTTGACTTCAAGGCGTCTGCTGTAGATTTCAATAATTGGTATCAGAGCCTAGGTGAAGGCTCAAATCGGTGAACGATTAACTGATGGAAGAACAGAATGGTGTCGACTAAATTCGAATTGGAGAAATTTGATGGGAAGAATGATTTTGGGTGGTGGAGGGTCAAGATGCGAGTGCTGCTAGTGCATAACGGGGTGGTACATGCACTAAACGGAGAAGAACGCATGCCAGGGAACCTCACAGCAAAAGAGAAGAAAGAGATCATGGAGAAGCCACACAGTTCGATCACACTCAGCCTTGGTGGCTGAGTGTTGAGAGAAGTCTCAAAGGAAACCACGGCGGCGGGGATTTGGTCAAAATTAGAATCGCTATACATGACGAAATCACTAGCCAATAGGCTGTATCTCAAGAAGAGACTGTATACTTTCCAAATGAATCTAGGAAAGTCATTAGAAGATCATACAGATGAGTTCAATAAGCTCATCTTGGATCTTGAGAACATAGAGGTTGAATTAGATGAGTAAGATCAGGCGATCATCTTTCTCATCTCTCTCCCATCCTCTTATGAGCATTTCATGGATGCTCTAATGTCTGGCAGAGAGACTTTGTCAATGGAAGAAGTGCTAGCCGTATTGAATTCTAAAGAATTAAAGAAACAAACTGATCATAAGGATGAAGGTGGAAAGGGGCTAATGGTGAGGGGCAGACCTGATCAAAGGGGCTTCAAGAAAAGGGGCCAATCAAGATCCAAGTGTAAGACCAAGAAGAGGTGCTTCGTATGCAATTTTGATAAGCATTTCAAAAGAGACTGTCCAGAATGGAAGAAGAAAAGGAATGATGTTAGTGGAAGTCATAAGGTTCATATCAACAATGCTGCTCAAAATGATTCTTTTGAAGGGTATGAAAGTTCAGATGTTCTCAGTGTGACTAATCATGAAGTCATGGAAGGTTGGGTTATGGACTCAGGTTGCTCTTTCCATATGACCCTAATTAAAGAGTATTTTTCTGAACCAAAGAGGCAAAATGTTGGAACTGTTAAGAGAGGTGATAACATGCCATGTGACATTCTTGGCATTGGCACAGTTAGGCTAAAGTTAAAGAATAGGAGTGAATTATCCCTTAAAGGTGTAAGGTTCATTCCCAGTCTTAAAAGAAGCCTAATGTCTCTTGGAACCTTTGAAAAGGAGGGTTATCATGTTAGCTTAAGAGATGGTAAAGCCAAGGTGTGCAAAGGAGCCTTCGTGCTTGTAACTGGATCAAGGCAAGGTAATAACACATATGTTATGGATGGTCATGGTGACCAGGGAGCAGCCACAGTGGTTACTTCCAAAGATCATCTTGCTGCAACCCTGTTATGGCATAGGCGACTGGGTCATATTAGTCAACAAGGCCTTAGTGAGTTGTGTAGTCAACAAGTTTGGGTAACCTAACCCAAAGCAACTATAGGTTTTGTGAAACTTGTGTGATGGGAAAGCACAGGAGGGTAAAGTTTAACAGAGGGAAACATACCACCAAGGGGATACTAGACTATGTGCACTCAGATCTATGGGGTCCTGCTAGAGTCCATTCTCTAGAGAAGGCATGTTATTTCATGTCTATAATTGATGATTTTTTAAGAAGGGTGTGGGTGTTCATCCTAAAAGCAAAGAGTGATGCCTTAAGTGCATTTAAAGAATGGAAAGTCCTGGTTGAAACTCACGAAAAAGAAGGTAAAGAAGTTAAGGAATGACAATGGCCTTGAGTTCTGTGGGGTTGAGTTTAACAAATTCTATAAAGAGAATGGGATAGCTAGGCACTTGACTGTGCCAGGAACTCCCCAGTAAAATGGGCTGGTAGAACGTATGAATAGAACTCTTTTGGAAAGGGTAAGATGTATGTTGACAAGTTCAGGGCTTCCAAAACAGTTTTGGGCAGAAGCTATAACTATTACAACCTACCTTATTAATAGGTCACCTTCTAGGGCCTTGGATATGAGGTGTCTAATGGAAGTATGGACTGGGTGTAAGGCAGATTATAGTGGGCTAAGGGTGTTTGGTTTAGTGGTATATGCTCATATGAGTCAAGGTAAACTAGAGCCTAGGGCCTGCAAGTGTGTTCTTCTAGGTTACCCTGAGGGAGTAAAGGGGTACTGATTATGGAAGATTGATGGCACTCCTAAGTTGATAACTAGTAGAGATGTAGTGTTTCATGAAAGCATGGTTTATAAAGATGTAGTGGGCAATAAAGATGGGGAGTCCAGTTCTAATGAGACAAGGAATTATGAAGTTCATCTTGAGGTGGAACTTGAATCATCTGAAGGCAAGTCTGTTCAAAATAAAGGTTCGAAAGAACAAGATGTGCTTGAGTATAGTCTTGCAAGAGACAAGCCAAGAAGATATGTCATACCTCCCCTGAGGTTTAAAGACAATGAAGATATCTCAGCTGTTGCATTTATTGCAGCTGAACAAGAATCCATGTATGAACCACTGAATTATTCAGATGCATAAGTTCAAAGGATAGTGACAAATGGTGTGAAGCAATGAAAGAGAAGATGACTTCATTGCAAAAGAATGGCACTTGGGAACTAGTGGATAGGTCGGCAGGTCAAAAGCTGGTGGCTTGTAAGTGGCTGTACAAACTAAAGAAAGGTGTGCCAGGAGCACAGGTCCTTGATATAAAGCTAGGTTGGTAGCAAAGGGGTTCACACAGAAGGCTGGGGTGGATTATACTGAGATTTCTCATCAATGGTTAAGCATACTTCTATTAGAGTACTGTTGTCTATGGTTGCTTGTTTTGATTTGGAATTAAAACAATTAGATGTAAAAACTACTTTCTTACATGGTTACTTGGAGGAGCAAATCTATATGTCATAACCTTGTGGGTTTGTAGAGCTTGGGTTGGAAGACAAAGTGTGTCTTGTTAAAAAAGTCCTTGTATGGACTAAAGCAGTCTCCAAGGTAGTGGTACAAACGGTTTGATGAGTTTATGGTTACTCATGGCTTCTATAGAAGTTCTTATGATAGTTGTGTGTATTTTAGAGAATATGATGTGGGAAAATATGTGTATTTGTTTTATGTATGTTGATGATATGCTAGTGGCTGCAAAGGATAAACACAGGTTGTAGGAGTCAAGAGGTTAACCATGACAGAGTTTGAAATGAAAGAGTTTGGTGTTGCTAAAAAGATATTGGGTATGGAGATACACAGAGATCGGAAGTTAAAACGTCTAAGGCTCACTCAGACTTCTTACACTAACAAGGTTTTGATGAACTTTGGCATGAGTGGGTGTAAACCAGTTAAGACTCCTTTGGCTTCACATTTTAAGTTGTCAAGTCAAGAATGCCTTAAATCAGAAGAAGAAGTTAGAAACATGGAGAAGGTTCCATATGCTAATATGGTAGGGAGTTTGATGTATTTAATGGTTTGTACAAGGCCTGATTTGGGGTATGCTGTTAGTCTAGTAAGCAGATACTTGGCTTTTCCTGGCAAGTCTCATTGGGTTGCAGTCAAGTGTATCTTGGGGTATCTTAGTGGTACTAAGAAGTGGGGCTTATCATTTGGTGATACTTCTTATGACAAGTGGTGTGTAGAAGGTTTTGTGGATGCTAATTTTGCTAAGGACTTGGACAGAGGCAGGTCAATTACTGGTTATGCATTTAGAGTTCTTAGTAATATGGTAAGTTGGAAAGCACAGTTGCAGCCAGTAGTAGCATTGTCTACCACTGAAGCTGAGTATATAGCACTGACTGAAGCAATGAAGGAGGCTGTGTGGTTGCAGGGCTTGGTTGGTGAGATGGGTTTGAAGTTGGTAAAGGCTGTGGTGTTATGTGATAATCAAGGGGCAGTGCAGCTTTCTAGAATAATATGTTTCATGAGATAACAAAGCATATTAATATCAAGCTTCATTTCATTCGAGATATAGTCAATTCTTGTGCAGTTGAAGTTGTTGGAATTGATACTAGTGTTAATCCTGCTGATATGTTTACCAAGTCACTTCCAGGTTTCAAGTTTAAGTTTTGTGTGAAGCTTTAGGTGTTGGTTAAAGTCTATATTAACTTTAAGGTGGAGATTGTTATAAGTAAAGTCAAAATAGATAAGTGCAGGGGCTTGGTTGTTCTTTTCTATTAGTTTAGGGGTAGAATGTGACAATTAGTTAGTCAGGTTGTTAATTGTTCGTTAACAGCCGTTATAAAAGGGGAGCGGGGGAAGTGATTTGGAATAATCTGATTTCTCTCTTGTTTTCATCTTCTTTGTAAACACTTTGCAACAAACTTGAGAATGAAAGTTTGTAGTTCATGTTAGTATCATTTGTTGTTCATTGATTGATTATCATTCTTCAATATTGATTGTTAATCCGCTATTGGTGGTCTGTTCATCCGTTGTCGACATTCAACACGTCCGCTATGGATCGTTTGTTCATCCGCTGTCGACTTCAAGGCGTCCGCTGTAAATTTCAACACAATGCCTGTCTAGCATATCATTAACTATGTTTATTTTAGTGACATGAGTGTGTGTCATGTCGTAGAACGAACAATACTCTTTAAATATAAAATCATATAAAAAGTAAGTTGATAATCAATTAATTATACATCAGAACCACGATAGGAACAAACGGAAATGATTCTAAAGTTACTTTTTTGAAATTGATTGGAATTTGGAAGAAACGAATTTGATTGGTAAACGAGCCGGGTCGTAAGTTTTATCTCTGTTATTAGGAAGTGGGTGGCCTTTCGCCAGTGGGTTTAGCCGAGTGGCCGGACTTATGGTATTTATCCACCTTTTAAAAATAATATAGGAGCAATTCTTATAAAAGAATTAGGATGGAGTTATAACATCTAAAGTAGCTGGAATTTAAATGCATTAATGGGTCAAAAATGGCTGGAAAATTTCTCCACATTTGGAGTTGCTTTGGCAGCAATGAGGCTGTAGATTAACTGGGAGCTTTTTAGAGCGATACTGATGTGCATTTGGAGCTGTTTTGCCAGCAATATATAGCTCTACTGTTGGGGTTGTTTTGCAAGTAAATAATAGTTGTTCCAAGATCAGTTTTATACAGGATTTTAGCTGTATTTCCGGGAATGTTTTTCTTGTTGTATTGCATCAGAATTGTTGGTTTCATTTAAGCTATTTTACCGGTACTCATTTTCTAATCGGAAATTCTCTATTTGTATAAGCTATTGTTGGTTTGATTTAAGTATATGCATAGTATTCCAATAAATTTTATGGTGGTATAGATAAGGCTTTGGATCAAAAGAGTCTTGGAAGAAGTCTTGATTTGGAAGAAGATTATATTGACGTTCAAGTATAAGCTATTGTTGGTTTGAGATTGATCTAAGTATATGCGTCAGTGAACTTTTCTACAACTAAAGAAACGTTTGGTTCGCGGAATTTGTTGAAATTGAAATTTAAATTGGAGTTACAAGGAATTGAATTTGAAATCTAATAGTTTTAAATGATTTTGAATTCAAAAGAATTAGAATCTATCAATAGAATATAAATTTCAAATGCATTTTATTAATAAAATACTCATAACAAAATTAGAATTTATCACTCATTGCAACCGCCACCACCTCCGACTACCGATCAACGCCGCTACATACCACCAACTGTGCTTCGCCCTTGCCACCACAATCAACCACGACTAATGATCATGCCACCACCGCCGCCACCAACAATCGTCGTCGAGCGCATCTAAAACCGATACGGTCAACAACGACGATCGATGGTCGTCCCCAGTCGGTGGAGACGATCATATGTCGGCGGTGGGCGCGGTCAGCGGCGACTGTCGATTGTCGACAACGAAAGCGGGCATGGTTGGTTGTTAGTGGGTGTGAAAAGTGGGAGGTGGGTGGGGCATTAAACAGTTTTGGGCTATCGACGACGGTCGCCGATTAGGGTCGGCGGGCGCCTACAGGCGTCGGCGGTTGGTGGCGGAGGTTGGAGGTTGGTTGAGGCGGCGATCAGCGGTTAGTGGCGTTGCTGTTAGAAGTCAGTGATGACGCGTAGTTGGCGGTCGATGGAGGCGATGGTCTGCGGCGGCGAAAGTGGTAGGAGGCGGCAGCGGTCGGAGTCGATGGCAATGGTCGGCGTCGGCGATCGTCGGCGGTGACGGTTAATTATTAATAATAAGTGTCCCATAGTACAAGGAAAACAAGCCATGCTTCTAGGCCACCAAATCCTCTTAGGCCACCAAAATCCTAAAGCTTAATATCCCATAAAAAGTAATATTAATTAGAGTCGGTGGAACCGGGAACATAGAAACTAAATCGGCGCTCTCTCAAATCGCAATCATCATCCAAAATCATCATCGAAATCTCGATCTTCATTTGATCTTTATTTCACCATTGATTCAAAATCATCATCGAGTGTGGTCTGACACTAATTTCAACACCATCTAAGTGCATCCACTTCATATTGCATCGGATTTAAATTGGATTGTGTCGATAGGATGCCCATTTTACAGTCCGATTGACTCAGTTTTAGTCAATCATCATTGATTTTACCTTAGTTATGAGTGGCAAATCACGATTTCATTCTATCACATCAGGGCTTGTGAGGTTAGTTCAACTGTTGAGGTTTGATATATCGATCTCACCAGCTTCCAAGGCTCCACGTTAGTTTCTATTCATCGACTTAGAAGTTTGCCCTTGTTTTGTTTTTACTTGTTCGTGTGTTGATTTAGTTTGAAATTGCTTTGATTTAAAATTGATTCGGTAATTGTTGCACTGGTCTGAATAATTGATTTAGAAATTATGTTAGGGTGTTAGATTTGGAAATTTTGGTATGAATAACTGATTTAGGAATCCATTTAGGAATTAGGATTTGCTTTAATTTGTTTAATTGTCACTTTGAGTCTTTGAATAGTTGATTAATCGTTGCAATTTATTTGGAAATTACTTTGATTGAATGTGAAACAAATTTAAAGTTTAGTTTGTTACCATTGGTCCCATGCTCAGATAAAGGATAAGAGTTTTTATTGATAACGTTTAAAAGGATTTTTACATATATTCTCTTACTAAGACTTAAAATTACATTTTCCCCAACTCTTAAAATTAATTACATATTTACCTTTTTCTCAATAAATTAGACACGTACCCTTTCTTTAATTTTCGACACATAAAATCAAAAACTCACGTATTCTAAAACCTCTGTATCTTTGCTCAAACCCTAAAGGACGGTTCTGTTTTACGGCTGCTCCTTTGCAATTGGGTGAAAATAAAGCTTCTTGTAAGTTAATATTAAATTGGTTCTATTCGTAAAACTATTTCTAAAGATTTTGTTAGATTTTTTTTTTTTTGGTTTCATGCGTTGCTTTAATAGTATTTGTATTTTTTTAATCAAAATTACTTGCTCCTATGTATTTTTAAACAATCTTTAATTCTTTTTTTCCTGTTTAGCAAGAAAAAAGTTTAGAGTTTTATGTCTTTTATGTAACTTAATAAACAATTTTGCTTTTTTTTTTTTGTTTTGATCTATTCAAATTAGGTTGATTCACGATGAAATATGAAAATATGGATGTTATTGAAAACGACTCATTTTCACCAACATGGGAAAATAGGGATCAATCACCAACATTTGAGAATGTTGATATCCAAGGATTTTGTAAGTATAAGATAAAATTAAAATATGAAAGCTATTTTCTGTTAGCTAAGAACTCATCTATGAAAATATATTGTTTTGGCTTTCAAAAATGCATTTACATTAACACATGCATATACGATTTTGAAGATTTGATTAAAGAAGTTGCCACTCATTATCCTTCAGATAGAAAACTTATTTTCTCACTTTGTTTTGTTGATAAAAATGCCACTAAACAATCATTTATCAAGGTTGATTCTTATGACAACTTTCAAATGATGCGTACAATGTATAAGGTTGAAAAAGAATTAACCATTTATGTGACGACAAATAACAATGTTGAGACAACTTTGGTGCAAGAAATGTAAAATTTTGTTTTAATACACTCTAAATATCATGCATAAATGGTTGTTTTTATGAGAATTGTACATCTTTTACAGGGTTAGGGATGATGTTCATCATGAAGAACATGCTCAGGAAAAATCAGATTATTCATTAAGTGATGAGAGTTACCATAGCCACTATAGTAAAGATAATGAAGTTAAGCAGAAAAATTTCCAACTGGTGGCTTATAGAAAGAAAATTCGAACCATTAAAGTAAACTCAACGTTTGAAACTGTGACAGAGTTTAGAAGAGCTTTGGCACACTACGCAATCATGAATGAATTTGCATACTTCACTAAGAAAAGTGAACCTATACGAGTCACGGCTAGATGTCTCGAAATAGAATGCAAATGGAGAATACAAGCAACTGTTATGCAAGACGGAATAAATGCTCCATGTTTAAAAGGGCCTCTAATTTCAATTTTGTCTTAGGCCTCTAAAAACTTTAAGGCAACCCTGATTATTATTGATTAAAATTAGGGTTTTTTTTTTAAATAATTACAACTTAATATATAATTTCATGATTTTGTTTTTAAACATATGTTAGTGATATAATTTGATGGTTTTACTGGTTTGTATGTTAGGTAAATGAGATTGCGTGGAACATGACTACACATATGTTCTTCTTCACTACTCAAAACAGCGAGACTACTTTATTTTCAAAAAATGATAGTTTCAAGGCTTTTATTAAAACTAATATCAGGTTGTATAATATAGTACGATCAAAGTAGTACCTTTTATATTGAATGTTTATAGATTGATCAAAGTAAATTGATATATTTACCTGCTAGAGTACATTGTACAAGCGAAGTCGAGCTCAATTTTTTTCTTTTAAGTTATTCCAAGATAGAAGGGATTTGATTGCTAGTAAAACTTTTGAGGAACATATACTTGATAAGGTAAAGTAAATTAAAATCAAATCTTTCGCTAGGAGTTGATTTGATTTCTACCCACAGATACGGACAATTGTAGTGTTTTAAACTACAAATCTTTCAAACTCTAATATAGTGTATGGAGATGTAATAAATTAAACTTGTTGAAAGTATTTCAAAGTATTCTGTAGTTATAGAAAGTGTTTTTTCAATTGATGTTATAACAATCAAAAGTTCACAGGTCAGAAGTGACATCGAAACTACACTTGCTATGTAATGATACTATCATAAGTGTACTTTCGATCAAAAGTACACTTTCTATTGTTGTCAAGTAGTGTCAATGTCCTTAGTATTCACTACTTATAGCTCAAAGTTGTTACAATTTATGTATGCATGAAATCCTACTACGTAGCAAAAATTTAGAGTAAATACAACTGCATTTAAGTATGTCTTGTGTTTGGTGCTTATTGTCCATCCTTATTGTATCCATTTTGTTTGTTCATTCATGTATCTAAGACTTTAAGTGATTCCACCTTATATACACAGATTCCATATGTATGTGTGTATTGATGTGGTTTTGATCTGTGGTTAGGACCTCCAAATAGTATCATAGTTTTAGATGATTGATTCGTGGTTAATACCAACTATTATTAATCAATATAGGTGTAGTTTGTGCATGATCATAGGTGTTTATGATCATTGAATGCATATTACTGTTCCATTGATGTTTGAAGATATTAAAGCATTTTTTGACATTTTGAGTGATTTCTAGTTGTTTCTTGCAAAAAAAAAAAACGATCATGATGTTCTTGAGCTGGCAGGTGGATGTTTTTATGATTTGCTAGTAATTTTCTGGTGTTTTCTGTGTCGTATACATCTCTCAAGAAAAAGAAACACTAAAGATTTGAAAATTTGAAGCGGTCTGATCGAAAGTGCTAAAGGACATCGAAACTACACCTACAACATTTACAGTTCCTGTCTTGTCCTTTTTGTCTTATTTTGCAAGGCCCCATTACTAGGAATCCTCATTGTTTGTTATTCATAGCATGAAACATACATAAACATAAATTTACAGCGAAAATCATCCTAAAACATGTAAATAAAACTTGATTTATAGAAACATCAAAGTGTGTTTAAACATAAAAGACTGTAATCATAAATTCATCCTTTCAAAACTATGGATGCAAGACATGAATTTCCCCGGTAGTTATTATCACCATGCTTACCTGAATTCTGCTCTGCACCTTACCTGCCAACTGATATGCATGCAAAGTCAGCAACAATAAGTGAATCCTAGTTTTCATTCGTATAGTATAATAAAATAAATTTTCATCCTTTTACATTACTGAGCACACATTCATACATACACGTACCATTTTGTTTCATGCCTTATCGTGCTCATTAACTTTTTTTTTCATTTATTCCATTTGTTCCATATTTTTGGATCCACGTCCCCACCATCCAGCACCAAGCCTAGATAGGTAGTAATGATAGACCCATAGAGTCGTTGGTCCTCACAAGTGCAAGACCCTCTTGTCCAGTAGTCATATCAATTAAGAACATATGTCAATCCCCCTTATGGCATCAATCATGTGCGATACGTGCACCGTCAGTTGAGACTGGGTAGTGCAACTCCATTTCTATAGTCGTGCTTGGAAGACTTTTTATAAGCATTTGGGTCCATTTTACATAATACTTTACTTATAGTAGTGTATAATCATACCAGGTAAAGTTCATTTTAAAATTTTATCATTTTGAAAACAATGCAGATCATATAAGATAACATATTACTCAATACCTAGCCGAACAAGAACCTACTTAGCAAAACCTATATATGCGAAATCATTAAGGCTTATGTGAAAAAACCTAAGTAAGCGAGATCATTACTATACACAAGAACATTACTATCCGCAAGAACATCATTATACATGAGAACATCATTACAAGCAAAAACATCTCATAAATCGAGACCCTTGCACACCAAGTTATCTACTCATGCGAAAACATCATGCAAGCGAGAACCTATGGGCGAAAACATAACTAGACGAGAACATCTCATACTAACCATCCGAAAACATCCCAAAATCAGTATATTCATTGACATAATCTCAGCTATTTCATCCATAACATCATCATTTCAGAAAAAAGCATCATGATCAGCAATAACATAGTGCTATGCATATCAGCCTCAAAATTATTTAACTTTCCACATAAAAAGGCTAGAACTCACCTTTTGGAGATTGTAAACAATCACACCCTTTCTAGAGATCTTCTTAAACCAAAACTGCATAATTATGCATCATTACAATGACTAACCATTCATTAGTTCATATACGAATCATAAAACTCGAAATACATACCTTAAAAATCACTTTTCTTGCTTTCATTCTCTCTAGAATACTCTAGAAGAAGTTTTCACATGAAAGGTAGGGGACAAAGGGCGCCTTTACCTTTTATAGGCTTCCCCTCCTCAAACGAGCATGGTCTCGCGCGAGAACATTTAATCTTGTGAGAACTTCCTCGCGCGACAACATTTTAGGTGAAAACTTCATGCCCTCTTTGATTCCTTTAACATTTTGAGGTGTTACAAGTCTGTCCCCTTATTTAGGTTTTGTCCTCAAACAATTATCGGTCCTCAAACAATTGCAGATAATGTTGCCTCATTTCTTCTTTGGTTTCCTGTATAGACTTCGAACCCTTTCTATGTCTCTACCATACTCGAACTAGTGGGGCCACTTTATTCCTTAAACGCTTTTCTTTATTATCAAGGATAGCCACCGGCTACTCCATATAACTCAACTTCTCATCTACCTTAATATTTTCATGTTGTATAGTCATAGCATCATCAGCCAAACACTTTCTCAAATGAGATACATTGAATGTAGAATGGATTGGACTTAACTCAATGGTAACTCCATTCTTTAGGCCACTTCCCCAACCCATGAAATAATTCGAAATCACTATATATATCTTGGGCACAACTTTCCTCTTTTTTGAAATCCAATTATCCCTTCCATGGTGATACATTTAACATTTCTTTGTCACCCACCTGAAACTCTATTAGTTTACGCTTTTATCAGCATAAGATTTTTGTCTATACTTGGCTGCCTTCATAAAGGCTTTTATCTTTTCCAATTTCTCTGTCGTTGCCTTAATCACCTTAATACTCCTAATTCCTTTTAATTTATATCAACCCTATCCATGAGTGTCAACACTTTCTACTATACTACATTTCATAAGGAGGCATGTCAATGCTGGTATGATGACTATTATTATATGAAAACTTTGCTAATGGAAGTGTACATCCCTACTTCAAGCAAATAACTTACACATGCTCTAAGCATGTCTTCCAATTTGTGAATCGCCATGTCTGATTGAACGTCTGGCTATCTGTAACCTCATCCCCATCACATCATGAACCTCTTCTAGAACTTGGATGTAAACCAGTTGTCTCTATTGAAAACAATAAACACCAGCACACCATGTTGGTTTACTATTTCCTTGACAAATAGGTATACTAATCATTTTAATGAATTTGTCTATCGAATTTGGAGAAACTAAGCACTCTTTATAAAGCGATCCATAATCACCCAAATCAGATCATACCCTTTTGTTGTTGCGAGGCAGTTTCATAACGAAATCCATTAAAATGTGCCCCCATTTCCACTCACGAATGTCCAAAGGTTAGATCTCCTTATACGGCTTCTGGTGTTTTGCCTTCACTTGCAAGCAAGTTAGACAGTTGCTTACATACTCAGTCATATCACACTTCATCCCCGAGCACTAGTAATCCTTTTTCAGATCATATACATTTTTGTAGCATCATATGAATAGAATACCAAGTCTTATGAGCTTCATCCATATTCTTTCTTCTTAGGTCCCTATATCATGGAATCTACATTCGTCCTGATATAGTCCTAACAACAAGGGTATTTTCTCCCAGATCTGACTTCTTTCCCTTCATTATTTCAGAATTAATCCGATCTTCTTTCAAGGCTTCATCTTTGAACTCTCTAATCTGTTTCATAACATCAGAAGTCACAATAAACTAGTAACATTCACCCAAATTGTTTCAGGCCTTTTCTTATGACCAAGGGCATCAGTAACTACATTAGTCTTGCCTGGGTGATAGTGAATCTCACAAACTTTAAGTTTAGGTAGCTTCATCCTTTTCATATCTCAACAATATATGAATCAAAAAATTCCTTCATTCAAAAATCATATTAAAGTTTCACAACAAGATATTGACTTTTATGATTATGGCATCCTATATAACAAAATGGTAAAAAAAATTGAACCTTCTTTGAATCCTAATCTTAGGACTCAAGCTAAGATTAACATGGCTAATAAAAAACGTTTACAATTTTTGAATAATCATAAAGATCAACGTTTTGATTATTATTCTGATGTTCTATTGAAGTTGAAGTTATGAAAAAGAATAACTGATCAACTAGATTCATCAAATCAAATACCAAAAGAAATAATGCATTTATTGAATCATTTAAATCAAGGTTTTTAACACCTAGGTTTGACCAAAATGATGAATTTGATGAATTAGTTATCAAAAGAAAATTGAGAGAAATGTATGAAAATGTCATAGCGGTTGATAGAAATAGGAAACCCAAGACCATCATGGTGTAAGTTCCACATTCTAATTGATTTGTTTGTGCTTGTAGGGTCATCCGACATGGTCCAATAATAACTAGTATATGGACAGTATGAGTTCATGACACATGACAAGTGAATGCTCCCTTCTACATGAGTTTAAGAACATACAAGGAACAACCATGACATTCAGAGGAGATTCATAGGGAGGAAGAATTAGTAGTAAAGGATATGTGACTAAGGGTTAGCTGAGCTTTGACAAAGTCAATTATTATGAAAAACTAAAGTTCAATTTGTTGAGCGAGTCACAAATCTATGATTGTAAATATTCTACCCATTTCACAGACACTCATTGTTATATCTTAAAACTAGAATTTTAAATTCCTGAATTGTGGGTTGTTTTGAAAACTCCTAGGAATAATAGTACTTATGTCTCAAATCTTAATTCTATCCATCCAACTGAAGAAAATTGTTTGCTTTCAAAAGCATCAGTTGATGAATCACAATTATGACATAGACGTTTGGGGCAAACAAACTTTAAAAACATGAACAAATTGGTTTGAGGTAACAATGTTATTCGTCTACCTTATGAAGAATTTCATTACATTGACCATTTTTCTACATGCCTTAAAGGAAAGCAACCCAAATTTTCCCACAAGCCTAAGGTTGTGATCTCAAACAATACTCCATTAAAGTTACTTCATATGGATCTTTTTGGCCCAACTCATATTATGAGCATTGGCAAAAGCAATATTGTATGGTTATCATTGATGACTATTCAAGGTTCACTAGGGTTTTATTCTTGCTTTATAAAAAGGAATCTAGCTCAAATCATCAAGGATTTTTTCACTAAGATTGAAAATCAACTAGATTTCAAAGTAAAATCAAACATAAGTAATAATGGCTTAGAATTTAAAAATGATAATTTGAATTCATTTTGCATAAACAAGGGTATCACTAATCAATCTAGTGCACTTATAACTCCTCAACAAAATGACATAGCTGAGAGAAGGAATAGAACACTAATTAAAGTAGCAAGAACCTTCATGGATGATACGAAATTGCAAATCACTTTTTGGCAGAAGTAGTCGACACAACTTGTTACGTGCATAATAGAACATTAATTGTTAAAGAGAGCAACAAAACTCCATATGAACTTTTATTTCATAGATAACCTTTCTTAGGATTCTTTAAGTTATTTGGATGTCCTGTATCAATATTAAACACCAAAGGTCATTTGGAAAGTTTGCTCCAAAATTTGATGAATAAATCTTTGTTGGTTACTGTCTCTAAAGCATTTAGAGTGTTTAATCCATGATTATACTAATTGATGAATCTAGAAATGTTGAATTTAATAAACATTCTTTTCCAAAATCATCAAGTGGTCATAACTGGTTGTTTGACATTGATTGTCTTACAAAATCACTTAATCAGGCTGTTTTGTCAAACACAGATGTTAATCAAGCAAGTGGATCAAATGGATCAGCTGAAGTGGAGAAAGATGATTTCTTAATGGTGCCGCCATCATCTTCACCTTCTTAACCTTTAAATGTTCCATTAACAACTGATCCTCAAAGAAAAACAAGAGTTGAATGTGCTCAAACAGAAGCTGGTCCAAGCATAGTGCTAGCAACTTCACTTGACGCATCTCTTGAAGTTCAACAAAATGGACCTGGTCCAGAAGATGTTGATAATACGGTGATTAAACTAATGAATCTTATCAGAGTGCTTCTGATCTTGATTTCTAGCATGACGATGCCTTTAATAATTTTCATGATTCTACCATACACTTACATCCAGAAGATGTATCACACCAATTTGATTTGAATGTCTCAATGATGTATCCATTCAAGCTGAGGTTATTCTTACATCACGGATACATAGGAATCATCCAGTATCAAACATCATTGGTGACTTGGATGAATGAGTGACAAGGAGCAAGTCTAGAATAGCCAACATATGCCTATTCTCTTATTTCCTCTGTCAAATTGTTCCTAAAAACATCAAAAAGGAACTTCAAGATAATAGTTGGATAGAGACAATGCATGAAGAGTTGCTTTAGTTCAATATGTTGGGTTTTGAACAAGTTTATTAGAGTCATTTTATCCAAATAAAATGAAAAATGCAACGGAATAAGGATTCAAAACTTGTTACAGTTAATATATATAAACCATTTTATATATCTGTTAAAACCGTTATGGATCGATATATGAAAAACATGCTTAGAAACCAACCATAGGGTGTTTAGCAGACTACCTCTTGTAAGGAATTCAAGGAAAATGATAGTTGAATGGCAACTTCCAAAGAAGGACGCCTCAGGCTAGTCTACCCTCAAGCCTCCAACAGACACCCGGTTGCTAGGATTTTTACACTTGAACGAGCCTTTGTTCTTCGTTTTGTTCTTTGACCGATCGAGAAAAAAAAAGATCAAGAGGTGCACTTGGAGTGTTGTGTTGTATATATCAGAGAGAGTGGTTGATTGCAATCATATATTGTATGTCCTCGAGAACTGAAATTTCAGACGAGGAGAGAGAAAAGTGGGCGGGGCCCAGCCCCTTATCCCATCTGCATTTCTCAAACATTCACCCATATTAGTAAATGCGGATGAATGGTCTCCTTAAGCATTTGTAAATACGGATGAAGAAATTCCATCCGCATTTAGGTATGACCATATCATAAAATATTATAGGTTTTTGTCTTGCTTGTTATTGGGTATGACCCAACTTGGATCATAACATACTAGCCACATCAGTTCAATATGTGTCTTGGGCACACCATGTCCAACAATCTCCCACTTGCACAAGATACATAGAGGATTGATGCAAGTAGCAAATACCGCCTAACAACGGTTTTGCTACCCCTAATACGCATGACAAAGTGCCATTCAATAACATCATCTTCTTCATGTCCTTTACTTGAAAATGATTTAGGTGAATCTATCATTTATCCTTTTGTTACAAATGTCATGTTAAATCCAGAGACACAGAATGATTATTTCCTATTGATTTAACTTGGTCAGGCCTTAGACATCTTACTCTCAACGAATAAGAGGAACAAATCCCATCTTGACTACATACGTTTCTCACAATCACCTTGTATCACACCTGAACCTAGCCTTGTGTACTGTCCATATTTCAGAACAGCGAAGAACTAGGTCAAAGTATAATATTTGATGAATATCAAAACCCAATATGTATCTCAGGTTGGAGGATACTATGATATTCACCTTTACTCAAATTTACTTATGATCAATTACATAATTCCATACAGTAACATTTGAGAGCGGGTCAGTATAATATTTGTATCCCATAAATATCTATGAACTTTGGTAGCAACCTTTTGCTCTATATTCATACCTTATGAATACCCACCAATCCAAGTTTATAATAGTCTTACATTCATATTTGTTCCCACAAATATGACCGACTATGAACATTTAGAATAATAAACATATTCATGGATCTAAACATGCTAAAATGAAACATAACTCATAGTATCATAATTATATAAATGAGTCAAAATAACAATTGTTCCATGGTTTAAATACTAAATATATCAAATCCAATCACTAGAATATCAATGTCCTAAGGCACAAGTGTGACTCTCATGCTTTGGCCTTTCAAGGAGCTTCGTGAGTGGATCCGCAATATATTGATTGGTGTGAACTTTGCGAATACATATCTTTCCCTTTTCAACTTCATCCCTTATGTAGTTGAATCTCCGCTCAATGTGCCTTGTCTTTTGATGTGCACGGGGTTCCTTGATTTCAGCTATCACACCCTTGTTATCACAAAAGATCTCTAGGGGATCTTGAATGGTAGAGGCCACCCCTAGGTCGGCAATAAATTTCTTTATCCATGCAGCTTCTTGTGCTGCCAATGAAGCGATGATGTATTCCGATTCTGTAGTGGACAATGCTACCACATCCGGCTTTGAGCTCTTCCAGGACACTGCCCATCCATTCATAATGAAGACATACCCCTATTGTGATCAAGAATCATCTCGATCAATTTGGAAACTTGCATCCGTGTAACCCTTTACAACGAGTTCCTTTTCACTAGATCCGTATATTAGAAACATATCCTTAGTCCTCCTAAGGTATTTCAATATACTCTTAAGAGCCATCCAATGGCTATTTCCTGGATTCTGCTGATATCTACTCGTCATGTTTAAAGTGCATGACACGTCCGGTCTAGTGCATATCATTGCATACATGATGGATCCTATAGCAGATGCATATGGGACTTCCTTCATCCTTTCTTGCTCATCCTTTGAGCTTGGACATTGAGATGCACTCAATATTGTCCCTTTTTGAATAGGTACCAGACCTTTCTTAGAGTTCTCTATCTTGAACCTTTTCAAGATTTTATCAATGTATGCACTTTGGTTTAAACCTATCAGCCGCTTTTATCTATCCCTATAGATCTTTATTCCCAAAATGTAGGCGGCTTCACCAAGATCTTTGATGGAAAAACAACTTCCAAGCCAGGTTTTAACACCTTCCATGGTTGGAATGTTATTTCCAAATAGTAGTATATCATCAACATATAATACTAAGAATGTGATGATGTTCCCACTAGCTTTCTTATACACCCAAGCTTTATTAGCATTCTTGATGAATCCAAATTTCTTGATCTCTTCATCAAAATGTTGATTCAACTTCTCGATGCTTGTTTCAATCCATAGATTGATTTCTTTAACTTGCATACTTTATTAGGATGGTGTGGATCGACAAAACCATCGGGCTAAACCATATATACATTCTCTTCGAGATGTCTATTAAGGAAAGAAGTTTTGACATCCATTTGCCAAATCTCATAGTCATAATATGCGGCTATAGCAAATAATATCCTAATTGACTTTAGCATTGCCACAGGCGAGAAAGTCTCATCATAATCAACCCCTTGAGTTTGAGTGAAACCTTTTGCTAGAAGTCTTGCTTTATAAGTATCCAAATTTCCATGCATATCGGTTTTCTTCTTGAAAACCCACTTATATCCAACTGGCTTGGAGTTAAGCGGTGGCACAACCAATTCCCATACTTGGTTGTCATACATGGATTGCATCTCAACGTTCATGGCTTCAAGCCACTTGTCACAATCGGAATTGGACATTGCATCATGGTACGTGGTTGGTTCATCCAAGTCAACTACATAGCATCCATTCATTAAAAATCCATATCTTTTGGGTGGACAGCTAGTTCTACTAGATCTACGAACATTTTGTGTGTATTGATCAACCACTTGATCATTATCAACAACATCTTGTTGATTGCTAATATCAACCAATCGGCTTGTGGTTTTCGATCCTCATCAAGTTCCACTGTTCTATTGGTAGTTCCTTCCATAAGGAACTTAGTTTCCAAGAACTCAGCCTTTCGAGCAATAAATACTTTTTGCTCTGTTGGATTGTAGAAGTAATATCCCATGGAGTCTTTAGGATATCCTACAAAGATACACTTAGTGGATCAGCCTTCTAACTTGTTTAGGGTGTTCTGCTTAACATAATCTTCACAACCCCATACTTTTAAATATGATAACGATAGAACTCTTCCATGCCATATTTCAAAAGGGGTTTTATCCACTTTCTTGGTTGGGGCCATATTCAGAATACGGGCCGCGGAGAGCAATGCGAAACCCCAAAATGACAGAGGCAGTGTGCTTCTAGCCATCATAGATTGAACCATATCCAACAGGGTTTGGTTTCTCCTTTCAGACACACCATTATGTTATGGTGTTCCAGGTGGAGCAAGTTATGAGATAATCCCACAACTCCTAAGATGATCTTGAAAGGCATCACTAAGGTATTCACCTCCTCTATCCGAACGAAGAACTTTGATTGTTTTGTTGAGTTGATTCTCTACTTCATTCTTGAAGATTTTGAACATTTCAAAAGCTTCACCTTTGTGTCTCAACAAGTACACATAACCATAACGACTATAATCATCGATGAAGGTAATGAAGTATCTTTCACCATTCCTTGTCATTGCTTTAAAAGGACCACATACATCCGAATGTATGATTCCTAATAAATCTTTTGCCCTTTCAATAGTGCCACTAAAGGGTTCCTTGGTCATCTTTCCTTGTAAACAAGATTCACACTTATCAAATGAACTATCTTCATTTTCTTCCAAATGACCATTCTTTTGAAGTGTTTGAATGCGATTCTTGTTTATGTGACCAAGACGACAATGCCAAAGATATGATTTACTTAAACCCATTTTAAGTTTCTTGGTGCTTGACTGGTATAATGTGTTATTAAAGGATGTGTCATCATGAACCACTTCATAAATACCATTAGAAGGCATAGCTTTAAAATAAAGTATATCATGCATAAAAACACAAATACCATTGTTTACAAACTTTAATACATAACCATATTGTTTTAGAAGGGAAACAAAAATTATATTCCTAGTCAAACTAGGAGCATACAAATTATTCTTCAAGATAACTTCCAAACCACTTGGAAGCTTCAAAGTATAGTCTCCTTGTTTCAACTTCAACCTTTGCACCGTTACCCATGTAGAGACTAGTGTCTCCCTATTTGTGATGTTTATTTCTTTTGAACCCCTGTAGCAAATTGCAAATATGAGCTCCACATCTGGTATCTAATACCCATGTGTTTGAAGAAATAACATTAAGTTCAATATGGATCATGAAAGTTGTACCTGAGGTCTACCCAACATCCCTCTTGTTTCTCAACTCTTTGAGATAGGTTCGACAATTCCTCTTCCAATGTCCTATCTAACCACACTCAAAACATGGATCGTTCTCCGTAACCTTTGGCTTCTTAAGCTTCGGTTTTGGTGGTTCCGCTTTAGCCTTTCCCTTACCCTTCCCTTTGATGTATCCCTTGCCTTTGGCAACATTTGCCTTGGGTTTAGGGTGATGCCTTTTCTTGTTGCCACCCTCATTGATCGTGAGAATCGGTAAAACTCTTTTACCCATCCCCGCTTTGGCTATTTTGAGCACTGCATGAAGTTCCCTAATGCCCTTGTCCCATCCATTCATGTTATAATTCATGATAAACGTCTCAAACTTCTTGGTTAGACCATTGAGGATCAAATCCGTGGCCAACTCTTTTGAGACGGGATAGTTCAGCCTTTCGAGGCGATCAATGTGGCTTTTCATCTTTAGCACATAAGATGACACCAATTGGGTTTCTTCCATTCGACATGCATGAAGCGCTCGAACCGTTTCGAAGCGCTCTACCCTTGCTTGTTGAAGGAACATTTCCTTCAACCGGGTAATCATGTCGTATGCCCCATGATGTTCAAAATCCTTTTGAAGCTCAGGAATCATGGTTCCCAACATGAGGCAAGAAACTTGAACTAAATCCTTAGTGTGCTTAACCCAATCGTAGTAGGCATCAACATCATAAATGTTGGGTTCATCGGGAATAGGATCGTCCAACACATATGATTTCTTTTCTTGCTTGAGAACAATTCTCAAGTTTCGAAACCAATCCATAAAATTGTTGTGGTTAAGACGATCCTTTTCCAGGATAGTTCTTAGTGACAGGTTATGGACGGTCGGGGTGATAGCGTTGTTGTTAGCGGCCATTACTACAAGTTTAACAAAGTTCAATTTTAGTATATACGATAATGAAATTTTAATTATTAATACCATTTCATGTCTCATAGACAATTAATAATTAAAATCTAGAAACCAACGTTACATTTAAATATTGGTTAGGTGACCTTTATCTCATTATTTAAATTAACAAGGTAGTCAACATTTGATAATTACAACCCTTTGCAACTTCTAGTTTTATGGGATCAGTTAAACATCTTTATGTTTAGTTGGCATGTTTAATTCCATCAACACCATTGTACGCCATGCTTCGGTGTATTCACATGGTTTCCAACTCAAGTCGTCCTACTTACACACAAGTGTGAGTTTACACATACAAGTGGTTAGGTGACCTTTATCCCACAAATACGTTAACCCCACTTCAAACACACAAGTTCCTTAAATGTGGTTAGGTGACCTTTATCCCACAAAGAGTTCCTACGTGATTTGAGTGTTGTATAAAAGGATGGTCTTAAACTTGTTTAAAAGGGATTTTTTGTTTCTATTAATTCTAGTTTTGAAAACATTTTGTACCTTACATTTGCATGCATTCAAATGCGTGATACTTTAGTGAAACCAACTTTCAAGGCTCTTTTAATAAAACCCAATTTTATTACGAAAACATTAACCTTTAATAAAACCATTTTATTACCCATGTTAATGTTTCCAAAAGAACCGATTTAAGCTTGTGGTGATTTTAAATGATTAACAATGCATATCCAACTATCACATAAACAATAAAATTAAATCAACCACACAAGCATCACATACAACAACAAGTTCATAACCATAGCCAACTAACTTAACATCACTTGTTGACCGAAACAAGTGAGCTAATCAGGTCTTTCCTAAGGGTAAAAGTGACACAACACTTGTGTCTGTGAACTCCCACTTGATCCCGCATCCAAATGCTTCAAGCGTCCACTTTGTGTTATGATTCGTTCATTTGATTTGGGCTTCCAAATGGGCTTAAGTTTCTGCACCAAACTCCTTTGGGCCTTCATAATATGTTTTTGGTTATTGAGCTTAAATCCCATTAAGAGCTATAAGGCCCTTTGGGCTCAAAATTGGCCCAAACCCGAAAACAGTCTTGTTGCATCTTCTTTTACAAAATATATCCTAATTACATTTTTCTTGTAAAAGTAAATTACAACTAACCTATTTATTTTACATACCAAATGGAAAAATAAATAATTTACATAGCCAAGAGGAAGAACAAATACATTTAATTATTACAATCCTTTTGAATAATCAATACAAATCACAACACATCCAAATACAAGGTCTTGGCAAGGTTATGAACATTTAAAATACATATCCAAATATGCAAGCAAAAACCCAAGTGCTTCCCCTTAAACCATTGATTTTTGATTAAGGTAAAAACAAACCGAATATCATGATTCTTGTCCAAACAATAAAATCATCCAAATGATTAAATTTCTCAAGATTACACAATATGCATGTAAGGTAGAATCTTGAAAAATCAGGGGAAACATTGACCAGAACTCTCGGTTTGTTGGTGAACCAACAACAAGAAACCGAGATTTCAGTCCAGATGAAGGATGTATCCATATAACCGGCTCTTGATGCCATTATTGGGTTTTGAACAAGTTTATTATAGCCATTTTTTCCAAATAAAATGAAAAACGCAACGGAATAAGGATTCAAAACTTGTTACAGTTAATATATATACACCATTTTATATATCTGTTAAAACCGTTATGGATCGATATATGAAAAACATGCTTACAAAACAACCATAGGGTGTTTAGCAGACTACCTCTCGTAAGGAATTCAAGGAAGATGATAGTTGAATGGCAGCTTCCAAAGAAGGACTCCTCAAGCTAGTCTACCCTCAAGCCTCTAACAGACACCCGGTTGCTAGGATTTTTACACTTGAACGAGCCTCTGTTCTTCGTTTTGTTCTTCGACCGATCGAGAAAAAAAAATAGAAGATCGAGAGGTGCACTTGGAGTGTTATGTTGTATATATCAGAGAGAGTGGTTGATTGCAATCATATATTGTATGTCCTAGGAAACTGAAATTTCAGACGAGGAGAGAGAAAAGTGGGCGGAGCCCAGGACCTTATCCCATCCGCATTTCTCAAACATTCATCCGCATTTGCAAATGCGGATGAATGGTCTCCTTACGCATTTGTAAATGCGGATGAAGAAATTCCATCCGCATTTCCCAAATGCACATCCGCATTAGTAAATATGGATGAGTAGTTTCATCAGCATTTGCTCAAATGCTCATTCGCATTAGTAAATGTGGATGAACAGTTTCCATCAGCATTTCTACATGCACATCCACATTCCCTTATTAGTAAATACGGATGAGTAATCTTCAACTGCATTTTCTCAAAACCACATCCGCATTAGTAAATACGGATGAGTAATAAGAAATGCAGACAAAAGACTATATTGTCCAACCATTTGAATAACAATATAGAATACTCTCTCTAAAATAAATTATCCATGTAATTCGTTTACAACACAAGTGCAAATATTTAGAAAACCCAATTTCTAAATACTCTAAGTGTTAATATCTATTTACATGATCATATCATAAAATAAATATTATAGGTGTTTGTCTAGCTTGTTATTGGGTATGACCCGACTTGGATCATAACATACTAGCCACATCAATTCAATATGTGTCTTGGGCAGACCATGTTCAACACAATAAACAATAAGTATGGCAACTGGTTGATCTTCAAGTAGGGCAGTATCCTATTGGAACCAGGTAGTTGTATGGAATCAAAACAGATGATAAAAGGATTATGAGAAGGAATACAGTATGGTTAATCGCCTAAGGATACAAATAGGAAGAATGGATTGATTATGATGAGGTGTTGGCAAATATGACCAGACTTGAAGCAATCAGACTTTTCCTTGCGTATTTTGCATTCATGAAGTTTATTATTTACTAAATATATGTTAAGTGTGCCTTTATGTAATGAAAGATAGCAGAAGAAGACTCTGTTACCTAGCCACTGGGCTTTGAAGACCCGAATTTCCCTTATAGGGTGTACAAGCTTGATAAAGCTTTGTATGGTCTACATCAAGCCCCTTGAAAGTGGTATGAGACATTATCATCATTTCCCCTTCAACACAGGTATGAAAGATAGAAGATTAATCTGACTTTGTTCAGAAAGTAGAAATGGGCATGAACTGTTGCTTGTCCAGATCTATGTGGTTGATATCATTTTTGGCTTAACAAACAACTCTTCAAAGAATTTAAGGAACTAATGCATTCCAAGTTTCAAATGAATGCAATGGGTGAACTAATCTTCTTCTTAGGATTGCAAGTGCCACAAACAGCTGATGGGATCTTTATTAACCTATTAATTTATCTATCTTATAGATTATTAGTCTATTAGAACTCCTGTGGATATAAAAATGAAGTTAGGACTAGATCCAGATGGCAAATCTGTTGATCAAACTCACTCTCATTCCATGATTGTTTCTCTTATGTATCTCAATGCTAGTAAACCTAATATCATGTTTAAAGTTTGTTTGTGAGCTAGATATCAGGAAGATCTGAAAGAATCACATCAATGCTATTAAATGTATATTCAGTTATCTCAAAGGTAAACCAGCACTTGATTTATGGTATTCAACCAAAAGTCCACATATTGTTTTTGTCAATTCCTTGGTCCAAGACTAAGGTCATGGTAGTGCAAGAAGCAGACAAACATATCAGTTTCAACTGAAGAAGCTGAGTACATTGTAACATCCGCTTGTTGTTCTCTAGTTCTCTAGATTCGAAATCAGATGCTTGATTAAGGGTTTAATTTCTTACACACACCAGTTAATATTAACAATACAACTACTATGTTTATTATTAATATCATGTATAACTTTTAAATAAACAAACACAATGAGATAAGATATTATTTTTTGAGAGATTGTACTAAAAAAGGTTAAATCAAGTTAATTCAAGTACAAATTGATAATCAACTAATTGATTTATTTACTAAGGCATATGAACCTAGTAGGTTTGAATTCTTGATACAATCAATTGCAATGATTAATCGTGAATGAAAAATCAAAAATAGAATAATTGGATTATGTTCTTGACCCATCACATCTTTTTCAAATATCAAAAAACCAAAAAACATTCAATAATCAAGCAGCATACAAAAAAAGATGTCTTTCTTTCGGATAATAAAGAATATACGTAACATCAAATGACAAATGATATTACTTCAGTCTGTATATCATTCATAATGTATTTTCTCAAATAGTAAAGACTGATATGACTTGTTTGATATGTGGGTAGGCTCAGCTTGGAATTGAAGATACATACTTTTGTGATGAACTAAAGCTTATATTTAAATGTGAAGCCGACATCTTAGGGTACCAAATGGGTGTGTGTAGTTACCTAAACACACTAGGTAATGATATTTTATGAAGTCTCATTCACCTACATCAGTTTCTCCTTTGTTTGGCTAAATAAAGACTTTGAGTAAACAATGCATAAAATACCAATGTCTAATATCCAAAAAGAATTGCAATGTAGATCACATCGTAAAGTGGATGAAATAATAAAGTCCATCTTTGAGTATATTCCAAAGTAAATGCAACAAAATAATCCCAAAGACTATCACCTCCACAATAGAGCAAAAAAGAATCTTAATATTGATCAAAGTGCATCAGGATCAAAGTAAAAGAATCCAATGAGGATATCCCTACCCATAAACAAAAATGAGAAATCATGATATAAATGGCCTGGTCATTTAAGATGCGATAAAGTTCTACCATACGTTTCATGCTGGTTGTTGATCTTTCTATGCTTCTGAGTGTGAGGTATATAGTGAATGTTTAATCTACTCAAAACATGATAAATATCAAAAAATATAGAAAAGATAAACAGTGCATGAGTTTAAAGACCAAACATACCTGCAATCAATCTTTTTATAAATGTGTCTATTCTAATAACTTTGCTTGCATGAGTGAAGAAGTTAGATTGATATGATCTCATGTAAGGTAATATTCTACATGCTTGTATAGACTATAAATTAAAAAATACAAAAAGATTTAATGTACAAGTTATCTGTTAATGACGGTGTCAATGGAAAATTTTAATTATTAATTCTATAAAGTTATTATCTTTCATGGATAAATTTAGGGGGAGTAACTAAATACATTTAAAAATTCACAAAATTCATGAAAACTTATCAAAAATACAAAAAATATTTAAGTACAGGTTTTTACAGCTTTCTTAAAATTGAAAATATAAAAAATATGTAAAGCTGTCATGTTGTTGTGCAAAATCAAAGAAAATGTCATAGCATCTCAGTTTGTACAAGTGAAAATGCACATAATGTCTAAGACATATCAGATTTGGAAATTTGTTGCACACCGACGAACAAATCAAACAAAGTAAGTTTTCATAACAATAGCAGAGTCGAAGTCAAGAAAAGTCAAAGTCAACAGAAATGCTAAAGTGCATTCATCAGTTAGAATTGATTAGATCAGAATCATTGAATTTTGCCAAGTCAAAATTCAATGCGGGTAACAGTGTTGGTTTATGTGGGTAAACCAATGTGGGTATTGATTGGTAAAAGATAATTTCATGTTTAAACTTAATGTGGATATATAAAGTGTTAATACGGATCACACATAACATATACCTATATGTTCAATCCATCCGCATTGGATTTATGATGAAATTGAAAGTCAAATGACTAATATAAGTAATAGTGTTTTACCCAAATACGAATAAACAAACACTTATACAGATAAGTGTGATTCACACTCATTAACTAATGCGCTGAATAGTGTCAATGCGAAGAACAGTAATATGAAGCACATACTAAGTACAAGTGTTCAGTCGCATCAACCAATGCGGGCATAAAATAATGCAAAACACAGTAAGTGTTCATACACATTTGTAAATGCAGAGAATAGTTACCACCCGCATTTGCTTATGCCAAGTGGAAACTAAAATGCAAACTAATGACAATAATAGTTCTCATACGCATTTGCATATGCAAAGAACAAAATCTTACAATTTTTCACTCGTATTAATTA
The DNA here is from genome assembly GCA_025506505.1 of Flaveria sonorensis. NCBI lineage: Eukaryota > Viridiplantae > Streptophyta > Magnoliopsida > Asterales > Asteraceae > Flaveria > Flaveria sonorensis. The sequence goes on along the minus strand of CM046431.1, from coordinate 9,618,183 downwards.
ATGCAAAAAATAGTAGTCAATGCAATTAATTACTTTGTTCATGACCAGTTGTAACACCCGAAAACTTCAAAAGGAAAAGATAATAAAAGTAAAGGAGCAAATGGGATATTAGTTTAAAATGCAAGGGGTAAAAGTATACAAAGTCTAAACCGGCCCATAATGGGGTTTAAAAGGAAGAATTGGCCACCCATACTTTCTCTCCTATGCACTCAACTTATGGCTAGTGAGAGAAAGAAGCTCCCATCCGGTTCTAGAGAGAGAAAGTGGAAAGTTCGTTAGAAAGGTAAGATTTTAAGGTGTTTTCTTCTCGGCTCTGGTCGGGTTTAAGCTTCTGGACCAACTTCTATGTGTTTATATGTGTTTAGTTGCTTCTTTACGTGTGTTTAGGTGTTAGAACTCCAGGTTTGCTCTCGGGTTTATTGTGGGTTGCTCGAAAGCTAGTTAAGGTGAGTTCTAGATCCCCTCTTTTACTGGTTTTCTACTTGTTGGGGCTGATATGTGTACTGAAAAATGATGTTACTAGACAAACTATGTTTTCCACTGTTAAAAATGACTTTTTACAAAAACATATGTGTTTTTAAAAGATTTCTGTGATGTTAATGGTTGTTTATGATGTTCTAAGTGTGAATCTGATAGATCTATACTAAGAATACGTTTGAAATGTTGTATGCAACTAGAATTTACATAAGCAGGTTATAAGGGTTTAAGTGACTGTCTGCTGTGGGCTTTTTATGTCCGTTGTGAATACTTAGAATGGTTATAAGCTGTCCGTTGTAGACATTAACTATCCATTGTGGACCCTTTAAGTATTTTAGACTGTCCGCTATGGACTATGGTCATCCGCTGTGGACACACTGAGTATGTTTAAGTCATCCGCTGTGGACTTTGGTCGTCCGCTGTGGACTTTGGCTGTGAGCTGTGGATTTTGGCATTTCGCTATGGACAGTTAGTAATTAAGTCATCCGCTGTATACCTTATTAATGCGCTGTAAACACTTAGGTTTATCCTGAAATATTAGAGATAGAATTTAAGTGTTAAGTACTTATGTTTAATAGAAGATTATGTTTGTTTAATATTTCTAATGTTATATTCTTTTCCATTGCCTTTAGAGGGTCAACAAGAAATGTTACCACTGGCTATAGAAAGTGGTGATCTCATATTGTTTCCCCTTAACATATAGTAGCTCTAACTCATGCAATTCATAAGTCTCCATTACAAGCATATCCTACACATTCAGCTCATTTATCTCCCTTCTATATATAACATGCTACTGATGCATAAACTTCTACTACTAGTAAATCTACCAGTTCATCTATGTCACACTCTCAATTTCCACGAACGGGGTATTACCCTTACGCGTGTGACATACTAGGATCTCAGCCACTAGTTACACCAAACGACACATCAATTACAAAACATAATTACTCGTTAATGTTTGAAATTTCCAAAAGCAGAGTTATTAATGTAAACATAAAGATAGTTGCGGAAGCATAATTAATCTAAATTTAAAATGGCGCAACACGCGCAAACCAATGAAATAATGTTCATGAGAGAAAAAGAAATGTTCATTTGACCCATAAGATGAATGCATGAATGAGATGTTCCTAATAGTGCGCATCCTGAGAACCTGAAAGAAATATGCTAAAGTGTCAATACAAAGTTAGTGAGTTCATAGGTTTAACAGAAAACAGTGAGTAATAGTAATGAAATCCAGATTTAGTAATCAAAGCATATAAGTAGGTAGCTAGCCCACAACAAGTCACTATGTGAATGAATTTCGTGACCGGTGTGTGCGGGGTTTGTTAAACCCAGTAGATCTACTAACAATCACCTCGCTAATCCCATATTAACGGTCCGAATGAGGCGTAGTGGTAACACCATAGTACACAAGTATATGCAGTATTACAATCTAAGTAACGTACAGTATATGAAAACAACATGTTTCTCTCCCCCAAAAGAGAGTATAGTAAGAAAGTGGGGCTGTAAACTCACCTTAAATGCACAGCAACGAGTAAACGAAAGCACAAAGATTAGAGTTCCGGTTAACCTGAATTTCATTTAATATTTAATTAATATTAAATACCAACAAATTGATTGTACGGTTTCGTATTCACGGTTCGGTTACGATATTCCCAAATCACAAGCAAGCACACTCAATGTGTAATCATACAACACACACCTTACAACAATCTTCACCATGCACACACATAATGCATATATATACCATACACACATGTATAATATATATACTATACACACATATATAATATCTATAGATTACATACACATCCAACCACACACCCTACACCATGATACACATGCATGCTCAACACCCACACAAAGAAAAGTATATATATGTATACACTTTCGCAGAACATGTACCCATACAAAGAAGTCCACACACCAAAAATAATTGCACACACCAAGGAACACACACACATCACCTCATACGCCCAACTATGCGCCTATTACACAAGAAACACAACCCATACGTATACCTATCCATCGCAGCACAATACACACACTCGCACACACCGATCACGTATTCGACTGAACCCAAAACACCAACAAATAACCTGTCGGAGTAGCACCCCAATCACCACCCGACCACCCCCAAGACCCATGACAACTCCAGGCCGAACACCCAAACTAGAATCCTTCAACCCGTTCGCATACACACACTGCAGAGCACCACCCATATTAAAACACACACATCAACACCACCCACGGCGCACACACAAAGAATCATGCACACTGCCAAACTCATGCACTGTGTGCCCACACTCGCAAGCACCCTCGGCCAACCACGCCAATACGTACGCAGGAACATAATACTACCATTATATACCTACATACATGCAAAAGGGTAGTCAACACATACACACAACAACAAAACATCATGCAGAGCCATCCAACCCACGAGCCAAAAGCAAGCATCGACCCCCCCTCGGTCAAACCACACACACACACATTGCACAACATACAAACATAGCCATCATAGCTAAACTGCAACTTACCCAACGAAAACAAGAACCGAAACCGCAACACGACGAACCACAACCGAAACAAAACGCATGAGTCAAGGGAGGGAACGTACCGTACCGGCGGCGAGTTGAGAAGGGATCGTCGGTACTGCCAAGAGATTCTTTCGCGTAGAGACTGCTGAGGGGTTCTAAGGTTACGGGAGGTTGCAGGTTGTTTAGAATGAGAGGGGATCGGTGGGGTGGTTGGGTTTTTAAAGCATTTTACTTTGAATTTACAATATAGTTAATTGAGTTTTGCCATTGCCACTTTTAGTCCCTCCGGTTAGCTTATCTTGCACTTTAGGTTAAGTGAGTTTAGTTAGTTTAGGGTTAATTATCATTAATAGTCATAATAATAATCATTATCATTTATCAATAATGGAATTGATTTATATTAAATTTCCCGGACGTACATTTGATAACGCAATGGTGCTAACCTGAAAGTCCGAATTGTCATAATCTAAATATACCAAATCATCTTCTAATGAAGAGGGTATTCAGATAAAACAAGACTATACCCTAGAGATAAGAAACGTTAAAGTATGTTCCCTCTAAACTTAAGAATAGTTGTACCTATTAATGTTGAACCTGTAATCGAATTAGATATGGATGAAGAGATCTGTGAACTGTAACTAAAAGTCAAAAGAAAGGAGAAGATCATACAAACAAAGTTTATAGAGTTGGGTGAAAAATCATATAAGAGAAGAAAAAGGAGAAAAAAGTTGAAAGAACTGGAGTCAACTATTAAATGAGTTAGAAAAGAAATGAAAGGCCATATAAAGACTGCTGAAATACAAACCTTAGTCATGGAAGATCAAGAAAAGTTAATTGAAAGCCAAAATCAAAAGATAGATGAATTGAAAGAGAGATCAAAGAGTTAACTAAGAGAATGAAAGAAATGAAAGATGAAAGAAAGAAGAAAGATGATTAAAGCAAGGATGATAAAGAGGAGGGAGGGAAAAAAGAGTTTGAGGATATTCTCTCTAGTGATAATGATGATGATGATGATGGTGATGATCAAAGATCACCAAAAAGGCAAAAGAAATTTGAAGTTTAGTATGGTCCAAGTACTCCTAAGAAGACTATTGAGGAACTCAATCTTGCATTGATTCCATATTCTGGACCAACAATTGAAGAAACAAAACAAGAGAAAGCTATGAGCTCTTATAAAGAAGAATGGATGCTTATTCATCTGGTAATTTTGTTATTTATGAAGAGATCATGAGCATCATAAAGGAATCAAACCTTCAAGATCCATGTGTTGTGATTCCAAGTTCATTTATTTTTTTACAAAGAGCCATCTATGCAAATACTTCCTCTACTGAAGAACAAAAGGAAATAATTATGAAGTTATTAGAGGAATTCAAAGAAACAAAAGGAAGATCCACGAAGCCTTACTGCAGTTGCTTAATTTATGGATGAACATCAGAAAGTAGCTGAGAAATTAGCACTTTAGCAAGCTATTATTAATCTAGAGGAGGGAGAGATTGTTAGTGAATATGAGATGTCTGAATGCTTCTTTGATGAACCTGAATTTATAGACAGTCCACTAAGGCAAGAAACCTCGATTTAAGAAATGGTTATAAAGGCATAAAGTGATGATTTGATGGTCAAAGCCATGTTCCTAATAAATCGTGGTTGTGATGTAGATTTGGTGTTTGGAATGAATTATGATGCTATAACTGAAAAACTTTTCAAAGTTGAACAACTTCTAGATCATACAATAAAGACAGAGTATGAAAAAAAGCTACTAAGGAAAATAAGAGGGTAGTAGCTGGTCCATCCACCACTGCTGAACCATCTGCAAGACCATCAATATCTTATTATCGATTTCCTGATCATTATTCTATGACAGATAGTGAAATAAAGTAATATATAGCAAAAACAGGATATACTAAGAGGAAATTTGGGCCGATGAAGATCAATGCATTGAGGTTGCAATTTTGAAATTTATTCAAGAGATGGAGAGTAAGATGAAGGCTCTAGAAAAAGAAGTTGTTATTTTAGAGCCAAGACCAAGAACACCTGCTCAACAAATCTAGACCATAGGAGCTAATCATGACACTCTTGCACCTTTGAAAAACAAAAATCCAGATTGGTTCAAGCAACCTTATTAAACTCAATTGAAAGAAGGCTTGATCACATCTGAGATGACTCAAGGTGTGTCAGCTCCAGCAGGCATAGTTGATATGAAGATAATGCCTAGAAATATGATACTGACTAGAACATGTTCATAATCAAGAGGATCTTAGGGTTGGTTTAGTTTTTCACAAAATATCATGAGATAGTAAACTATTTGAAGATACATGATCTTAGAGAGTTGGCTGATTTGAAGTTGATCAATCATGCCAAAATTGCTAGAGGTTACCAATTTGAAAAGATTCTAAAAGTGTTCAAAAGAACCAACAACCTCAAAGACAAGAAGGTAATCTATTTAAGAAGTGATAGAACATTCATCAATCCATTAGAATAAAAGAAGAAGATTGTGGAGGAGTTGGTAATTCCTAAAGGAAGAGTACATCAAACTGGAGAATTAAAGAGAAAGCATGTCTCAGAAACTTATCAGACTATACCTATCATGAATATGAGATATGACGAAGAGACTTATGACTTGGTCATATAAAGAAGATGGGAAGGCAAGGAAGGCCAAGAAATCTGCATGTTCGATGTGTATGAAGTTCGACTGATAGATGAGTCATATATTTACTACATATTCACAAGATATTTTAGAAGACTCATCAATAAAACAGGAGAGGATGATCTATTGTTTTTCTGGAAGTGCATAAGAATTCTAAAGATTACCTATTACAGAATCAATAGAAGAAGATCCACTCATAGAAAAAGAGACTACCTTTGTAGCTGGGGAGTATGGTCAAGTTGGAGGTGAATTCAAATGGTGATTTAGTTATTCATAAATATGGAATGTCAACCATTGCTGTGTTTGAACCAATCCCACTAAAAAGATGCCAATAGAAGCAATTGAAAGAATGAGTAGATAAAGATTAATGTCCTTGATAGAAGCAAGATGAGAGAAGCTATAACCTTTAATAATATGATTAGCATGATTTTGCATCCTACGTTGGCTCAGCCTCTAGTTACACATGACCGAGAACCAACACAAGAACCAGCGAATCTTCAAAACTGATACCAATTGCAGGACCGATTAAAGGGTGGTCGATACAATCAGTCTCATAATGAGGAGAGTTTTAGAACACTTAACAGATGAAATAGGGAACGGGGTTTGTGTAAATGATACTAAGAACACAAGTAAACAATAAGACAGAACTAAGAACAAGAACAGAGAAGTATGGTTTTCAAGGATGCTGTATATTGCTCTCAAGTTCTATTACAAGTGTTACAAAGCATAAAAAGAAATACAAGGACCTGAGATACTTTATACTACATCCTACAGCCATCCATACTATGATAGCCAGCTGGAAACACTAATCTAGACAACAAGATCAATGTAGAGTCAAAAGGCAGATTGTCTTTTAACTAGTGACTATGACATGCCATAGCTCACATCCTTTTCTATAATAAAAAGAATAACAGGTACAAAGTACGAAGTTGTAGACCCAAGACCATAATCTACAGTTTACAAAAGCATGGACTTTTCACCAACTTGTATAAGTTGGTGAGTCTTTAGAGTTGCAACAGTAGCAAGTCAGCTTTATGAAAAAGTATATCAGAGAAAGCATGTCCTCTCTGTCTTCGGAAGAAATCAGTCTTCATAACAAATTGGCTTTGGAAGACTTTGTCTCTGAAGCTTCAAAAGACTTCATCTTTGGCTTCAGAAGATTTGGACTTTGGCTTCGAAAGATTTTACACTTAGAATATTTTCTGTGGAGAGTGTAAAACTTTCGAAGCAACTTCTACCTTATACATCAGTGCATGTATGTAGGAAGCTCCTTGGTTGTTTTGGCTTCTTTGGTTGCATCAGCCTTCTAATCTTCTAATATAACCTTACAATTTCCCCTAGGCTGATACTACCAAAACAGAGAAGTTATTCAGATGTTGATAGTCCTCATTAGGATCAAGACCATACCTTTCTTCATCATCTGGTCAGGATCCCTCAGACTCTCATAATATCTTCTCATGTCATGGAGATCATGTAGAGGAAGATCAAGCATGTCTTGCCAAAAATAGACATCTTGACCTCTTTGATTTCTGATGACATACCATCTATCTGGATTAGCAGCAAAAGTCCAGGAGAAGATGGGTCTTCCAGTTGCAAGAGGGCCCACTTGAATTAGAGTTGGATGAGCAGCCTCTTCTTGTACTACCTTAGGATGCTCTGACTCATCCTGAGGTGTAGAGGTGGATGCCTTGGTCTTCTTCTTGGAAACACTCTTCATGGCCATCCTTTTCCTCCTCTTTGAAGTCTTTAACTGAGAGGACTAGTTTTCAGCATCAGGTTGTTCTACTATGTCTCTCTCAGTTAGGTTTTCTTCTCTCATAGGTTTAGAAGGAGAGTGAAGAGGACCCTGCTGTGGATTAAAAGATTAAGTTAGCTGAGGTCAGCCCTAGGTCCAGGTTGTGTTGTCTCAAGGGGTTCAACCTTGACAACCTCAGGTTGAGTTGGACTTGGTGGAGAATGCAAGGCAACAAGCTCTCCTTTTTTAATCTTCTGCTTGATCACCCTGATGTACTCATCCATAGTAGATAAAGACATTGGACCAAGCCTTCTTTCGGAGAATCCATACAGCTTCAAGAAGCTCATCATCCTTTGTTTGTCAACAGTCTTCTTTTGGCTCTTTTGGATGATGGCTCTTGACTTTACAGCTTCTTCCCTTAGTTTTTTCTTAGCAGCCTTTCTTTCTTTGGTAATTTGTTGCTTCAGCTGCTTAAGATACTCGAATTCAACATACTCATATGTTAAGGGAAGAAGTGCAGATGCCTGATAGAGACCTGTGGCACTCAGGTAGTTGATCATGTTCAGTCTATCAGTTTCCTTGTCCACCTGAGGTTGTTTAGTTGCCACAGCCTCTTTCTCAGGACTTTCCTGAACTGGGGAGAGGATAGGAGCATGCTTGTAGAGCCTTTTCTGTCTCCTTTCTTCCTTGATTTTGAGGAGCAATGCTGCATCCTCTGCCTCCTTCCTTTCCTTGGACAATTCCATGTCAGCCAGTTCATTTAGTTCATCTAAGGGAAGAGATATGAGTTTATCAATGTTGTAGTTCCTGGTCCCCAGGTAGTTTAGCCTGGCTACCCTCAACTCATCATCTTGAGTGTTTGGCCTGGGGGCAGCCCTGATAGCAACTTCCATGAAGCCTGGAGACCCTCTTGAACTCTCTCCCCTTAGTTTCTTCTTCCTCTCTCTCTTTTCCTCCTCGAACTCCTCAGAGGTCATCTTCCTCTTCCCTTTGTCACGCACAGGCCTTGGTGACTCAGGGTGAAGAGAGCTTTGGCCTTCATTGCTTGGTTTATCAGTCAAGCTTTGGCTAGAGAGAGGTTGTGAAGCACCTTCACCAGCTGGTGCCTCACTGAGGGTAATAGGTGCTGAAGAAGTTCCTGTCTCAAGGTTCATAGTTTTAACTTCTAGGCCTTCAGTCAAGGCTTCCCCTTCAAAGCTAATCTTAGGGTCCACCTCAACATCCAATTAACAAAAAATCTCACTGTTGGGTCTGAAAATTAGTCTAATATTATCAACGCAGTCAAAGTCAACAAAGTCAACATTAGAGTCAAAGTCAACGCAAAAGTCAAGACGACACGTTTGGAACGAAGATTAGTAGTGAGACGTTGAAGATACAAAGAACACGGGTCTTAAAGTTAATATATATTTTGTTGTCAACAAAATATATATTCAAATCTTTATTTGTCTAGTTTGTGTCTTAATTGTAATTTCATAATTGTCATGTTTTAATCATAGTCTAGGGGGCTAAATGTCATTAAGTCTAATTGCCATTAGACTATATATAGCTAGAGTTATTAGAGTATTGTTAAGCTGGATGAGCTAGATTTAAGGGTTTTCATGTAATTAACATCTTATGCAAATCAATATGGATCAAATGGGGGTTTTTCATTGATGCTCTTGTGTGTTCATCCAAGTTTTTCATATTTTATCATTTTGATCCAAATCTTCAATACTATTTGATGATTCAAGTGCTCTTGAGAATACACTCACCTGCTAGCCTCTGTCTATATAGTCTTGACCTCAGCTTGAATTCTTCTAGCACCCTTTCTTGAATCCTATCTGCTAATCTTGTAGCTTGTCTGGTTTAACTTGGGTTGACAAGTGGAAGATCAGTCAGATGGATGCACTCATAGAAACTTAAGTTGAAAATGTTGAAAATTTCCTATTGACCCTGAGATCTAAAGATGACAAGAGCTCTTCTATCAGTGTCATACCTCCGTCCCATGATTGGATTCTCAGAGTGATGAGATGGGATAGGCATAGCTCTGGGAATACCCTCCTTAAACAAGCTTTGTATGAGTGGGTCCACAGCCATGTGGACTTGGGCAACTAAGGCCACATTCATGTAGACTTGAAGAGGTTGCTGAGTATGGACCATTGCAAGTGAGGGTGATGAATCCTCAAAGTCCATACTCTGTGAAGAACTCTCAGGTTCTGTGATTGTTTGGACTTTCTCCCCCTTTTTGGTAGCATCACCTTCTTGCATAAGTGAGCTAGGGGTTGGGTCTGTCACATCCACAGGTTCTTGTGGACCTGGTTGAGTTCTACTGAGTGGTCTCTCAGCTAACTTGCCCTTGAGATAGGTGATCTCAAGTTGCTGGTCATTGACCCTCCTTTGTAAGACAATCACCTGAGATTCCAGGTGACTTATCTTTGAAACTAAATAGGTGCATGTTTTTGTTAGTTGTTGCACCTTTAGTTTCAAACTCCCCTCATCTTCATCGGAAGAATCACGGGGGGATGAGAGAATAGGACCAAGGTCTTCTTCCTCATCGCTAGCACTTTGTTCTTGGCTGCTGGATTTCCCCTGCATCATGACAACTTCAAGTAAAGTGTCAAGAGGCTGGGTTGCCATGGTTGAGGTCTGAATGATGTAATCACTTGCTAAAGTGAGAGCCTATTCCATATGGACCTCCTGAACAGGTTCTGGGAGATTCCCCTCAGTAGTAGGTGGATGATGTGGGCTAGACATGGGAGAAATAGGAGTACTCATTTTTCCTTGAATAAGGGTGGAGAAGAGAGATTCATGATACTCACTAAAACCCTTGTCTTCATCATCATAGAATTCAAGGCTTGGGATTGGTTGGTTTAGATCAAGAGGCTGGGGATGGTAACTTTCCCCTAAAGGTTGTTCACTAGAGTTTTGAGACTCTGAGTGAAGGCTTAATGCTGTGAGGGTTGTGAGCTCATCAGGCTAAGCATAAGGAACCTCAGCATTGATCATTTATGAGATGGGAGTGGTTTTCTCCTTAGGAGAAGTGGGAGCTCCAATGTCTACTTCCTCCTGTATGGTGGATGATATAGGGACCTCCACAAACTGAGTAGCATGTGCAGGGGTTCGTTTGAATTTTAGTTGGTAGGTGATGGTTATTTTTGGTTGTATAGGTGGTTAAGAAGTAGAAGGTGTGGGTTTAACACTAGCTGGTGCTACTAGGTTATCACCTTGAGCAATGAGCTCTAACATTTTTGGGACAAGGGCTTTTTCTACCCCTGAGAAGCCAACAGTTGGCTTCCTCATGGTCTTGAAGATGCTAGGCTTCATCTGTCCCAATTTTAAAATATTACCTGTTCCCCTCAACTGTGAGCCCAGTTCACAGTTGAGAATGTGCTGGACATATCTAGGAAACATGTAATACTCTAAGGAGTCTAAGTTTGCAAGTAAAGTGGTATAACCAAATTGTGAATACCTGAACTTGGCCCCCTAAACCATTCCATGGACTATAAAGGAAAGGTCTTCTGGAATCTGGTCCCAACCTCCATGCTTGTTGGATAAGCTGTGAATGACGACATGGAGGAGGTACTTACACTGAGAGGAGACCTTCCCCTTTCTAAAGGTCCAGACTGAGAAGTCATCTTCATAGCTCATCTGCTCAAAGGAGTGGTTAACAACAAATTTTGAAAAGGATAAATAACCTTCTACATCATCTAGCTGAAGATAAGTGTTTATGGAGGCTGGAGTGATAAAGATTGTCCTCCCTGCACTGTGGCAGACAGTGCCTTCTCCCCATTAATGGTGACCTCTTGGCAGGTCCTCCAGAATTCCAACAACAGATCCTCATAGAGAGGAGGATCAATGGTGAGGGAGGTGAAGTAGTTCGACAAAGAAAGGTAATGGCAAACCTTTGATAAACCAGGATCTTTCTCAGAGTCTAACAGAGCAACTTGATTATGTTGCCTGTGAAGATGCATGGAGAAATCGGGTTGGTTTCTACGATCAGGGTTGGACATTTGAGGTAGCTTTATAGAGAAGGAAGATAAGAACAAAGGCAGTTTGTAGGTGAAATTAGGTTAGAGAAAAATGCAGATGAAGAGGATAATGAGAAGAGGGGGAACCGTCGAGAGAATATATATGAAATGGATTTGAGACAAAGTTAAAACAAAAGAATAAACTTTGAAATCCCAATGTCAGTCCCACCTCTGAAAAAGGTGCCCAAAAAGGTAGTTGTCTTGGAAGTTGAAAATCTTCCAAAGGTAATTTTGCTTCCGAAGTTTTAAGAAAAAGCTTACGAAGCCACTTTGGCTTTGGAAGATATTCTTAAGATTTGTGAAAATTTTGCTTTGGAAGAAAAATACTTAGAACATTTTTCTTCTGAGACATGTTTGGTTTCGGAAGAGATTAATATTTGGGAGTTTTATTCTAAAGAGAATAAATCTTCCGAGACTTAATTTCTTTCGAAAGAAAATTTTCCTTCAAATACATGTAAGTACTTAGAATCATATTTAAGCTTCGAAAGATATCTCAGAATTTCTTCCGAAGGTAAATGTCTTATAAGTAGTTATTTGACTTGAAGACATAATTTTCTTCCAAAGACAACTTGAAATCTTTTGAAAGAAAATATGTTTGGAAAAATTTTCAAAAATCAAAGGAATATCATTTCAAAGATTTTCTACCAAAATAAATTGGGCTTATGAAGGTGATAAAATAGACAACTTAGGACACACAGGTTTTAGAAATAAAGTTGATTTAAGTTTAATAAAATCTACTCAAAGTTAATCTTCCCAATAGCTGATACAAGATATTTGAATCTCTGTTCATCAAAAGCTTTAGTGAACAGATCAACATATTGTTCACTTGTGTTAACTTTGACTAGTTTGATTAATCCCTTTTCAAAATTATCTCTAATCAAATGATACCTGATGTTGATGTGTTTTGTCCTTGAGTGCTACACAGGATTCTCTGTAATAGAGATAGCACTGTTGTTGTCTATGTGGATGGGAGTCTCTTTTAAGTTGAATCCATAGTCCAGCATCTGATTCTGAATCCAAAGCACTTGAGCATAGTAGCTTGTAGCAGTTATGTATTCAGCTTAAGCAGTTGATGCAGACACACAGGATTGTTTCTTGCATTGCCATGAGACAATCCTTTCACCAAGGAATTGACATCCCCTAGATGTAAACTTTGTAGTCATGTTGCAGCCACCATAGTCATTATCTATATAGGCATACAGATTGAAGTTAGAATTCTTTGGATACCAAAGGCCAAGCTTGGGAGCACCTTTAAGATATCTAAGAATCCTCTTGACAGCAACCAAATGTGACATCTTGGGGTTGGCTTGATATCTTGCATAGATGCATGTGGCAAATATGATATTAGGTCTGCTGGCTGTGAGATACACAAGAGACCCAATCATAGCCCTGTAGAGATGTTCATCACACACTCCCCCTTAAGATCAGGTCCAAGGGAGTGGTTTCTGGCTATGGGTGTCTTAGCAACCTTACAATCAGTCATGTTGAATCTTGTAAGTATGTCTTGCACATACTTTGACTGACTTATGAAGATGCCATTTTCAACTTGCTTCACTTGAATTCCCAAAAAGAAATTGAGTTCCCCCATAGCACTCATTTCAAACCTATTCTTCATCAGCCTCTTAAAGTCTTTGCAGAGCTTTAGATTAGTTGACCCAAAGATAATGTTATCTACATATACTTCAACCAGCATTAAGTCATTCCCTGTTCCTTTAATGAAGAGAGTTCCATCTATAGTACCTCTCTTGTAGCCATGTTGACAGAGATACTGAGATAGTGTCTCATACCACTTTCTTGGAGCTTGGTGCAACCTATAAAGAGCTTTATCAAGCTTGCAAACATAATTAGGATGATTTGGGTCTGCAAAGCCAGGTGATTGTTTGACATACACTTCTTCATCAATTACCCCATATAGAAAAGCACACTTGACATCAAGTTGGTAGACCTTGAAATCCTTGGATGCAGCAAACGCTAGGAATATTCTTTCAGCTTCAAGTCTTGCCACAAGAGCAAAAACATCTGTGTAGTCAATTCCCTCTTCTTGTGTGTATCTTTGAACAACTAGTCTAGGCTTGTCCTTGATGACAAGTCCTCTATCATCCTTCTTGTTTCTAAAAACCCACTTGGTTCCTATGGTAGTCTTCCCTTGAGGAAGAGGACATAGGTTCCAAACCTTTTGTCTTTTGAATTAAAGCAACTCCTCTTGCATTGCTTCAACCCAACTTCCATCCTTCAAAGCCTCATCAACTTTCTTTGGCTCTATCTGGGACAAGAAGCAAGAGTATACACAAACATTTTTGTCATGGGTTTGTCCTCTTGTTCTCACCCCTGTATCAATATTTCCAATGATGTTTATGGTGGGATGTGACTTGTGGATCCTGAGTTGAGGGATCATAGCAAGTTGATTGGAAAGATCTAAATTTGAGAAGTTTAGATCTGGCATTGGAGTATCACCTACCACATCAGCATAGTTATCAAGAGAGACTTGATCTAATGAGTGTGTGACATCATTTAGGTTGTCTTCTATGGAGTGGTTATCAGCATCAATAAATTCTTGATCACTATCACTACCTCCAGTTCCTCCTACATTTGAAGCTCCTTCACCCGAGTTTTGAACCTCTAAGCTAGAATTCTTAGGCATCTCAGATGTATCAGTAGAATTTGTCATGTTTATGGTGATAGGATCTTCACTTGCAGGGTTACTTACCACTGGAGCTGAAGTAGTATTCTTGCTTGGTCTTCTCAGCTCGAATCTTAGGTCAGGATCTCCTATTGATAAGTTACCTGTAGATCCTGAAACATTCTCACAAGATATGTTAAATCAGTTGGTAACTAAATCAAGATCAAATAGCCAATCAGGACCAGAAACCTTCACACTAGGAGTGTGCTCATTGAAGGTCACATTGGCTGACTCCTCAACTACTCTAGTTCTGAGATTGTATACTCTATAAGCCTTAGCTTGGGAAGAGTATCCAATAAAGTGCCCATCATCTGATTTCTCATCAAATTTGGCTACTTGATCTTTGGTATTCAAGATGGTACAAGGACATCCAAATGACCTGAGAAAACCAATAAATGGCCTCCTTTTGTGCCACAGCTCATAAGGAGTCTTACCATGAGTCTTAACCACTAAAACTTTGTTCTGCACATAGCAGGCTGTGTTGACTGCCTCTGCCCAAAAGGTGATGGGCAATTTAGAGTCAGAGAGCATGGTTCTTGCAGCCTTAATAAGTTTCCTGTTTCTCCTTTTAGTAATACTATTTTGTTAAGGAGTCTTGGGAGCACTATATTATCTTGTAATACTCTTTTCATCTCAAAATGAATCAAGGATTTGGTTCTTAAATTCTATTCCTTGATCATATCTTATGGTCTTGATCTTATGATCAGATTGATTTTTAGTTTTTAGAATGAAGTTCTTCAAGATCTCAAGAGTCTCGTCCTTAGTTCTAAGGAAAAAGAGCCAAGTGAATCTTGTGAAGTCATCTGTGATCAGCAAACAATATGAGATCCTTCCTAAACTCATTACACTGGTGGGGCCAAAGAGATCCATATGAAATAAGTGTAGGGGAGTAGTGATAGAGTTCTTTTCCTTTGGCTTGTGAGACACTTTGTGTTACTTCCCTTTCAGGCATGCAACACAGTGGTCATCACTTATAAACTCTTTCTTTGGCCTTCCAGTTACAAAATCATTCTTAATTAATTTATTCATGTTTTTAAAGTTTACATGGCACATTCTTTTATGCTAGAGGAGATACTCATCACTATTTGCTTTAGATAGAAAGCAAGAAACTTATCCCGAGGGAGATGTTTCCTGCAAGTCCATCTTGTAGATGTTCCCTTTCCTGGGGGCTTTGAGTAGGATATGCTGTTTAGGAATGACCACCCCAGGCTTGAGAACAATGCACTCATGCTCAGTAAAGAGCATGTTGTGTCTCCGATCATAAAATTAGGATACACTCAGTAGATTGTACCCAAGCTCTTTGACAAAATTTACTTTTTCAATGATGAGTTTACCATTTGTGACCATGCCCTTTCCTATAATGTAACCTCTAGCATCTCCTCCAAAAGCAATGATCCATACATTTCTCTTACTCTTTAGTTGTTATTGCATAAAAAAGAAGTGGTTAGTTACATTTGGAAACCCAAGCCTCATCGGTCTTGGGCTTTTCAAAGTTATTTGAAGACAATATAACTGTAACTGATCCTATATTCAAGCTTTAAGGATCATTAGCAGTTGTTGATGAAGAACTTTCAGTCACTTGGTCTTTCTTCATCTTGCACACCATCTTAACAACTTTGGAAGTTTTGGAGACTGGACCTTCGGAAGATCTTGCTTTTACTGTAGTAGGCTTCAGTACTTCAGAAGCATTCCTTTCTTTCGAGGCCAAATTTTCTTCCGAAGGCAAGTTTTCACTTGTCTTCTTTTTCACCTTGGAGCTTCCGAAGGGAAAAAAATTTCATTTTGAAGCTAGCTTTTCCTTCTTCTCAGAGGTTTTCTCTTTGATCATGTGAATAGTACTTTTAGGATTGTAGATGCAATCCTTATCAAGATGAGAAGTACTAGCACACATGATGCAATCCATTTGCTTCCTTATGAGAGTCTTCTTTTGAGAGAAAGACTGAACTTGATCACTTTCCACCTCCATCTTCATCTTCACAGATGATGCAGCAAGCTTCTTAGGGAGAGGCTTCCACTTGGAACTGGATGTTTCAGGCTGTGTAGTAGTGGTACACAACTGATCAGCCTTCTTCTCTTTACTAGAATGATTTAGACATGAACTAGAACTCCTAGTATTAGAGATCATAGTTGAGTCTTCAGCCTTCACCAATCCTGCAGAGATAAACACTTGTTTCTGCTTAGAGTTGAAAGTGGCCTTGATATCTTGAGCCTTCTGTGACTTTATCTTTGCTCTCTCGACCAAGTTCTTCCTCTTAGACTTGGTCATCCCAGATCCTTTTTTCTCCTCAGGAGAATAGTGACCCTTCTTAGGATGATCTTCTTCACTTTTCTCAAAATCATCCTTCACTATCTCCTCTTCATCCTCTTCATCAATGGGGTCTATGAGGAGAAGCTCATCTTCACAAGTTCCACACCTTGGAGATCTTACAGACAATAGAGTGTGTGGAGGGGCTATCTCAGTAGATCCCAGTCCCTACTTATTCTGATAACAAACTTTTGCATGCAAGGTTGAGGATATCAAGTTTTTGAAGGTCTTTTCTTCAAGAACACATTTTTCTGCCCTGGCTTTGCTGATCACAAGCTCAGCTTGGCATTTAGTTAACTTAGTGATCAGATCTTTTATCTGAGTCCTGTAGTTGGTATGTTCATGCTTAAAAGTTGAAATGGTTTTCTCTAAATCTTCTATTTTAAGTTTGTAATCATTTTTAGCTCTTTTGAAATAAGCTTTTAAGATGTTTAAGGACTCAAGATTAGATCTCATCTCTAAGTTATAGGACCTATATTTGTTAACTTTAGCAATACATTTAGGTGTACAAAGATGCTCCAATACCTTGGCTTCTTTATGATCTGCCATCAGTGCTTGGTTTAGAGATGCATCCTCAACCTGAAAGCTCCAGTCAAAGCCTCCTTCTTCATTAGCAACTGCAGCTTGCTGCTTGGGCTTCTTATTCTGGGGAGCTCCATCAGTGTAGTTTGGTCTGGTTTGTGCTTGGCTACCATTTTTCTTTGGTGCCTTGCACTCTCTAGCAAAGTGTCCTATTTGGTTACAGTTGTAACACTTTACTTTGTTTTTGTGCAGCCCAAACTTTCCACTGGCTGCATTGCTAGGAAACTTCCTCCCTGTCCTCTTGTAAAACTTTTTGGCTCTGTGAGTGAGAAGAGCCATCTACTGGACTATTTCCATATACTCCAAATCATTTAGATGGATACAGTCCAGGTCAAGGGTAAAGAGAAAGTTGCCTGAGCTTTCATCAGTAGACATAAAGGCTTGTGATGAGCTTGTCTCTTGGAATGAGCTTCTTTGGATGTAGCTCTCTTTTGGTGTCTCCGAAAAGGTGATGAAAGGACCCTTTTTTGAGTTGTCAGGGTAGCAGATGAGATGAAACTGTGGTTCTCTGCAATCCCTTTCAAGCACATGAAGGGCTGAACTCTACTGACTGTTGGAGTTACCAGATGGATTTTGCATGTTCATCTCCATCTGGTAGCCACTGAGGATACCATACAATTTAGTAAGAGTAAGGGTCTTGAGGTTCTTAGTCCTCTTATTGACCACATTATAGTGTGTTTATTGTTTAGGAAGAGAGGACATTAACTTTCTCACAATGTCCCTGTTTTCAAAAGTTACTCCAACATCCATTAGAGTATCCATAATCTCAACATACCTGAAGTATTGTTAAGTCATGGTTTCACCTGTCTTGAAGGTGAAGTTCTCAAACTGCTGCTTTAAGAGGTCCTTCTTGTTCTTTTTTGCTTCATTTGACCCCTCATACATAAGCTTCAGTGCATCCCATAGTTGATTGGCAGTCTTGCACTTCTTGAAGCCTTTGTAGATAGAGTTTAGAAGAGCAGTTTGGAGGGCGGTCATGGCCTTCTAATCTATGTCAATCTTCTTCCAATCTTTATCAGAATAATCAGCCATTTCCTTTGGTATCATACCACCACTAGCAGCAGCTGAAGGGGTGGATGGTACATGAGGTCCATAGACAACCGATCCCCATATCCTGGAGTCTTGAGACTTGATGAAGCCTTCCATTCTTTGGCACCAAGTATCAAAGTCATCAGGAGTGATCAGTGGAGACTTTTTCATAGTACCAGTTTCCATATCAGCCTTTGTGATAGCTGCCATTTGAGATGTTAAGTATTTTGTGAAACTGAAGGGATTTAAGATGGTGAGATCCTACAATCAAGAGCCTAAAAAGCTCTAATACCAATTGCAGGACCGGTTAAAGGCTGGTCGATACAATCAGTCTCACAATAAGAAGAGTTTTAGAACACTTAACAGATCAAATGGGGAACCAGGTTTGTGTAAATGATACTAAGAACACAAGTAAACAATGAGACAGAACTAAGAACAAGAACAGAGAAGTATGGTTTTAAAGGATGCTGTATATTGCTCTCAAGTTTTATTACAAGTGTTACAAAGCATAAAAAGAAATACAAGGACCTGAGATACTTTATACTACATCCTACAACCGTCCATACTATGATAGCCAGCTGGAAATACTAATCTAGACAACAAGATCAATGTAGAGTCAAAAGGCAGATTGCCTTTAGACTAATGACTATGACATGCCATAGCTCATATCCTTTTCTATTATAAAAAGGATAACAGGTACAAAGTAGGAAGTTGCAAACCCAAGACCATAATCTACATTTTACAAAAGCATGGACTTTTCACCAACTTGTATAAGTTGGTGAGTCTTTAGAGTTGCAACAGAAAGTAAGTCAGCTTTATGAAAAAGTAGATCAGAGAAAGCATGTCCTCTCTGTCTTTGGAAGAAATCAGTCTTTTGGCTTTGGAAGACTTTGTCTCTGAAGCTTCAGAAGACTTCATCTTTGACTTTGGAAGATTTGAACATTGGCTTTGGAAGATTTGAACTTTGGCTTTGGAAGATTTTACACTTAGAATATTTTCTGTGGAGAGTGTAAAACTTCTGAATTTCTGTGTAGAGTGTAAAACTTCCGAAGCAACTTCTACCTTATACATCAGTGCATGCATGCAGGAAGCTCCTTGGTTGTTTTGGCTTCTTTGGTTGCGTCAGCCTTCTAATCTTCTAATATAACCTTACACACTAACCTACTAATCCTTGAAGTACTCAGGCTGCATAATCCTTAGGGGGGGGGGTATTGATGGAACCTAAAAAGATCATGTATGCAAATTCAAGAGGTGGTTGGTGAGTTAATCTATTTAGATATTTTTGGCTAAGTAAAGAAGCCTATATGGATAGCAAATACTGATACAAGTATTCCTATAAATGCAGGTGAAGAAAAAGAACAAGTAAAGAAATAAGACTGGGTATAAAATCAAATGTGGACAAGAAGAAGAACATAAGTATTGGTCATATGGATTAGTCTAATATGGATGAACAAAGAAATACTGATAAGGCATTTGTATATCCACAATAACTAATTCGAATGAACAAAAAACAAATGCTTATGACAAAGAACAAATGCTGATGAACAAAGAAGAAATGCGGACAAGGGTTTTGTCATCCTCATTGACATATAAGACCGAGTAAAACAAATGCTGATGAATAATGAGAAGAAATGTTTATTCTATTTTGTACTTGTTTGACTTTTCTTATTCTGATAAAATAGTTTTCAGGATAGTTTAATCATAGTACAGACCTAATGTCAGGCTATGCATAGAAAGTTAGAATTTTTTTTGTAATCCTACACCTACTACCAAACTTTGTATATTGAACAATATCATCAATATAAAAACAAAATTAATAAGCATTATAATCTGTTCTTCATACTTTTAATTATTAATTGTTGTATTTCCACTACAAAGAATTGATAGAATCAATCTGCTTATTCGACCCATCACAAATCACACCCGGTAAAAGAGTCCATTATTAAAGAGTTGGTGGTCAAAGCACAAAATGATGATCTAATGGTCAAAGCACAAAATGATGATCTAATAGTCAAAGACATGGTTTCTACAAATAATGGATAGGATGTCGACCAAGTATATGGGATGACCTATGATATGATGACAGATGAAGTAATCAAGGTCCAAAAACTTCTTGATCCCAAAATTGAAACAAAATATGAGAAGAAGGTATCTCAAAAGAAGAAGTCTGGAGAAGTTGGTCCATCTACTCTTCCCAAACCATCTACTAGACCATAAACATCTACTCAGTATTTGTTTCTTGATCCCAATGCTATGTCAGATCAGGAAATAAAGAAATATTTAGCCAAGACTAGATATAACTAAAGAAAATTAAGTCCAGTGAAGACAAATTCTCAGAGAGTTGCAATGCTTACTTACATTCAAGATATAGAAAAGAAAGCTTAAAGCTGTAGAAAAAGAAGTAATTATTGCTGAGCCGATACTAAAACTCTCTTCTTAACAAGAATCAAGATTGGTTTAAACCACCATCTTAGATCAAATTTAGAGAAATTTAATGAATTTGAGATGATTCAAGGTCATGATAAAAACAATTTCTGGACTTGTTCAATTCTTCATCGAATATCATGACATTATGATAGTCTGAAGATTTATGATCTTTAAAAATTAGCTGACCTTAAACTTATTTATCAATCTATAATGCATGGAGGTTACAATTTTGAGAAGATACTAAAAATGTTCAAAAGAAACAACAAACTCAAAGCCATGAGAGAGATTTGAATTAGAAGTGATGGGTCTTATATCAATCCACTACCAGAAGGAAAAAAAGAAAAAGCACAAGACAATTAAAGAGATGCTTATTCCAAAAGGCAAAGTAAGCCTTACAAAAGAGCTAAAAAGAAATCATATCTTTAGAACTCATCAAACATGTCCACTCTCCAATGTGAGATATGACAAGGAGACAAATAAATTGGTTACTGAAAGAAGGTGCGAAGGAAAGGAAGGTCAAAACATTTGCCTATTCTGTTCATATGAAGTTAGATTATTGGATGAGTCCTATATTCATTACTTATTTACCAAACATTTCAGAAGGCTAAATAATTGAACAGGAGAGGATGATATGCTATTCTTCTTGAAATGCACCAGAATTTTGAAGATAACATTTGACTGAATCAATAGAGGAAGAACATCTTAAAAGAAGAAAAAAGTCCCACTTCAATTTGCCAATACAGTGAAACTAAAAATTAATTCTAACTGTTATTTACTTCTACACAGAGATGGAGTATCTACTATGGTAGTATTTGAGCCAATCTCATTGAAAAAGATTCCAATATAAGCAATTAAGAGAATGAGCACCATTAAGATAAAAGTGCTTGATAGAACCAACATGAGAGAAGTAAAAGCATTCTCAAACATGATCAAAGCCATTTTGGATTCAACATTACCAGAACCTCCAATCACTCCTAATCTAAAACTTGTAGAATCTTCACAACCACCAACATCATTCAACCTTGAAGTACGTAGGCTGCATAATCCTTAGGGTGAGTATGGTTAGACCTTGAATGGATCATGCATGCCTATTCAAGTGATGGATGGTAAGTTGTTTTGTTTGGTAATTTTG
Organism: Flaveria sonorensis; assembly: GCA_025506505.1. Classification (NCBI taxonomy): domain Eukaryota; kingdom Viridiplantae; phylum Streptophyta; class Magnoliopsida; order Asterales; family Asteraceae; genus Flaveria; species Flaveria sonorensis. The sequence continues at coordinate 9,596,625 of CM046431.1, read as the reverse complement.
TACAAGTATTTAAGTTCATAAGGACAGTCAACACGAGTGAAGAAAGAATATCAAGTATAGAAATACGGATGAGAAGATAATGAATGCGAAAGAGGAAAAGATCAAGTGTGCAAATACGAGTAAAGAAAATGTAGATGAAGAAAAGAATAGAAGTGTAAATGCAGACAAGGCATTAATCATCCATATTAGCCAATGCGGATGAACTAATATCAATATGGTTCAACAAAGAAAAGATATGTGGACAACAAGTGTCAATGCGGATGAACATTACCAAATGCAAATAAAGGACAAGTTAATGTTAATTCTGTTTTTTTTTTTTTAACTTTTTGGCTAATGTAATTATGATGTAATAGTATTAGTCAGGCTACTTTTATCATAATATTGTCATAATACGGTCCACGTGTAAAGCTTAGTAATAGAAAGCTAGAATTCTTATTTTGCAACCCTACAACCCTAATATCCAACTTTGTATTTTGAGAAGAATTATTAATATACAAAGAGTATTTTATATGAATCTTTATCTGTTCATCATTGTTTTGATTATTAGTTGTTGTAATTATGTTACAATGATTCAACAGACTCATGCAGCATATTCACTCCATTAAACTCGCACCGAGTCAGAGAAGAAATCATACTTTTTGCTTGTGACTAATTACTTTTCTAGGTCTTCTGGGTATTTTCTCTAAGGATGAAGGAAGAAACTGCAAAAGTCCTAAAGGTTCATTTTTTGATGATCATTATATTGTATGATCTTCGTAATAAAGAGGTTACGAGTGATAATGGCATGGAGTTCAAGAACATTACTCTAGACTTGTTTTGTGTCAGAAAGGCATGTCACAACAGTTCATTGCAGCTATAAATCCAAAACAAAATGATATTGCTAAATGGAGGAATCGTACTTTGATTGAAACAACTAGAACCATGCCCCTATATTCTAGTTTTCCTGTTACATTCTAGGCTAAAAACACTACATTTTATGCAGAACTGAGTTTTGATAACGCAACAAGATTTCTCATAAACTCATGCACAAATAAAAGCATGTGGTCAGTTTCTATAGAAATTTTGGGTATTTATGTATTGTACTAAACATTTCCAATCAATTAAATAAGTTTGCGTCTAAGGTTGACGCGTGTTATTTTCTTGGTCACTACAACAATCAACATGTGTCTCATGTGTTTAACAATAGAAATGGAGTTGGGATGGAATCTATTAATGTCGACTAGCATAAGAACTATCAAACTAACTCTAGTATTGGTCCTGATTGGTTTTTTATAATGTAGTTTTCAAAACTTTTAACATCGTTCCAAAAAGGATAAATAATTCTTGCAAAGTAAATCTGTTGTATTCTTTGGTTGATCCATTCATAAGGAATGTGTCTATTTACGCTTTAACAAGACTGATTGTTAACCCTTCTCTAATAACCAAATATCCTCCATATGAAGATCCCCCTAATGAATAATATGCAAAGTCATCTTAGGATTCTTCTACTATGACAAATGAAACTAGTGAATAGTTGGTTCCTACAATAGCATATGTTAGTGAATCACCTTCTAGGGTCGTCACTAAACCCATGGAATGTTCTTAAATTCTTGATAATAATATCTCCGGTCTACCTTAATGCTTGGGAGATTGAATGACTTGGTGGATTTTGGTGGATTGAATATACAAATTATGTTACTAAATCATCATGGCGGAATCACAATGATCAATAAACATAGATTATATAAACTGAATCATAAATACTCTTAAAATGCTTCTTGTAATAATATTCATAAATAGAAAGTTTGCTATAGTTTTCAAAGGTTATTAGAGTTACATCTATTTATAGGCTTGACATAAGCTTTGACTATTCACTAACTACCATGGCATATTCTATTACATCAGACATATTTACAAGTCAACATAGTACAAAATTGTATAGCATTAAGTGTTCTTCATTCGCATTAACTAGGAGTTCATCCTCATTGATTGATGCGGATCACCAACTCCTTATCTGCATTGATTTGTTTCTTCATCAGCATTGCATCTTGTTTATCCGCATCACTTCATCCGCATCAAAGTCTTTAACAGCTTGAGTACTATCCGCATTGAGTACTTATGCAATTTCCGCATCAAGTACTTAGAATCCATTACCATTCTGCTCTATCCGCATTAAGTTCCAACACTTGTTAAAATATTTAATTCAAATCAACAGACCAACATCATTTGAATTGGCATGCATTATCCTTTTTTTCCAACAATACTCCCCCTAAGGATTATACAAAGGTTGCTGATCCTATGTACTTCAAAGGTTGCTTGATAGAGGTTGTTGTGAAGATTCTATTTGAAATTATGACTTTGGGTTAAGAACAACTTTCATAATATTCATGAATAGTTTAGCTTCATCTTCTTTGTCTTTATCAAAAACAAAAACCTTCATTCTGATCATTTGCCACAATGTATCTTTGGAAATCTTCTATAGTGAGGATGGTTTCTAGATAACAATATTTGGCAAGCCTTCTCTATGAATACGAAGTGTTCCTTTCATATTCACTTCCAATTTATTTATGTTGTCAATGACACTAGGAATCTTGCCTTTAAGATGATGTTGTCTTTTCTTATGAATCTTATCACATGCAATCTTTAGCAATCTGTTGCACTTACAAGGAATAATTAATCATCTTCTCTAAGCTTGTTTCTTAACTCTCTTAAAAGCATATTGAAGATGAAATGCATACAAGATTTTTCAAGTAATATTGCTTTATTTGGACAGAATAATCTAATCTCTTGTCTTGCTTTCCCTTTCCTTGTTTACTTAATAGCCAACTCATAAGTTAATTCATCATACTTGACATTTGATATTTGAATATCTTTGTGAATTCAAGATAAAAACATTCTTTTTTCCTTCAACTTTGAGAAGTTTCTTTTCTTTTGGCATGATAAGCTCTTCATTGGATAAAGACATCTTCTTCTTTCCTTTCTTAAATGGATTGATGTAGGATACATTAGACATGTTATAGAAATCATTTAGAGCTTTGAAGTTTTTGTTTCTCTTAATGCTTTTTAAGGTCTTTTCAAAAGTGTATTCTCTTGACACTAAATTATTATTAATGAGATTTTTAGATCATGAACTTGAAGGCTGTTTACAATATCATTATAGCCTGTCAAGAATTGCACTAACCCGAATATTTTTTAATCATGAAAGAATTCCATTCTTGATCATATTTCCATGGAATGATTTTCACATATGTTTTACCCTTCGAACCTGATACACTAGCTAATATCTCCTGAGTAGTCATACCTTTCTTACTTTAATGCGTGATGCTGGTTGAAACCCAATCCTATGTTTTTTTAGATTAGAAATGTTTAGATTAATAATGTGACTCAAAACTAAAGTTGAGCTTCTGAAATACTCAATATCACATTGCAATTGAGTCACAATACTCCGAGATTTGGCAAATTCTGTACATTCATTACCGTACTCCTTGTAAGCAGTGCACTTTATGTTTAGTTATTTTGATTGCCAAATTATGAATATCCTTTGGAAAACCCTTAATTTTGCCTTTTAAGAGTTTCTCATTTTTCTTAAACTTCGTATTTGCTTGATTCGGATTTTCTGTCACACTTATAATTCAAAATGTCATCTTGACATTAGTCTAATTTCCAAACCAATTTGATGCATTATTTTCATCAATTTCCGAAAGGATCAAAATCTACCTCGTTCTCTTTGGCCATGAATGCATGATCAGCTTCATACTTCTCATCTAGTGATTTCTAGCATACATTCTTGACTGGCAGCTCCTTTTCGATGAACATTCTAGTCGTATGTGATCGATGTCGTATAGTCGATCAAAACTATTAATAATAGAGTGCCTAATCACCCTTAATAGTAAATGTTAAGAAGGGTGTCAAATCTCATAGGGAATCATAGGGAAGTGCTAGTAACGATTAACCTAAGAACATTAAACATTGAAAAGTAAATTGCTTGATTAACTGAATTGAGAAATAATTAAATTAACAACATAAAAGTTTAGGTTTCTAACAATCTTGGGGAGAAAAGCAATCCACTTCGAGATTTTGGGTTGGCAAAGTTATATTTACTTAGTTAAACCTATTAAGAAGTCATTAATGGTGTCCAACACATGATAAGATCTAAGTGATAATTATGGATTAAAGCTTAAAGGATCTCATTCACATATTCAGTAATTTAAATTATGTAACCCTAATTCTAATAATCAATCACACAATAAAAACCAAGGTTATGGAATACTAAAATTAGGTTTAAACATAATCAAATCATTAATTAATCAAATCATGAATTGAATCCAATAGAACTTAAAAGGTTTAAGATCCAATCTCAAATCTAGGTTACAAACTAAGAAAAACAAACACTTACATAAACCCGTCCCTTGAAGTGAATCAAAATTGATTATCCTTGCATCATCATTGATTCTTCAACATAGCTGTAATCGGTCATGTGAATCTGGATGAACTTGATATTGGAAAGCTTTGGAATGGAGAAAAATGGTTGCATCCTTGATTGTAGTGTAGAGAGGTGTATTTCATTCTAGGGTTAATTCCTCTTTAAAACCTATTAAATTAGTTCAAAATCCACCAAAACGCGATGTCTGGCGTCGGTGGCGCCTACCAGCATCAGTTGGGCTGAAAGTTGCTGACCAACGTTGGTTACTGACGTTGTTGGCATTGGTGGTGCCAATATTGGCGTCGGTGGCTCTGGCTGCTGCAAAAACATGAATTTTTCATTTGTACCTTTTCGAGATCTTTCCGTTGATAGGTCGTAGGTCCTGTAACTCTTTTTTTAGCTCAAGTTATGCATGTTTTAAGTTACTGTGGTCTTACAACTTCTCTTTCACCTTTCTTTAGCCCACAAACACAAAAATATCCCAAAAGTAAGTCTATTTCTCATAAATTAAAACGTAAAACACGGAAATAAAGCCATTAAACATTAAACTTTCACCAGCCGATCACAATCCCCACACTTACGTTTTGTTTGTCCTCAATCGAAGGTCAATTATAGTTTATAAACCCGATATTGAAAATAAACCTTACTTATCATTTACCAAGTCTCAGTTAAGGTCCAAGATCATACCCTTATTCACAAGACTTACATCATTCAATAGATTTACATTCTAAAAGTTAATTATATTGAAGTAACCAAGGAAATCACCCAACTAGCCCTAACTTGCTTTTGACATTTATTATCATGCACACACACACCTCACGATATTTCACTCCTCTTGATTAATTTTGAACTAGTAAAATATGTACTAGTATAACCATTTAAAACAAAATATACCATCTTCATTACATAGGCTTGTATATTAATCACACCTCCACCAGCTTACATAGATCTTGCATATATCTAAAGGACTTATGGGTTTTCAGGCTTAGGTAAAGGTAGGGAATTTTAGCTTTTAAGAGTGGTTAAACCAAACAGAAAAATGAACCGGACTATAAAACAATCCTTATTAACATGACTAACAGAGCTATATCACTTTGCTCCATTCTAAACAACTACTTTTTCTTTCTCCTTTCTTTCATTTAATTTTCATTTTCAGCATACTTTTTTTCTTTTTTTTCATAATATAAGGTTGACTTTAGATGCTCCTTCACTTTGAATGTTTCACAGTCGGTTATCAACTAACAACTTGAGCTTTATACAGCGGGTTTAACAAAACAAATGGCTTGAGGCTCGACATGGTTACTAATGGTTAGGATAGATAACAATAAACAAAAGATAACAAGTAAGAAGGTTCCTAAATTTCCTTTGTCATGTATGTGCAAACATTTTAGTACTATAAGTGGACCTTAGCTGCCACTTTCCATTTGGAGAGAGCCTTACATGCAAGTTTTTAGAGTTCTAGAGAGAGAGGGACACCATTTATATAGAGAGAGAAGGCTTGGAGTTTCAAGTAAAAGGTAAAGCTTTATGCCTCTATCATCATCAACAAGCATAGATCTTCATCCATGAGCATGTTTATGTTGAGATCTCATGATAGGTTTTCCACCTTTATGTAGGAGTGTGTAGATCTTGGGTTTTGACGTTTGTTCTGGGGTTTGCTCTCAAAAACTATTAAAGGGATTTCTAAATTCCTTACTTTTTGTGTTTTTCAATGATTTTAGGGATGATATGCATGCGTATACATGTTTTACATGTAATCTAAGAATTTTATATATAAAGTTACCACCTTCATTTCTAGAGTTCATGTTATGTTAATTTTATGTTTGAGTTCAAAGTCTATGTAAGAGCCCTAGAATAGATGTTATTGTTTTAATAATTTTCATGAAATGTTAATGGTATAACTATGCATGATTTCCATCATAACTGTATTTGTTAGCCACTAGTCATAGTGCCAACTTCGTCGAAGGTGACTACTACCCGCATTGAGAATTCATCTGCATTGACTACTTAGATTTTCTAAGTACGGATGTGTGCGGATGAGTATTTTGTTCCCCGCATTGGGTTTACTCAGCCGCATTGCCTCTAACGAAACAAATAATTAGCCAAATAGATAAAGTTTATCCATATTAGAGTTTACTCATCCGCTTCAAAGTGCGATTACTCAAATTAAAGTTTACTTACTTGCATCAAAGAACTATTACTTGAATTTAAGTTTACTCCCCCGCATCAAAGCATTGTTAACCGTATTAAGTTTCACTCATCCATATTGAATAGCTATTTCCCATGTTGGGAAATACTCACACGCATTCAGTAATAACTATCTGCATTAACCACATATAGAATACTTCCCTATGTTCACCTAAAGTCCTAATACGAGAACTCATGCTTAGTTATGCCTAGTGTTTCTAATCAAGATCAATGCGTTAGAAAGGGTTTCAATCTTCTTTACACTTACCCAAGCCTTGCCTTATGCAAGCATTTGATTGTCTTGCTTAGTGCATCGCATGGTATTGGTAGCTTGCTTTGTGCTAGCATTTGATTGCCTTGCTTAGTACATTGCATGGTTATGGTAGCTTGCTTTGTGCTATCATTTATAATAGATGGATTTGTGCAAGCATTTATCACAGTAGCTTGGTTTGTTCTAGCATTCCCAGTAGCTTCCTTTGTGCTAGCATTCATAGTAGCTTGTCGCATGTTCGCGTTTGACTGCCGTACTTAATTGCATGGCATGATCACTATATGTTACCCATTATGATTTTTACTATATATGAAAGATATGTTTACAAAGTATAGATGTTTCAATGATATATTATCTTAATGGATATGTTTTTTACACTATGGTCATTCTTCAAAGGTTTTAAAGGAATAATGACTAAATGTTCAAAGTTAAAAGGTAGAACTCACTTAGCAATGCTGACTTTTAGTATGCATGTCAGGTAAATCCAAATTTAGTTGAGCAATTAATGATTGGGCATGAAGAGGCTTTGGGATTTAAAGACTGGCATCCTGTTTCCAAATTTTATTATGCTATGAATGCTTTGAACAATGAACTATTTTATGGAATATATTAGTTTGAATGTGACTTGGTTGTTGATTGATTCTATAATTCCTGCATCCTATTAATATGAAATTTTCAGTTTAAGAATTATGGTTATGCTTATAAAACTAAGTGTGAAGTTGCCTGGAAACGAAGGGCCTTACAGAACTAGTTCTGAATCTAAGATAAACAAAGCTAGTTTAGACAAAGAATGCATGTGCAGGAAGATGCTCTATGGACATAAGAATGCAAGGCTAAGAATCGAGAGCTAAAGCAGCCTTTAATTGAATTGAAATATTTGACAGGAAACTATGCATTATAAAGAGGTGTAAGGGAGGTATGTGATAGCAACTATGTTGAAAGCTACCTCTCTAGAATTCAAGAAAATATCTAGAGGCAACTATGTTTGAAAAGTTCGTGAAGAATTAGTGTGATAGCAAATTCAAGATCTTACAACCATTACAGTCAAAGAGGAGGATATCCAAGACAAGGATTCACCCTATCATAAAAACACCATTGATTCACACAAGCTACATGCCTTTAATGACATTCAAAATAATGCCTATATCTATAAAGGTTCTTACTTGCCTAAAAAAATTTGTCAATTGTTACTATGATCTAAACACTGGAGAATTAGTGACATATGCCAAGGACAAGAGAATCTTAGAGCTTTTGAGCCTATGAGATTTTTTATTTTCAGCCAGAAGCCAGGAGTGCTTTTCCATAATCATATCCACTCTGATGGTTACAATGAAGTAAATGCAAAAGCCTTCCAAAGGGTAGTGACTCTAATTGTGGAGCCAATGCCTATGCCACCATAAAAGACTTAAAATATTTGGCAATAAAAGTTAAGGGGGGATTGCAAAACTAATAGATTAAGTCTATTTTTTATGTTTCTAAGCATTTTGTATATATAGAAAGGGTTCTTTCTATTGATGTTATAATAATCAAAAGTAAACTTGTCAAAAGGGACATTGAAACTACACTTGCTCTGCAATGAAACTTTTAGTCTAAGTATACTTTCTATTGTTGACATATAGTTTTGACATCCTTATTTTTCACTATAAATAGCTCATAATTGTTACTCTTTTGTGTGTGCATGAAACCCTATTGTGTAACAACAATTTAGAGAGAATACATTAGTATTTTGAGTGTAACTTATGCTTTGTGCTTATTTTTCATCCTTATTATATTCTCTTTGTTTGTTTATTTATGTATCCATGAGTTTGAGTGATTACACAACATATACACACAGATTCAACATGTATGAGTGTGATAATTTAATTTTATGGTTTTGGTCCCTTGTTAGGATCTACATAAAAGCACTTTGTTGACTATCAAAGTTTACATTTGTACTTTTATGGTGTTTTATGTTCATCACTTAAATGATGAATTATTTTTGTCCTTCGTTTTTAGGTGTTTCTATGTTGCCATTTGACTACTAGCACCACATGCATGCAACTCTAATAGAGCATCAATTCTATAAAGTAATTAGGGGTGATAACAGTTACAAATATTAAAGATTTGTGAAGATCTAATAATCTATTATGAACAACCCCAAACTACAGGTTGAGATAAAATGCTCTATACCATAATAGAATATAAGCCAAAAATAGGAAAGATCAGTAATACACTAACTATTGAAACGAAGCCAGAATTAAAGGCACCCCACATTTGATTTGAAAGAATCCTCACAAAATTCAATTTGAAACAATCCTTCTTGCTCCTTTAAATTTGGACCTTGAAGCAAGTGGCAGAATAACTTTTTCTTCATATTACGGACTATCATATCCATGTTGCAAGCTTCGTCCAGGGAAACGCAACTAGGAAAACTATTAGTTTCAAACAGGAATCAAAGGCTAGTTGGAAAATTTTAAATTCATACATACATGCATGCATAAATACATACATATATACATATACACATAGATATATGTGTATATATAGAGTAAGGTTCAAATGTTAACTCACTCTTCACACATTAACTTGCGTCACCGGTCAAGATCTGTAAGGCCCCGTTCCTGGGAAACCTCACAGCTGGTCATTTATAAAACTTTACACATTAAAATACCTTGAAGTAAGAAATGATAGCAGCAGAATAATTAAACAAAAACCATTTCAGGCATTGATAATAACTTTTGCCAAGAAATACATCGTTGTTACAAGTTACAAAAGGAACATTTAGTTATATTACAAGACAAAAATATCATTTTAGCATGACATGGATGCCAGTCCTTATTTACCAAGTAGCTTCAACCTTGTGCCATCCCTAGCAACATCATTACCTGCCAACTGATATGCATATAAAAAGTCAGCGTTGTTGAGTGAGTTCTAGTTTGATAATATAGAAAATATACTTTTTGTAAACTTCACTTGGTGATCATCCATCATTATACGTAATCTTTGATTAGGAAATTCGTTATCTTTCTTTCTTCCATTATCTTTCTCTTTTATTAACTAGGATTGTACAAAGCAAGAGCCTATATAGTTGGTTGGCAACAAATGCCGAACCCCTATCGGCAAACGTTTATCATGGTAGCTAACCATTCGACAGTTGACCCACACTGCTAGGCACGAAGCCTGCTCATGAATACGGGTCCCATTGATTTATTGGTCAATCCCCAGGATTAGACCCCAGATGTGCATCCTGAATCAGCCACACATGTAACGCCCGGAAAAATTCAGAAAGAAGAAAAGAAAAGAAAGTAAGGGAGAAAAAGAGTATTATCTTAAAGCAAGGGGTTAAAAGTGTGCAAGGGGCAGACTTGCCCATAATGGGATTTAAAAAGGAGTAAGGCCGCCCATACTTCTTTTCTCACACACACTTCGGTTGAAAAAGGAAAGAAAGAAGTCTTAACCGGTTTCTAGAGAGAGAAAGAAGAAGTTCGTCAAGAAGGTAAGATTTTTCTAGTGTTTTCTTCTTGATTTTCAGTGGGTTTGAACTTCTAGACCGATCTTTATGTGTTTTCTTTGTGTTTTGCAGCTTGTTTTTATGTGTTTACGTACTAGAACTCTAGGTAGCTCTCAGGTTTGAGGGGTTTTCACTTGAAAGCTGTTAGAGGTGAGTTCTAGATCCCCTTTTTTACATGTTTCTGCTTGTTTGGGGCTGGTATGCATATTAAACTGTTGTTTTCTGTACCAAAGCTGTGAATCTTCCATTAAAGTACGGCTATGTATGGTTGATATGCGTTTCTAAAAGGATTTCCATGTTATTGTGTGATTTTTTGTTAAGTCTAAGTGTGTATCATGTTAGATCTATGCTTAGAATATGTTAGAATGATGTTTGGGGACTGGAAAGTGCGTTTGATGCATTGCAGGAGATTAGTTATAGTGTTCGTTGTGGACACTTAGGATATGCATGTGTCCGTTGTGGACTTGGTACGTCCGCTGTGGACACTTAGAAAAATTATGCATGTGGTCCGCTGTGGACATTGAGATAAATCTTGCATGTTGTCCGCTGTGGACTTTACACGTCCGCTGTGGACACTTAGACAAATCTTACATGTTGTCCGTTGTGGACTTTACACGTCCGTTATTAACACTTAGTAAATTTTATGATCTGTCCGCTATGGACTTTGTTCATCCACTGTGGACTTTGTTCATCTGCTGTGGATACTTAGAATGTTTTAGTCATGTGTTGTGGACTTTGGCTGTCCGCTATGGACACTTAGAAAATCTTAAGCCATCCGCTGTATATTTGTTCATGCACTAGACACTTAGAATTTTTCTGAAATTTTGGGAAATAGAATTTAGTGTTAAGTCATGATGTTTTATGATGGTTTATGCCTGTTAATGTTATGTATGCTTGTGGGCTGTTGATGATGTTCCATATTATGTATCATAATGTGACTTTACGTGGTGTGATATGTGCTTATGTACGTAAAGCATTATTGTAAAGAAAGTGAAAGATAAAGATAATGAAAAGTGGAATGTAATGAATGAATGAAAGTCTTGCAAGCAAAATGATTGGAGGTTCACAACCATTGGTTTGTTAGCTCAACTGTGTGTGGTTTGGCTAACCCATGAGGATGCACACAAGGGTCAATCTTTGTGATTGGCTAATATGTACGAAACGGGACCCTTGTCGCTTGCCCCGGTACTGGATTCATCTTCATGCAGAATGTTAGGGGTCTATTTATAGACTTCAGCCCAGTACCAGCTTCGTGCATAATGTTTGGGGTATAGCATACGACATTGGTCTATATAAAAGAAAAAGATAATAAAGTACGAAACGAACGATTATGAATGATGATGAAAGATAATAAATGATTATTATCAAGATGTACGTATGATGTGTGATCATGAACGAAAGTAAAGAAAATGTTTTTATCAAAAGTAAAGTATTTTATTATACAAACTAGAACTCACACAGCACCGCTGACTTTTTATATGCATATCAGTTGGCAGGTACTCAATGATGCTGAGAAGGTGCAGGCATGGATGCATAAGCTACTGGGGATGATTCGAGTCTGGCATCCATATTTTGAAATGTCAATGTATTAATACAATATTTGGGTTGTAAACAAAATGATATGATAATTTGATATGTTCTTATTTATTAATGAAAGTTAAATTTCCGCTGCAAAAAGATGTGTTTTATATTATTTATGCGATGATTGACCAACTGTAAGCATCGAGGTCGTGTACCTCATTCCATTTATCATAAGGGTCCAGGGGTAATATTCATTAAGTTTCACTGTCTTCTTTTATTTCTTTGTGTCCACTTGGTTATGAATAATACTTTTAAGATATTCATCGCCTTATAATCACATAACATGAAACATAATAAATATTATTCATAACAGCAGGCCATAAGAAAAGAATCAAACATTAGAAACATTAAACAAGCATAATCTTTCCTTATACGTAAGTACTTAACACTTAAATTCTATTCCCAAAATTTCAAAATAATTCTAAGTGTCCACAGCGCATGAGTAAGTTATACAACGGATGGCTTAAATGCTAAGTGTCCATAGTGGACAGCTAAGGTCCATAGCGGACGACCAAATCCACAGCGGATGGCTAAGGGTTCACAGCGGACATGTATTGTCCACAGAGGATGACTTAAAACATTCTAAGTGTCCACAGCGGTCAGCCAAGTCCACAACGAATAGTCTAAATGCCTAAGTGTCCACAGCGGACATGCAAAGTCCACAGCAGCCATGCAAGTCCACAGCGGACAGTCTAATTGTCTTAAGTGCCCACAGCGGACACTTTATCCATGCTCAAGTGTCCACAGCGGACGGCTAGTGTCCATAGCGGACACCAAGTCTATCACCTGCGATTCAACTTATGCATTTCCTAGTCCCAAATATCATTTCTAAACATACCCTTAGCATAGATCTATCAAGATACACACTTAAACATAATATACAAACATTCAACATCATGGAAATATTTAAAACACATACATTTTCGTAAAAAGTCATTTTAACAGTGGAAAACATAGTTTTGCCCAGTAACATCATTTTTCAGTACACATATCAGCCCTAACAAGTAAAAAACAAGTAAAAGTGGGGATCTAGAACTCACCTTAACAGCTTTCGAGTCAAACACAGCAAACCCGAGAGCAATACCTGGAGTTCTAACACCTAAACACACAAAAAGAAGCAACTAAACACATAGAAACACACAAAGATCGGTCCAAAAGTTAAAACCCAACTGAAACCGAGAAGAAACACCTTAAAAATCTTACCTTCTTGAAGAATACTTCCACTCTCTCTTTCTCTAGAACCGGATGGAGCTTCTTCTCTCTTTCCAGTCGATAATTATGCATGAGAGAGAGGGGTATGGGCAGCCATATCACCTTTTTGAACCCATTATGGGCAGGTTTGACCCTTGCACGCTTTTAGCCCCTTGCTTTTGAAATAATATGTTGTTTGCTACTTTACTTTTATTTTCTCTCTTTTTTTTAAATTTTCGGGTGTTACAAGTCTACCCCCTTATACAGGTTTCGTCCCCGAAACCTGTCACTCCTTAAAGAGATCTAGGTAGTGTCATCTCATTTCTTCCTTGTTTTCCCAAGTGGACTCTGACCCCTTCCTATGTCTCCACTGTACTTGCACAAGTGGAACCACTTTATTCCTCAGCCTTTTCTCCTTTTTATCAATGACGACCACTGGTTGCTCCACGTAATTGAGCCGTTCAACTACCTCGATATCCTCAAGTGGCACGATCATATCTTCATCGGCTAAGCACTTCCTCAGATGAGATACATGGAATGTCAGATGAATTCCACTTAACTCATCGGGTAACTCTAACTTGTAAGCCACCTCTCCTACTCGAGCAATGATTCGGAAAGGCCCTGTGTACCTTGGGCTTAACTTTCCTTGCTTTTTGAACCGGATGATCCCTTTCCAAGGCGAGACCTTCAACATAACTCTATCACCCACCTTGAATTCGATTGGTCTACGTCTCTTGTCGGCATATGAATTCTGTCTGTCCTTCGCTGCCTTCATAAAGGCCTTATTCTTTTCCAACTTTTCAGTCGTAGCCTTGATCACCTCAATGCTCCCTAACTCCTTTTGCCCTATGTCACCCCAACATACAAGCGTTCTACACTTCCTACCGTATAGAATCTCATATGGAGGCATACCAATGCTGGCATGATAACTGTTGTTATATGAGAACTCAGCTAACGGTATGTGTTCGTCCCAACTTCCACCAAAATCAATGATGCATGCTCGAAGAATATCCTCAAGTGTCTAAATGGTTCTTTCTGACTGACCATCTGTCTAAGGATGGTAAGCCCTACTGATATGTAACCTCGTCCTCATCGCCTCATGAAATCTCTTCCAAAACTTAGATGTAAACTGAGTGTCACGGTCAGACACGATAGACACCGGTACACCATGATGAGTCACAATCTCTTTGATGAACAGATCTGCCAATCTCTCAGATGAATATGTCTCATGGATAGGCAGAAGGTGAGCACTCTTCGTCATACGATCAACTATCACCCATATGGCATCGTATCCCCTTGTCGTACGTGGCAACTTCGTAATCAAATCCATGGTGATATGTTCCCACTTCCATTCGGGTATACCCAAGGGTTGGATCTTTTCGTATGGCTTCTGATGCTCCGCCTTCACTTGCAAACAAGTAAGGCACTTAGTCGCATACTTCGCTACGTCGCGCTTCATTCCTGGCAACCGGTAATCTTTCTTCATATCCTGATATATCTTCATGGCACCGGGGTGAATCGAATATCAAGTCTTATGAGCCTCATTCATGATCTTTCCTTGTAGATCTCCATAACAAGGAATCCACGTCCTCCCGGATTGGGTTTGAACACCGAGAGTGTTCTCACCTAACTCGAAGACTAGGCCTTTCATCCTTTCAGAGTTAATATGATCTTCTTTCAGTGCTTCATCCTAGAATTCTTTGACCTACTTCTTCACATCAGAGGTCATAACCAACTGATAAGCCTTCACTCATATCGGCTTGGGTCTCTCCTTTCGGCTAAGGGCATCTGCCACCACGTTGGCCTTGCCCGGATGTTTGTGGATATCGCAATCATAGTCCTTGATAAGCTCCAACCATCTCCTTTGCCTCATGTTCAAATCCTTCTACTCTAAGAAGTACTTCAAGCTTTTGTGGTCAGTGAAGATGGTGCACTTCGTCCCGTACAAGTAGTGCCTCCAAATCTTCAATGCAAAGACCACGGCCGCCAACTCCAAGTCATGAGTAGGGTAGTTAGCCTCATGGATCTTCAACTGTCAGGACGCATAAGCTATAACCCTCCCTCGTTACATCAACACGCAACCCAATCCCGAATAAGAAGCATTCGAATATACCACCAAGTCTTCGCTTTCTTTGAGCAACGCCAAGACATGAGCTTGAGTCAATATCGTCTTTAGCTCTTCGAAAGCATTATCCTGCTCTAGACCCCATACGAACTTCACATCTTTACGGGTCAACTTGGTCAATGGTGAAGCTATCTTGGAGAAGTCTTGGATGAATTTTCTGTAATAGGCCACCAAACCCAAGAAACTACGGATCTCGGATGGCGTCTTTAGGGACTTCCAATGCATCACTGCTTCAACTTTCGCGGGTCTACCATAATCCCTTCAGGATTAACCACATAACCCAAAAATTGAACCTCTTTCAACCAGAACACGCATTTGGAGAACTTGGCGTATAGCTTCTCTCTTCTAAGCGTCTCCAACACCTCGTGGATATGACTAGAATGCTCTTCTTCGCTCTTTGAATAAATCAGGATGTCATCAATAAACACGATCATTGATTTATCTAGCATGGGTTGACACATCCGATTCATCAAATCCTTAAAAGCAGCTGGCGCTTTGGTTAAACCAAAGGACATCACGAGAAACTCGTAATGCCCATTACGTGTGCGAAAGGCTATCTTAGGGATATCCTGCTCCTTCACCTTTAGTTGATGATACCCCGATCGAAGGTCTATCCTTGAGAACCACCTGGCACCTTAGAGCTGATCGAACAAGTCATGAATCCTTGGTAATGGATATCGGTTCTTCACAGTCAACTTGTTCAACTCATGGTAGTTAGTGCAAATCCTCATGCTACCATCCTTCTTCTTCACAGACAAGACCGGAGCACCCCACAGAGAGACACTCGGTCAAATGAACCCTTATCTAATAGCTCTGCAGCTGAATCATCAATTCCTTCATCTCGGATGGAGCTAGACGATACGGAGCCATAACAATAGGTTGGGCATCGATCTCGCGGTCCGGTGGCACACCTGGTAGATCCTTCGAGAACACATCTGGGAAGTCACATGCTACCGATACGTCCGTCAATCGTGGTACTGACGCATCCACATCCTTCATGTAGGCTCGATAGGCACCACTTCCACGTCTCATACACTTCTCTCCCACAACCATCGGAATTACTTTCGGGATCGTACTAACTCTATCACCGTAGATCGTCACCGAACTCCCATCAGGTGCGGTCAATCGAATCATCTTCTTTCGACACGCGATGTTTGCCTCATAGGCTGCTAGCCAATCCATCCCTAGAACTACATCAGATTCGCCTAAGGGAATCACAAATAACCTAGCAGAGAACCTATGGCCTTTTAACTCTGTGGCATAATCTTCTACTATATCAAAAATCCTAGTAGACTTAGCAATGGCAGTTTCTACATTGAAGGGCTCATCAATCTTCCTACTCCTAGCAGGCAACTTATCACAGAAGGCAGCAAAAATAAAACTCCTACTAGCACCAAAATCAAAAAGTACAGAGGCATAAGTCTAGTTTACTAGGAATGTACCAGGCATGACATCAAAGTCCCCCCTAGCCTCTTCCCGGGTCATAGTGAATGCTCTGGCTTCAGCCCTTTGCCGTTCCTTCTCCTTCTCAATCCCCTTCCTTACCCCGGAGTTCTCAGCCCTTGGCTTCTTGAAGTCCCTGCTCATATGCCCCTTCTCGCCACAGTTGTAACACCTCACCACGTGATAATCTCTTGCCATGTGGCTCTCCCTCCTACACTTAAAGCAGAGATTCGATACCCACCTACATTCTCCTGCATGCCCCTTCCCGCACTTCTTGCATACCTTCACTCCTAACTCGGTTGCAGCCACCTTGCGACTCTCTACCTTAGCCTTTTTGCTCTTGGCAGGGAAACTGCCACTACCAAAACGTTTTCCACTCTAGTTCTCCCTTCTCCTCTTATCTTCCCTTACAACCCTGATGACCCCAGTCACCACAGATGGCAAAACCATGTGCATGACTTGATAAACCCCCTCAACTATAGCCTCCTTCACTAAGGCCGTCGGATTAACGCTCTCATTCCCACCTTCATGGTGATGAAGCTCGAGCCATTCAGGTGCCATTTGGGCAATCTTAGCCTTGTTCCTCATGACACGTGGCCCAACACCACGTCCACCACGACCTTCACCTCGAGAAGCCTTCGAAGATCTACCACCAGCCATCTCTAAACACTATAAGATTCAAACACCAACACTATCATTCAAGGTAATAGCTCAGATTATGTCAAGTATAGTAAGTCCCTAATTACAGTGGCTAGTTATGATTAGCTACTTACTTTACTCTTCATTCCCTAAGCATTTCCTATCCTGACTACATCAGCATCCAAATCTACTAGGCACATAAATCAAATAGCACACGCACATAATACTAGTTAACTTTAAGAAAATTACCTGATGGCACGTAGCTACTTGCGCTGGCATCCCTCCATTTTGGTCCTATTTTCAGTTTAAGTTTAGGTTTTGAAAATAATTTACCCAATTCTTTTAAACTTTGGTTGTGATACCAACTTATAAGGCTCCATTCCTTGGAAACCTCACAGCTGGTCATTCATAGCACTTTACACATTAAAATACCTTGAAGTAAGAAATGACAGCAGCGGAATAGTTAAACAAAAACCATCTCATGCATTGATAATAACTTTTTCCAAGAAATACATCGTTGTTATAAGTTACAAAAGAAACATTTAGTTGTATTACAAAACAAAAATCTCATTTCAGCATGACATGGATGCCAGTCCTTATTTACCAAGTAGCTTCAACCTTGTGTCATCCCCAGCAACATCATTACCTGCCAACTGATATGCATATAAAAAGTTAGCATTGCTAAGTGAGTTCTAGTTTGATAATATAGAAATATACTTTTTGTAAACTTCACTTGGTGATCATCCATCATTATACGTAATCGTTCATAAGGAAATTCATTATCTTTCTTTCTTTCATTATCTTTCTCTTTTATTAACTAGGATTGCACAAAGCAAGATCCTATATTATTGATTGGTAACAGATGCCGAACCGTTGTCGGCAAACGTTTATCATGGTAGCTAACCCATCTACAGTTGACCGACACTGCTAGGCACGAAGCCTGCTCATGACTACGGATCCCATTGATTTATTGATCAATCCCCAGGATTAGACCACAGATGTGCATCTTGAATCAGCCACACATCAGTTGAGCTAACAACAATAGGGTCGTGCACCTCATTCCATTGTGCTTGCAAGGCTTTCCATTTATCATAATGGCCCGGGAGTAACATTCTTTAATTTCCACTGTCTTTTTTATTTCTTTGTGTCCACTTGGTTATTAATAATACTTTTAAAATATTCATCACCTTATAATCACATAACATGAAACATAATAAATATTATCCATAACGGCAGGCCATAAGAAAAGAATCAAACATTAGAATCATTAAACAAGCATAATCTTTCCTTATACATAAGTACTTAACATAAAAATTCTATTCTCAAAATTTCAGAATAATTCTAAGTGTCCACAGCGTATGAGTAAGTTATACATCGGATGGCTTAAATGCTAAGTGTCCACAGCGGACAACTAAGGTCCACAGTGGATGACCAAATCCACAACGGATAGCTACGGGTTCACAGCGGACATGTATTGTCCACAGCGGATGACTTAAAACATTCTAAGTTCCCACAGCGGACAGCCAAGTCCACAGCAGTCAGCCAAGTCCAGAGCGGTCAGCCAAGTCCACAGCGGACGAGCAAGTCCATAGCGGACAGTCTAAATGCCTAAGTGTCCACAACAGATATGCAAAGTCCACAGCGGACATACAAGCCACAGCAGATAGTCTAATTGTCTTAAGTGTCCACAGCGGCCACTTTATCCATTCTCAAGTGTCCACAGCGGACGGCTGGTGTCCACAGCGGACACCAAGTCTATCACTTGTGATTCAACTTATGCAGTACCTAGTCCTAAATATTGTTTCTAAACACACCCTTAGCATAGATCTATCAAGATACACACTTAAACATAACAAACAATCATTCAACATCATGGAAATCTTTAAAACACATACATTTTCGTAAAAAGTCATTTTAACAGTGGAAAACATAGTTTTGCCCAGTAACATCATTTTTCAGTACACATATCAGCCCTAACAAGTAGACAACAAGTAAAAGATGGGATCTAGAACTCACCTTAACAACTTTCGAGTCAAACACAGCAAACCCGAGAGCAATACCTGGAGTTCTAACACCTAAACACATAAAAAGCAACTAAACACATAGAAACACACAAAGATCGGTCTAGAAGTTAAAAGCCAACTGAAATCAAGAAGAAACACCTTAAAAATCTTACCTTCTTGAAGAATTCTTCCACTTTCTCTCTCTAGAATCGGATAGAGCTTCTTCTCTCTTTCCAGCCGATAATTGTGCATGAGAGAGAGGGGTATGGGTGGCCATATCACCTTTTTGAACCCATTATGGGTAGGTTTGACCCTTGCATGCTTTTAACCCCTTGCTTTTGAAATAATATCCTATTTGCTCCTTTACTTTTCTTTTCTCTCTTTTTTTTTAGAAATTTTCGGGTGTTACAAGATCAATCAAAATCATTATTCTTTTTGTTTGAATAACCTCATTACACAAATATAATATTATGTACTTTTATGTATATGTGTACATTTACAAGCGTAAAAAAGTTATAAAAGATGTAAGTTACATTTACACCAGTGTAAATATGTGTCGGAGTAAGAACGGTATAAGTTAACTACACACGTTAAACTTTTATACACTTACAAATTTGCACATATACATAAAAGAACATAATGTTGTATATGTGTAAAGTTGTTATTAAATAAAATAATGATTTTGATTGAAATTGATGAGCTCACACTTGAATCAAAATAAAAGAGGGTTAACATTCGTTCCCTTCCCTATAATATATATATATATATATACACACACATATATATATATATATACACACACATATATATATATATACACACATATATATATATATACACACACATATATATATATATATATATATATATATATATATATATATATATATATATATATATATATATATATGTATATGTATATATATATATATATATATATATATATATATATATATGTATGTATGTATGTATAGGGACATTTAATTGAGAATTATAAATATGTAAAGAATCACTTTAAACTATTGTATTATTTATTAAATAAATTAATTAAAATGCTTACAATTTTACTACTTTTTAAGATATATTTTTTAAGATACAATATCTATCGTCTTTTAATAATGTGCAAATATACACCCGTATTGTATTGCATATATGAATATTTTATAGATTTTCCAAAAGAATTAAGGAGAGATGTGATAAAATTAAAGAAGCAATGGAAGATAAAATAGAATTGTCCTCTTTTTTTATTACCAATTGAAACGTTATATACATTGCTTAAGTGGTGCTTATTAGTTCTTTACATATTTGTGGTTTTTAATAGAATATATCCATATATATAGATACATATGTACAACCTTAAAGCATGAATAAAGATTGAAGGGGAATTCAAAATTTGAAAAACAATACTGCCCTCTCAACAAAAACCTAGGTCATCACTGTTGAAGCCTTATATTGAAGATAATAGTTATTGCATGACAAAGACGTAATGACATGTCAAAGTTGGTGGTCTTTTTTATGTAGCAGTTGGTGTCCTTTTTATAATAGTTTTTATTTTATGTACTCTTGTTTCAGGCTAGTAACTACTTTAATAGCGGGTGATAAGTGGTAGTTTATGTCCTTCTTTTTCTCAGTTGTGGGTCATGGTTTCAATCATGTATTTCTTTTTCATTTTGAGTGGTCAATGAACTGGTCGATCCTTACTTTTGTTTTATTTCCATATTTGTGTCATTGTGTTGCTGTCTTTGAAACCAACATTCTGGTATCAGAGCCAGGTTGTGTTAAAGTAGAAGGCATTCGAACCCTTGGCGTTTCTTGAAGATCCATCATGGCAAGCAATACATCAATTCAAGCTCCTCTTCCAATATTTAAAGAGGATGGGTATGAATTCTGGAGTATCCGTATGAAAACCCTTCTCATGTCACATGATCTGTGGGATTTTGTCTCCACAGCGTTCAACCAAAATGATGGAGATCAGCAGAGGTATAGAGAGAATAGAATGAAAGATGCAAAAGCTTTGTCTTTGATTCAGCAAGCAGTCCATGATGATGTGTTTTCCTGAATTGCAGCAGCTACCTCAGCAAGGGAAGCCTGGACCCTGTTACAGATTGAATTTCAAGGAGATTCAAAAGCAAAGATGGTAAAATTACAAAGCCTGAGAAGAGAGTTTGAAACTCTTCAAATGAAAGAAGGAGAACGTATTGCTGAGTTTTTGTCTAAGGTTAAGAAAGATTGTGAATCAGAAGAGGTCGTATGGTGAGATGGTTACAGATCAAACCATAGTTGAAAGGGTGTTGAGAAGTTTACTAGTAGATGGAATCATGTGGTCACAGCTATAGAGGAGTCAAAAGATCTCTCCATGTTGACCTATGATCAACTCATGGGTTCTCTGCAAGCTCATGAAACCCGTGTAAATCGAGGGAAGGAATCAGTTACAGAGAAGCAAGCCCTTCAAGTGGCTGCTATGCGTGAAGAAGACAAAAATGGGAACTTTCGAGGTAGAGGACGAGGAGGATCTCGTGTTCGAGGTAAGGGAAGAGGAAGAGCAGGTGGTAGAGGAAGAAGCACTATTCAGTGCTATAATTGTAACAGATTTGGCCATGTTCGGGCTAATTGTTGGAATGAACCACAAGCACAGGTGATGGTTGAAGGAGAAGAAGATGACGAAGACTATCGGTTGTTTATGGCTATGACGTGTGAGAAAGAAGAACCGGCAAGTCACATATGGTTTCTTGATAGCGGGTGCTCGAACCACATGACCGGTAAAAAGAAACTATTCAAAACTTTACACAACACAGGTAAAATAAATATGAAAATGGGAAATGGAGAAAGTATAAGAGTAGAAGGAAAAGGATTGGTCCAAGTAGAGGTTGATGTTGGAAAATATAAGCTCTTAGATGATGTGCAATATGCTCCTGAGTTAAGCTACAACCTACTAAGTGTAGGTCAACTGATGGATGTGGGCCACTCGTTGCTTTTTGATGAGGGCAAGTGCACCATTACACATAAACAACTAGGGAAAGTTGTGATGAGAATTCCTATGTCTAGAAATAGAATATTTCCATTGGATGTTTCTCAAGTACAAAAAGGGAAGGCTTTGGCTACTATGCAATCTGAGAACTCTCTGCTTTGGCACCAAAGATATGGTCACTTGCATGAAGAAGGATTAAGGCTACTGAGTGAAAAGCGAATTGTGAAGGGGTTACCAAAGATTAACTCGTGGCCATTCTGTGAAGGATGTATTCTCGGTAAGCAAACCCATCGATCATTTCCTAAACATGTTGAGAGAGCCTGACAACCCTTAGAGCTTGTTCATGCAGATGTTGTCTGACCAATTCCGAAAGAGTCTTTGGAGGTAGCAGTTATTTTCTCATGTTCACGAATGATTTCACACACATGACATGGGTTTATTTTTTGAAACGAAAGTTTGACTCCTTTGAGAGGTTCAAACAGTTCAAGTCGAAGATTGAAACAAAGACGGGTCAGAAACTCGTAAAGCTTCGTACAGATAGAGGCGGCGAATTTTGTTCAACCGAGTTTGATAATTTTTGTAAGGAGCACGGAGTAGGACGAGAGTTAACAGCCCCTTACACACCAGAACAAAATGGAGTGGCCGAACAAAAAAATAGAACAGTGTAGGAAATGGCGATGAGTATGTTACTAGAAAAGAACTTAGACTCTCGGTTTTGGGGTGAAGCTGTTGCAATTGTAGTATATATTCTGAATATTTCACCAACTAAAGCACTGCCTGGTTGAACGCCATTCGAAGCATGGTATGGAAAGAAGCTGGGAGTCGGTCATCTTAAAGTATTTGGGTGCCCTACTTACAGCCTCAAACCAAAACAACAGAGGAGAAAACTTGATCCAAAGTCGAAAATGTGTGTTTTTGTGGGATACTGCTCAAATTCGAAGGCATACAAGTTGTTTGATTTGGAGACAAAGTCAATTATCATCAGTAGAGATGTAGTGTTTAATGAACAAGAAAAGTGGTTGGCAAATTCTCAAGACAAAGATTGAATTCCCACTGGAGTTATACATGTGGATAGTGGAAGCATGAATGACAACTCAACAAACATACTTAAAGTGGATAACAATGGGAGCAAAGCACTAGTAGTGGATCAGTAAGTGAAAGTAGCGGATCAAATGCGTCAAGCCATGTAAATAGTAGCCATGCAAGCAATAGCAGTGATAGTGACACCTCACCACCGTCCAAGTTTTGACCTCTCTATGACATTTATGACAATGCAGTTCCCATGGAAGAAGGCGGTGATTCATGTCAATTTGCATTGTCTTTAATTGAACCCGTGACTTTCAAAGAAGCTATGGAAAATAAAGAATGGTTGGTAGCCATGGAAGCTGAGCTAAATTCATTGGAACGTCATCAAACATGGTCCCTTACCAGTCTACTAGAAACAAAAAAGGCTATTGGTCTCAAGTGGCTATTCTAACTAAAGTATGATGAGAATGGAGATATAAAAAAGTACAAGGCCCGTATAGTAGCAAAGGGATATGTTAAAGAAGCCGGGATCGATTTTGAAGAAATGTTTTCTCCGGTTGCAAGGTTCGAAACAATTAGACTGATTCTATCTCTTGCAGCTCAAAGCGGATAGACTGTTTACCAATTTCACGTCAAGTCCGCATTCTTGAATGGTGTTTTACAAGAAGAAGTTTATGTGACACAACCACCTAGTTTTGAGATACGTGGAAGTGAAGATAAGGTCTACAAGTTACATAAGGCTCTATATGGTCTTAAACAAGCTCCGCGGGTGTGGTATAGTAGAATGGATAATTACCTTGCTTCAAATGGGTATGAAAGAAGTGAAAATGAGCCCACTATGTATGTGAAACGTGGAAGAAACTCAGAATTTATTATCATTTGTGTGTATGTAGATGACATCATCTACACTAGCTCATCACAAGCAATGTTGGAAGAATTCAAATACAATATGATAAAAGAGTTTGAGATGATAGGTTTTGGAAAGTTACAATATTTCCTGGGTCTTGAAGTGAAGCAACAGGAAGATAGAATTTTTGTCTCTCAAAGGAAATACACAACTGATCTCCTCATACGATTTGTTGGAATTATATCTAGGTTCATGCATCAACCATCTCATGTTCATTTTGGTGCTGGAAAAAGAATACTAAGGCATCATGCAGGAACAGTCGGTTACGGTATTTGGTACAGTCAAAGGAAGAGCATCGAGCTTGAAGGTTATACGGATAGTGACTGGGCAAGTTCTTCGGAAGACATGAAAAGTATCTAGGCAAACGTGTTTACAATCTGGTCTGGGGTTGTCTCTTTGAGCTCAAAGAAGCAGGCCATTGTAGCTTTGTCAACCACAAAAGCCGAATACATTACGGCGGCAGCTGGAGCATGTCAAGTAGTTTGGCTTAGAAAAATGTTGAAGGAGCTAATGCATGAACAACTCAATGCTACAAGAATCTGTTGTGATAACATATCTGCAATTTTTTTAACAAAAAATCAAGCCTTTCATAATTGAACAAAGCATACTAGTATCAAGTACCATTACATTCGCTCCTTAACTGAAGATGGAGAAATCGTATTAGAGCCAATTGATACACATGATCAGACAGCAGATATCCTTACAAAAGCTTTGGGAGTGGAGCAATTTTGCTATTTGAGAGCTAAGCTAGGAGTAACCATTAAGGGAGGGTGTTGAAGCCTTATATTGAAGATAATGGTTACTGCATGACAAAGACGTATGCATGACATGTCAAAGTTGGTGGTTTTTTTTATGTAGCGGTTGGTGTCCCTTTTTATAATAGTTTTTATTTTATGTACTCTTGTTTCAGGCTAGTAACTGCTTTAGTAGTGGATGATAGGTGGTAGGTTATGTCCTTCTTTTTCTTAGTTGTGGGTCATGGTTCCAGTCATGTATTTCTTTTTCATTTTGTGTGGTCAATGAACTGGTCGATCCTTGCTTCTGTTCCATTTCCATATTTGTGTCATTGTGTTCCTGTCTTTGAAACCAACAATAACCACCGTCTCAAGAACTATGTGTCTCCATATTGCACGTTGTTGTGGTATTGGCGTTCTTGTTTTATAGTCAACTTTTAAAACCCATGCAGATACATCAAACTACCGAGGGAAAATTACACCAGTGCATTTATTGCCAAATTAGGGGGGGTGTTGTGCCTTTAACGCCGCGGTGAGGCGGTCGCCGAACACCACAGAGTTTTTAGTTGGAACATTTGTTGGTGGTAAATTATTTTCCACTGAATTCTTATTACAGACACAAAGTTTTTAGTTGGAGCTCGTTTTTGGTCTCCATGGGTCAACTAATCTTGCTGAATAAGCTTGCTAGACATTGGGTTTGTTGTAGTTTTTATGATTTAACTTCCTTCATTTGAAATTTTTCACTGTAAAACGTGTTTCGTTATTGAGTTTTTCGATTTAATACAGAGAGAGAGGAAGAAGAGGCCGTGAGAACATGACCGGGGATGAAAATGACGTCGAGAAGGGTGTGAGCTTTGACAACGAAGGTGGAATCCAATTTGCATACGCTTTCTTTGATTCTTTATTCTTCCGAATCTCCCATCATTAGTTTCAGTTTCTTTAGTTCATGTGGCCAAACTTCACAGGTTATGTATCGGTGATTGTTCTTAGTTTACTTCTATTTGCTTGAAGAAGAGAGAAAGGGCTAGGCTAGGGCATGGGATCAGCAACGATATAATTAAAAATTATTTGATATAATTACTCTTTCTTTAGAAACATTCTTAAGGCAATCATAATTGTACACAATGTGGCATATAGTGAATGCAATAAGAGACCATTAACTAATTGAAAACAAACTAACAGTGATATTTTACTAATAAGTTTTTGATTGAAATGGAAAACGATGAAAAGAATCAGTTACTGCAGTGAAATAAATGAACTGAATCAATAATTTTTATTTCATTAGACTGATGCCCATACTTAATCCTATAATTACAAATAATCATTCTCCTTTTTATTTAAAATAACTAAACACTATGTTTTCTTTTTGCTTATTTGGTTTATGATCAGATCTCAAATGGATAATGTGTCGCGTGGCTTTCGTTTTGTAGGAAATCTTCTCAAGGTACTTTATTCACTTTCTTTTTTATTTGTTTTACTTTTATTCAATAAGTGATTCAGCTTTTTTTTTTTTTTTTTTTTTTTTTTTTTTTTTTTTTTCAATCCTTTCCCTTAAACAAATATTTTTATTTGACCCATTTGTGATTAAAGTAACCTCTATGCCAGAATGTCGTTCTATAAGCAACAAAAAGGTTCATTTTTTTTTCAAATGTGAAAAACATTCTACTTTTAATATATGGAATAATGGACACAATTGAGATTCACATTATTTACATCTATTTTTGCAATTGAACATGTTGCATGTGCTTCTATTCTCATGTTTGATCGATAACTGGTACTTGGCAGGCAAAAGAGGCTGGTTGCACTTGTACTTACATGGGTGCTGCGCGGAGAGACTCAATAGGAAAGAAAACAACTTCTATCATATCCTGGAATACGTGACAAAAATAAGATTGTAAGCAAGTCTTTTATGTTAATTCTTGTGAATTTGATATTATGAGTAAAATAAAATATGAGTCAAAACAAACTATAAAGTAGGAAAAAAAATATTATAAATCAAGGTAAACTTAATGCAAGGGTAATGAACTATATAGGTCAATGTTTACTTGGATGCATGTAATTCACTTTTGCTCAATAAAAGAAACTCATTTTCAAAAACATTTAAAAAGGATATTCTGTACAAACTCAGGGTGTTAGTGTTTAGCTTTTATTTTATTATGAACATAGGACCAATAATCGAGTTATCATCGATATGTTTATGACAAATATTTTCGTGTTCGTGTTTTTGGATCTTGATTTTTAAACTACCACGTTTATAATTGATATTTTTTTGTGTTTGTTATTATTTAAGTTATAACATACATAAACCACAATGATTCTAATTAATAAAAAACTAACAAAAGTAGTACAATATATCACAAGAGCATTAATAAACTAATAGAAAATGAGTACAATAATTTAAATTGTTGTCGTTGTCGCATCGCACGGGTTTCTTTCTAATATATACAGTTGCGAAGTTTGAACACTTTTCATGAGGGCCGGGGGTGAAATTATTTTTTTTCAAGGGGGACGAACTTGTTATAATATATAAAAAGTAGTTTACATTAACGGCTTAAAATTTTACACTACTTTGCCTAGCTATGAGTGTATGTGTGTATATATATACATATATATACGTATATATATATATATACGTATATATAAACACGTATATATACGTATTTGTATACGCATATATTTATATACCTATATATCTTGGTATATATATATATAGGTATATATATGTATATATATACGTATATATATACGTGTATATATATACGTATATATATATGTACATATATAATATAGGTATATACGTATATATATACATATGTATATATATACGTATATATATATATACCTATATATACGTATATATATGTATATATATACGTATATATATATATATGTATATGTATATACATATATACATATACGTATATATATGTATATGTATTTGTATATGTATATATATACACATATATACGTACATGTATATGTATATACATATACATATATATATGTATATACATATACATATATATATATATATATATGTATATATATACACACACACACTCATAGCTAGGCAAAATTTTACACTACTTTGCCTAGCTATGAGTGTGTGTGTGTATATATATATATATATATATATATATATATATATATATATATATATATATATATATATATATATATATATATATTATATACATGTATATATATACACACGTATATATATATATACACGTATATATATACACACGTATATATATACGTATACGCATATATATATATATATATATACATATATATATATATATACATATATATATATATATATATATATATATATATACATATATATATACATATATACATATATACATATATATACATATATATATATTTACGTATATATATATACGTGTGTATATATATACGTGTATATATATATATACGTGTGTATATATATACGTATATATATATACGTGTGTATATATATACGTATATATATACGTGTGTATATATATACGTAATAGATACACGTATACGCATACGTATACGCATACGTATACGCATACGTATACGCATACGTATACGCATACGTATACGCATACGTATACGCATACGTATACGCATACGTATACATATACGTATATATATATATATGCGTATATGTAAGGCCCCGTTACCGGAGACCTCACCGTTGGACAATCACAACATTTTTCATATCAGATAAATACATTTGATAGAAATATCGTAGCGGATTAACTTGCCAAAAAACATTCATATTGCTAAATAATACATCATTGTATTTTAACAATTACAAAATAATTCATTCAGTTGTATTACAAAACAATAATATCATTATGTACGAATGGATGCCAGTCTTTGCCCACCAAATAGCCTCACCCGCGTGCCATCCTCAGCAACACCCTTACCTGCCAACTGATATGTATATAAAAAGTCAGCGTTGCTGAGTGAGTTCTAGTTTAATAATATAAAATATATACTTTGTAAACTTGATTTGGTGATCATTCACAATATACATAATCAATCATAACAAATGATTCATTATCTTTCTTTCTTTATCTTTCTCTTTCATTAACTAGGATTGCACAAAGAAATAGCCTACATTGTTGGTTGGCAACAGATGCCGAACCCCTGTCGGCAAACGTTTATCATGGTAGTTAACGCATCGACAGTTGATCCATACTACTAGGCACAAAGCCTGCTCATGAACTAGGATCCTATTCATTCATCGGTCAATCCCCAGGATTGACCCCAGATGTGCATTCTCATGGGCTATACAACCACACATCAGTTGAGCTAACGACAACAAGGTCGTGCACCTCCATTCATTTTGCTTGCAACGCTTTTCATTCATCGTAAGGGCCCGGGGGTAACATTCATTAGGTTATACTGTCTCTTTTATTTCTTTGTGTCCACTTGGTTAGGAATAATACTTTGAATATATTCATTGTTTTTAACAATCACATACCATGAAACATAATAAATTTCATCCATAACCGCAGGCCATAAGAAGGGAAACAAACATAAGAATCATTAAACAAGCATAATCTTTCCTTATTCATCAATACTTAGCACTTAGATCCTATTCCTAAAATTTCAGAATAATTCTAAGTCTTTAGACAAATGCGGATGAACTTATGCAAATGCGGATGAATACAACTAATGCGGATGAATATTCTCAGGAAATTTTCTAAGTGTCAGGAAATGCGCATGAAACGAATGCGGATGACTAAAGCAATTCACATGGACACTGTAGCAAATGCACATAGGCAAAACAAATGCGGATGAACACTTAGCAAATGGGCCTGAGCAAAACAAATGCGGAGGAACATTTAGTAAAAGCGCCTGAGCAAAACAAATGTGGATGATCACTTAGTAAATGCGCCTGAGCAAAACAAATGTGGATGAACACTTAGTAAATGCGCCTGAAGACTTAACAAATGCGCATGAACAAAAGACCAAATGCGTATGAATACATAACAAATGCGCATGAATCCATGTAAGGCCCCGATCCCGGGACGCTCACAGTTGGACAATCATCGCACATAAAACATATAATTTACATTTACAATTTCTAAAACATTGCAGCGGAATTCTTTTAAACAAACATTTCATATATATATATAATTGCTTTTGCAAAATAATACATCGTTGACAGATTACAAAATATTACTCGTTGCATTACATCACAAAAACATTATAATTTAAACAACGGATGCCATCCAAAAATGCCAAGTAGCTGTCCCATGCCATCCTCAGCAACATTACCTGCCAACTGGAAACACACAAAAGTCAACGTTGCTGAGTGAGTTCTAGTTTTATAGAATAAAATACTTTTCTTTCGTTTGAAACCATTCTTTCTTTACTTTCACATGTGATCATGCATCATACGTACACATAGATAATATTTTATTATTATCTTTCATCGTCATTCGTTGACTCCCGTTCATTCATCATCGTACGTCATCCTTATCATTCGTTATCTTTCATTCCGTACATTTCATTCATTAACCTTCCTACGTTCATTCCTTCGGGATCAATGTCATCAGCTATACCCCAAACGTAAGCACAAAGCTGGTACTGGGCCGAAGTTTATCAGACTTCCATTCATTGCGGTTATGTGGACTTCCTCGCCACAGTTATAACACCTCCTTACCCTGCAGTCCTTCGCCACGAGTCCTGTCCTCCCACACTGAAAACAGACATTGGATCTCAACCTACACTTTCTAGTGTGTTCTTTCTCACATTTGCCACACCTCTTCGACCCCGCACCTGGTGCGACCACACGTCAGTCATCCACTCTCACAACTTTGTTGTTTGGAGTGGCCCCGCCACATCCAAACCTCTTCCCATTCCAGTTCCGGCCACCACCACCCTTCTTGCTCACCTCAGCCACCACGACTTCCCTCTCATCGTACAGCCTTCCCACCAGATCGACCACCGACCTGAACGTGCTTGGCCGGGCGGCGATCATATGCTTGCGGATATCCGCCGGCAAGCCCTTAATATACCTCTTGATCTTTCGCGACAGAGGTGTCACCTGATCCGGCACCAGTCGTGCCATCTCGTTAAACTTGGTGGTGTATTGCTGATGCATCATGGTTCCCGCCTCCAGCTGCAGGAATTCCTTTTCAACCTTGTCGAGCTCCCTATGAGGACAGAACTCCTCGATCACCAGCTTCTCCAACTCTGGCCACCTCATTCTTCCAATTGCCCTACTACCCTCGGCTTGGACGATATTGTCCCACCAGCACAGAGCCGAGTCCACAAATGAATGAGTGGCAAACTTCACATTCTGATCCTCCCGGCACTCGCTGATATCAAGTACAGCCTCCATCTCTCTCACCCACCAGTGAGCAGCAGCAGCAGTGCCATTTCCGTCAAAAGTCGGGGGCTTGCATCTTTAAAATGTCCCATAGTTACAGCCTCATGCTGCCTCCGGCACAGGCTCTTCTTCTTCTTCCTCATCAGCTGAGACAACCGTCTCAGTCTCCGGTTGCTCCCTTACTCCCGAGGATCTATTCCTCTCTTTCCTTTCTCCTTCTCTCACAGCCTTTATCATTTCGGTCACCACAGACGGTAAGATCATCTGCATGACCTGGTGAACCTCTTCCACCACCGCCTCCTTCACTGAGGCCCTTAAGTTAGCACTTTCATCACCACCCTCCGGATGAGGGGTCTAGGGCTCTTCATGAGCCACCTCTTCAGCCCTAGGCCTTCCCCTCGTGACCTGTGGTCCGACATCCACCACGACCTCCACCTTGAGAAGCCTTTGAAGATCTACCACCGGCCATCCTCTAACACGCTATAAGATTCAAACACTAACACGGTCGTTCAAGGTAATGGATCAGTTTATGTCAAGTAAAGTAAGTCCCTAATTACAGTGGCCAGTTGTGATTAGCCACTTGCTTTACTCTTCATACCCCAAGCATTTCCTATCCTGACTACATCAGTATCTAAATCTGCTAAGAAGCACATAAATCACATAACATGCGCACATAATACCGGTTATCATCAAGAAAATACCTGATGGCACGTAGCTACTCGGACTGGCATCCCTTCCCTTTGTCCCATTTTCAGTTTAAGTTTAGGTTTCTTTTGAAAATTTTAACCCGTTTCACTTAAACTTTGGCTCTGATACCAACTTGTAAGGCCCCGATCCCGGGACGCTCATAGTTGGACAATCATCGTACATAAAACATATAATTTACATTTACAATTTCTAAAACATTGCAGCGGAATTCTTTTAAACAAACATTTCATATATATATAATTGATTTTGCAAAATAATACATCGTTGACAGATTACAAAATATTACTCGTTGCATTACATCACAAAAACATTATAATTTAAACAACGGATGCCATCCAAAAATGTCAAGTAGTTGCCCCCTGCCATCCTCAAAAACATTACCTGCCAACTGGAAACACACAAAAGTCAGCGTTGCTGAGTGAGTTCTAGTTTTATAGAATAAAATACTTTTCTTTCATTTGAAACCATTCTTTCTTTACTTTCACATGTGATCATGCATCATACGTACACATAGATAATATTTTATTATTATCTTTCATCGTCATTCGTTGACTCCCGTTCATTCATCATCGTACGTCATCCTTATCATTCGTTATCTTTCATTCTGTACATTTCATTCATTAACCTTCCTTCGTTCATTCCTTCCGGATCAATGTCATCAGCTATACCCCAAACGTAAGCACAAAGCGGGTACTGGGCCGAAGTTTATCAGACTTCCATTCATTGCGCACAAAGCCTAGCACCAGCACCGGGGTAAGCGACAAAGATCCGGGTCAATCTCATGGATTGAATCCCTTACGAGTCTTTTGTGACAACACCGTCACTCACCTCAACCTTTGGCATACAAGTCTTTTGTGACAACACAGTCACTCACCTCAACCTTTGGCATACAAGTCTTTTGTGACAACACAGTCACTCACCTCAACCTTTGGCATACAAGTCTTTTGTGACAACACAGCACTCACCTCAACCTTTGGCATACAAGTCTTTTGTGACAACACAGTCACTCACCTCAACCTTTGCTTGCAAGACTTTTCCATTCATTCATTAATTACTTCGCTAATGCATGCATTCTCTCATTCCTTACGTTTCCTTTTTCATTATCTTCCGCTTTACGTTACATAATACTTTCCATTTACTCTTCATAATCATACCACGTAAAGCCACGGAAGATAAACATACATAATAAGGAACATAACATAAACATAACCATACCATACATAGCATCATCATCATATCACGTATGACATCATAAGGTCAACATACATTACCCCAGGGAACACCCCAAGTCAAAGCCTACACTTTACATTTTCCCCAAAATTTCAGAAAATATTCTAAGGCATTGGCGCATGAGCACTATGCAGGCACATGGCCTTCTGGGTTCATGGGAACACTTAGGCGCGTGGGGTACTTTCAGGCGCATGGGCACTATTTGGGCGCATGACCCAACACTTAGGCTCCTGGGCAAATTTGTAGGTGCATGGGCACTATGTAGGCGCATGAGTGCCTAGGCGCATGGGCAGTTTTGGGCGCATGGAACACTTAGTCAAATTCAGCCTATTCTAGGCGCATGGATACTATTTGGGCGCATGGGTTTTGGGCGCATGGGACAACACCTAAGCAAATTCAACTGTTGGGCGCATGGGCCAAATCCAAGCGCATAGGCAACCAATACATACGAATAACATCATAATCAGCCCCAAATCATCAATTCATCATGTTCTAAGCTTAGTTCTAGCATTCTAAGCATCATAACATGAACATGGCATCATCATAACATCATAAATCACCCAAATCATAACCCACCCACATTCACGCATACACATACATACGCGTATAAAACCCACATTCATAAAAACATACATACATGCATTTCCAACCCCAAAATCAGTTAAAACAAGTAAAAAGAGGGTTCTAGAACTCACCTTAGCAGCCCTCGAGTATGACTTCCTTCAACCCATTTGCAAATGAGTTCAAACACCTAAAACCCACCAAATCACACAACCCGAACACATAAACAAAGACATAAGCATATAACCGAGTCATAGGCCAGCCAAGAACCAACATAAAGCCAAGAATTCTTACCTTGAATTTGGTTTTCCTTTTCTTCTTCTTCAAAAACCCGAGAGCTCAGCTCTTTCTCACTCTAAATTCCAGTGAAAAGAAGATATGCAGAGAAGTGTGGGCGGCCATGCCCACTTTATGCACCCACTTTTATTCTTTTTGTCCTTTTGACACATTTAGCCCCTCAACTTAGGTTAAATTGTGTTTTCTTTTTTTTCTACACGTTTATACTTTCTTTCTCGTCTTTTAAAATTTTCCGGGTGTTACAATACATAACAAATGCGCATGAATTAATGACTTAACTGTTAAATGCGGATGGTCCTAAAACTAATCTGAAATGCAACTTATGCCATTTCCAGAACCCAATCATCATTCTAATCATGAACACAGCTTAGATCTATCTGTTAACACTTAGAACATCATAACTTTAAACGATCAACAAGAGAAGCACATAACACACCATATCATCAACAACGTTAGCACCGTACATGAAAATCATAACTTTTTTCGAAAATATTAGTCAAATACGCAAATCAACCCCCGAATAAGCAGAAAACATTTAAAAGAGGGGACCTAGAACTCATCTCTACTGCTTTCGAGTAAAACTCCACCAAACCCGAGAGCAACCTGGAGTTCAAACGCCTAAACATACCAAACACAAAACCAAGCACAAAGAACACCTAAGAATCAGTTCACAAGTTGAAAATTCAGCTGAAACCAAACCAATAACACAGGAAAGATACACACCTTCGAAAACACAACCTCTTCTTCAAGGAACCGATGAAACTTCAGCTCTTCTTTCTTCTTTCTTGTTTCAACCGAAAAGCAGAAGTGAAAAAGTGGTGGCATGGGCAGCCGTGCCTTTTAAACCATATAATAATAAGATTTTGTGCTTTGTACACTTTACCCCCTTCCACTTGTGCCCATTATCTTTTCTTTCAAGATACTTTTCTTTTCCTTTATTTTAAACAAATTTTCGGGTGTTACAAGTCCATCCCCCTTATAGAGGTTTCGTCCCCGAAACCTATCATTCTTCGAACAGCTGTGGGTAATGTTGTCTCATCTCATCCTCAGTCTCCCACGTAGACTCAGATCCCTTCCTGTGCCTCCACTGCACTCGCACCAGTGGAACCACTTTATTTCGTAATCTCTTCTCCTTTCGGTCAATAATTGCATCTGGTTGCTCTACATAGTTGAGCCGTTCATTCACTTCAATGTCTTCCAGTGGTATAATCATATCTTCATCAGCTAGGCATTTTCTCAGAT
The DNA here is from genome assembly GCA_025506505.1 of Flaveria sonorensis. Taxonomy (NCBI): domain Eukaryota; kingdom Viridiplantae; phylum Streptophyta; class Magnoliopsida; order Asterales; family Asteraceae; genus Flaveria; species Flaveria sonorensis. The sequence continues at coordinate 9,561,277 of CM046431.1, read as the reverse complement.
GAGATACATGGAATGTTGGATGAATTCCACTTAACTCATCGGGTAGCTCCAATCTATAGGCCACCTCTCCTACCTGTGCGATGATTCGGAAAGGTCCTATATATCTCGGGCTCAGGTTACCCGTCTTTCTAAAATGAATGATCCCCTTCTAGGGTGAAACCTTCAGCATCACTTTATCACCCACCTGGAATTCGATCGGCCTACGTCTCTTGTCAGCATACGACTTTTGCCTATCTTTGGCCGCCTTCATAAAAGCCTTGATCTTTTCTAGCTTTTTCGACGTGGCTTCAATGATCTTGGCGCCTCCCAACTCTTTTTGCCCGATGTCACCCAAACACACCGGGGTTCTGCATCTCCTCCCATACACCATTTTGAATAGTGGCATGCCTATACTGGCATGATTACTGTTGTTGTAAGAGAAATCTGCCAACGGTAGATGCATCCCAACTTCCACCAAAGTCAATAATGCATGCCCGGAGCATATCCTCCAAAGTCTGAATGGTCTGTTCTGATTGATCGTCTGTCTAAGGGTGATAAGCTGTGCTAATGTGTAACCTCGTCCCCATGGCATCATGAAATCTCTTCCAGAACTTGGACGTTAACCGGGTGTCCCTATCAGAAACAATAGACACCGGTACGCCATGACGAGTTACAATCTCCTTGATGAACAGCTCTGCCAACCTTTCCGACGAGTACGTCTCTCAAATCGGCAAAAAGTGTGCACTCTTAGTCAGGCAGTCTACGATCACCCAAATGGTATCACATCCTCTCACAGTGCGAGGCAACTTTGTGATGAAATCCATGGTGATGTGTTCCCACTTCCATTCGGGTACGTCCAATGGTTGGATCTTCCCATATGGTTTCTGGTGTTCCGCCTTCACTTACAAACAAGTCAGGCACTTACTCACATACTCCACCACGTCACGCTTCATCCCTGGCCACCAGTAATCCCTCTTCAGATCATGATACATTTTTGTGAGCCTCATCCATGATCCTTCCCCTCAGCTCCCCATAACGAGGAATCCACATCCGCCCGAAGCGGGTTTTCATGCCAAGGGTGTTTTCCCTCAAATCCGTCGCCTGCCCCTTCATTCGTTCGGAGTTGATCTTATCATCCTTTAACGCCTCATCTTGGAATTCCCTGATTTGACTCATAACATCCAACGTCACAACCAGCTGGCAAGCCTTTACCCGAATCGGCTCCGGCCTCTCCTTTCGACTGAGGGCATCGGCTATCACATTCGCCTTACCCGGATGATAATGGATTTCGCAGTCGTAATCCTTGATCAACTCTAACCATCTTCTCTGTCTCATGTTAAGATCCTTCTGCTTGAAAAAGTACTTCAAACTTTTGTGATCAGTGAAGATGGTGCACCTCGTCCCGTACAGATAGTGCCTCCAAATCTTTAGTGCAAAAACCACAGCCGCCAACTCTAGGTCATGAGTGGGATAGTTATCCTCATGGATCTTCAATTGTCGGGACGCATAGGCTACAACCTTTCCCCTTTGCATCAGCACACAACCCAATCCTGAAAAAGAAGCATCGGAATAGACCATAAAGTCTTCATACCCTTCTGGTAACGTCAATATAGGAGCTTGAGTCAACCTTTTCTTCAACTCTTCGAAAGCATTCTCTTGCACTTGACCCCATACAAACCTCATATCCTTACGGGTCAATTGGGTCAATGGTGAAGCTATCTTAGAGAAGTCTTGGATGAACCGTCTGTAGTATCCCGCCAAACCCAAGAAACTACGGATCTTGGATGGCGTCTTTGGGGTTTTCCATTGCATAACCGCCTCCACCTTTGCCGGGTCCACCATAATCCCTTCGGAATTAACCACGTGACCCAAAAACTAAACTTCCCGCAACCAAAACTCGTATTTGGAGAACTTAGCATACAGCTTCTCTCTTCTAAGTGTCTCCAAAACCTCACGAATGTGATTGGCATGCTTTTCTTCACTCTTCGAATAAATCAGGATATCATCAATAAACATAATCACTGATTTATCCAACATCGGCCAGCACACCCGATTCATCAAATCCATAAAAGCAGCTGGCGCGTTGGTTAGACCAAAAGACATAACGAGGAATTCGTAATGCCCATATCGAGTTTGAAACGCGGTCTTCGGGATATCCTGCTCTTTGACCTTTAGCTGATGGTAACCATATCGGAGATCTATCCTTAAGAACTAGCTGGCGCCCTGGAGCTGATCAAACAAGTCATCAATTCTTGGTAGTGGTTACCTGTTCTTCACCGTTAACTTGTTCAACTCACGGTAGTCGATGCACATCCTCATGCTATCGTCCTTCTTCTTAACAAACAAGACCGGGGCACCCCAGGGAGAGATACTCGGTGGATGAACCCCTTATCTAGCAACTCTTGCAACTGGGTCATCAATTCCTTCATCTCAGAGGGAGCGAGACGAAATGGCGCCATTGCAACAGGTTAGGCACCAGGTATCAGATCAATCTGGAACTCGATCTTGCGGTCAAGTGGTACCCCTGGTAGGTCTTCGGGAAACACATCAGGGAAATCGTATATTACTGGCGCGCCTGACAGTTGAGGCATGGTAACATCCATATCCTTCACATAGGCCAAGTAAGCACCACACCCGTGTTTCATAAACTTCTCAGTCGTGATCATCGAGATTACACGCAGTGTAATGCACTCCTTGTCTCTATGCATCATAACCAAACTGCCATCGGGCGCAGTCAGACAAATCGTCTTCTTTCGGAACACGATGTTCGCTTCGTAGGCCACCAACCAATCCATCCCTAACACCATATCAAAACCTCCAAGGGCCATCACGTACAATTTAGCAGGAAACTTACGACCGTCCAACTGTACGAGGCAATTGTCTAACACATCAGTCACCTTAGTAGACTTTTCTATCACTGTCTCTACATAGAAGGGCACGTCTATCTTCTTATTCTTACCATGCATTTCATGACAAAAGGTAACAGATACAAAACTTCTACTAGCACCTGAATTGAAGCGCACAGAAGCATACAGTTGGTTTACCAGAAACATACCTGAAACTACTTCAGGGTCCACTCATTGTTGCTTTCCCGGGTCAAGTTGAATGCCCTTGCCTTGGCTTTGGTGTTCTCACTTCTCCCTTTCTCACCCATAGTCTGATTCCCTGAGCTCCCTGCTCCACCCTTGTTGCAATCTCGCCCCGAGTGGCCCACCTCCCCACACCGATAACACTGTGGTACACCGCGCTCTCTAGCAAAGTGGCCTTCTCCTCCACATTTAAAACACTGGTTCGTCCCCACTCTACATTCACCCAAGTGAACCTTTCCACACTTCTTACATTCCCTCTTGTCACCCCCTTTACTCGATCCTGGGTGGCGATCGTCAATCCTCATCTTCTTTTCCCCAATCCCATAACGGTCACCCCTGAATCGCTTCCCATTACCGTTCTTGTTCCAACTCTTTTCAACCTTCCTCTAAATTGGCATCGGATCCCTCTCATCATACAACCTTCCGGCCAAATCTACTGCAGACCTGAAAGTGCTCAGTCTAGCAGATATCATGTTCCTCCTGATATCGATTGGCAGACCCTGCATGTATCTCTTGATCTTCTTGGACTCTAGGGTTACTAGATCTGGCACGAGTCTTGCAAGCTCATTGAACTTGGAGGTATACCCTTGATGAGTCATGTTTCCAGCCTTCGAATGCAAGAACTCCTTCTGAATTTTGTCCAACTCCCGATGTGGACAATACTCCTCCAGTACCAATTCCTTCAAATCCGACCACCTCATCCTTGCAACAGACCATTTCCCCTCGGCTTGGACAATGTTGTCCCACCAACATAATGTCGAGTCAACAAAAGAATGGGAGGCAAACTTCACTTTTTGATCTTTCCAACATTTGCTGATGTCTAGGACTGCCTCCATCTCTCGAACCCAACGATGTGCAGCAGTAGCATTGTCATTACCATCAAAGGTCGGGGGTTTGCACATCTAAAACTCCCCATAGGTGCACCCCTTAGCGTTCTCCTTCTCCCCCTCGCTATCATCATAAGGGATTACCACCTTGGGGCCAGATGGCCCTTCCTCAGCTTTCTCCTTCTCCTCTGTATCTTTGGTCTTTTCACCATCCTTTACTGCCCTCAATACCTCGGCCACCACTGAAGGTAACACGTTCTGCATGACGTTGTAGACTTCGTCAGCGATATCTTCCTTTATCGTACACTTAAGGGTGGCTGATCCTTCACCCTCTTGGTGACTATGAATACCCGAGTCCTCATGAACTATCTCAGAAGCCTTAGCTTTGCTTCGAGTGACACGTGGCCCAGTAGTTCGCGCACCACGAGCACCTCCTCGGGTTGCCTTCCCAGGTTTCCTACCCGCCATAAGATCTATCTCCTATAAGATTCAAGAACTAACAAGGTCATTCAAGGTAATAGCTCAGATTATGTCAAGTATAGTAAGTCCCTAGTTACAGTGGCCAGTTGTGATTAGCCACTTACTTTAGTCTTTATCCCCCAAGCATTCCATATCCAGACCACATCAGTGTCCAAATCTACTAAGCACATAAATCAAATAGCACACGCATAAAATACCGGTTACATATGAAAGATTACTTGATGGCACGTAGCTACTTGGGATGGCATCCCTCCATTCGGTCCCATTCTCAGTTTAAGTTTAGGTTTTGAAAATATTTACCCATTTCTCTTAAACTTTGGCTCTGATACCAACTTGTAAGGCCCCGTTCCCGGAGACCTCACCGTTAGACAATCACAACATTTTTCATATCAGATAAATACATTTGATAGAAATATCATAGCGGATTAAGTTGTCAAAAAACATTCATGCATTAATATTTGATGTTGCTAAATAATACATCATTGTATTTTAACAGTTACAAAAGAAATCATTCAATTGTATTACAAAACAACAATATCATTATGCACGAATGGATGCCAGTCTTTGCCCACCAAGTAGCCTCACCAGCGTGCCATCCTCAGCAACACCCTTACCTGCCAACTGATATGCATATAAAAAGTCAGCGTTGCTAAGTGAGTTCTAGTTTAATAATATAAAAATATACACTTTGTAAACTTCATTTGGTGATCATTCATAATATACATAATCAATCATAAAAAATGATTCGTTATCTTTCTTTCTTTATCTTTCTCTTTCATTAACTGGGATTGCACAAAGCAAGAGCCTACATTGTTGGTTGGCAACAGATGCCGAACCCCTGTCGCCAAACGTTTATCATGGTAGCTAACCCATCGACAGTTGATCCACACTGCTAGGCACGAAGCCTGCTCATGAACTAGGATCCTATTCATTCATTGGTCAATCCCCAGGACTGACCCCAAATGTGCATCCTCATGGGCTATACAGCCGCACATCAGTTGAGCTAACAACAACGAGGTCGTGCACCTCCATTCATTTTGCTTGCAAGGCTTTTCATTCATCGTAAGGGCCCGTGGGTAACATTCATTAGATTACACTGTCTCTTTTTATTTCTTTGTGTCCACTTGGTTAGGAATAATACTTTGAAAATATTTATTGTTTTTAATAATCACATACCATGAAACATAATAAATATCATCCATAACCACAGGCCATAAGAAGAGAAACAAACATAAGAAATATTAAATAAGCATAATCTTTCCTTATTCATCAATACTTAACACTTAGATCCTATTCCCAAAATTTCAGAATAATTCTAAGTCTTTAGACAGATGCGGGTGAACTTAGGCAAATGCAGATGAATACAAATAATACGGATGAATATTCTCAGGAAATTTTCTAAGTGTCAGGAAATGCGCATGAAACGAATGCGGATGACTAAAGCAACTCACATGGACACTGTAGCAAATGCGCATGGGCAAAACAAATGCGGATGAACACTTAGCAAATGCGCCTGAGCAAAACAAATGCGGATGAACACTTAGTAAATGCGCCTGAGCAAAACAAATGCGGATGATCACTTAGTAAATGCACCTGAGCACTTAACAAATGCGCATGAACAAAAGACAACAAATGCGCATGAACAAAAGACCAAATGCGCATGAATACATAACGAATGCGCATGAATACATAACAAATGCGCATGACCTAAAGACTTAACTGTCAAATGCGGATGGTCCTAAAACTAATCTAAAATGCAACTTACGCCATTACCAGAACCCAATCATCATTCTAATCATGAACACAGCTTAGATCTATCTGTTAACACTTATAACATCATAACTTTAAACGATCAACAAGAGAAGCAGATAACACACCATATCATCAACAACGTTCGCACCGTACATGAAAATCATAACTTGTTTTGAAAACATCAGTCAAATATGCAAATCAGCCCCGAATAAGTAGAAAACATTTAAAAGAGGGGACCTAGAACTCACCTCTACTGCTTTTGAGTAAAACTCCACCAAACCAGAGAGCAACCTGGATTTCAAACGACTAAACATACCAAACACAAACCCAAGCACAAAGTACACATAAGAATCGGTTCACAAGCTGAAAATTCAGCTGAAACCAAACCAATAACATAGGAAAGATACTGTTGGTCCTCATGATCGATTCAATAGTGCACTTGATGTATAACAATGATTTCCCACTGATTTAACACAATGTACCCAATAACACAATAAACAATTTAGAATCTAAACAATGACAATCAAACAAAAGGCTCAATAATAATAATAATAAGCTTCCAGCTGCACACACACAATTGCAACAATGATATTTCGTATTAGGGTTTTGCAATCGGTTTGTTACACAGTTAGAAAAATTACAATATATAAGCAAACCTAATTTCGCTGGCAGTTTCGTTGACTAGCGAAAATGCCAGACTATTAACTAGTTTCACCCAGCAACGAACTATAGTTTCGCCGGGTGAACAGACATATCTTACTCCGGGTGAACTATAGTTTCGCTCGTAGTTTCGCTGGAGCACAAAAGTCAACAAAATACAAATTACAAGAGAAAAACTAATATTAATCCTATTACATAACATTTAACTTATCAACTATAGTGAGTCCAACCTATACTAGATTATCAATTCTCCCCCTAGGTTGGACCTCACTCTGGGTCTTCTTGCCCATCTCTCGCTTCCTCTTCAACTTTATCAGATGTTTCTTGATGCGCTCCTGCTGTACTCTCCTCTTCTGCCCTTGCACTTGCCCTTGCAAATTGTCTTGTAAGATCCTGCATGTCCAGCCTTTACTCGTCAGCCTTTGATACCTTCTCAGTGAGCTCCCTGACCTATGCCCTTACTCTACGAGCTTTATTAGCCACATTCATAAACAAACTAGCTTCTTTTCTTGTTTCAGCTCCAGCTCCTGCTTTGATGTGATTATCACATAGAATTACCAAATCCTCATCATAGAACGAAAATACCTCCATAGGATCAAAAAGCTTAATCTCTACACCACCTTGCAGTCTAATTACTGCTTCCCCAGTATTGTTGTCATAGAACCATTTTTCAAACTTTTGTAGTCTAGGGGGAAGTGGATTGGGCACCCTTACTCTGTTCACAGTTTTAGCTGGCTTCAGCTTTAAAACAATCTTTCCTTTGCCAGTGGCCCAATCCAAGTCTTTCTTCGATCTTCTTCTTTCTCTTTTTCTCTTAATTCTTGATTGATCAGCTTTGTCTTTATCATGCTTAATTCATTAGCCAAAGATGCATTCACATTTCGAATGACATCTTGATCCAATTCAGATCTGGAATCCCTCCTTTCTTCAAACACCTACTGTTTATGCTTGGTTCTTCTTTCAGTTTCATGAGTCGGCTCTCCTTGATCAGACTTCTTTTTTGTCCTACTCTCTCTTTGAGCCCGCAGCTCCTCCTCTACTTCATCAATTTCAGCCTCTAGATCATATTCCTTCTCCTTAGCATAACTTTTTCTCTTCTTTATTGCTTCAACTTGTTTTTCCCGATTATCTTCAGCATTCTTGTTTTCATTCTTGATCAGTCTCTTGATGTAGTTCCACCTCTCAGCTGGGTACATATTTTCTAGTAAATATGTTATTTTCCTGCTGAAGTCGTACCTGACTGCTGAACAATCTGCAAATATTCTGGTATTCATTTGCATCAGCCTTTTAACCTCTCCATGTCTTGGCAAATTAGGTTTCTCATCATTAATAATCATCTGGATGAACCTTGGATACAACAACCATTTGTCCTTCTTTAATGCCATAACATACTCAATCATACAATCAAAGATTAATCTGGCAATGTTAACCTTTTGTCCTCTATAAAATACAATCATGGCCTTAGCCCAGTGTACATTCACCCCATCTGATCCTCCCTTTCTGTGATCCAAGCACATAATGAACACATGAGCAATGTATCTCCATTCCTTGGATAAAAAAGACTTTTTGATTTCCTTCTTGGAACCAAAAGAGGGTCCTTCATACCCAATACTTCTGTAAGCATTAAGGACTTCAGCATCTGTCATAACAGCCTCACCTCCACAGTCTTCCTCTAACTTCAAAACCCTTGCAACTGTCACAGCACTAATAACAATATCCTCCCCAAGGATTCTGGAAGTAATTCTGTGTGGATTTGATCCCAGATCACATTCTGCATTTACCTAGAAGTCTCTTTTATGAATATCATAAATCGTGGGTAAATGAGATATGGCATAGCAAATTGGAGACTGCTTCAACCACTTTAGACAATCTCTAAATCCAACAATCTTTGGATTGCTGTCATCTAATAAGGCCATAATATTTGTCTTCTCGTCAAACTTTAAATTTGCCATGTGAACTGCAAAATATAAACAAAAGTAGGTTAGTTGTAACAGAAAAAAATAAACAAAATACAAGAAAATTTTCTAAAAATTTAATTGTTTCGCTGACAGGCGAAACTGTAGTTTAGCCAGGCACAACTTGACAGCTTCGTTGTGGTTTGAACATTAGTTCAGCAGTTTCGCTGACAAGCGAAACTGTAGTTTCGCTAGACACATTTTGAAAGATTCGCTATTGTTTGATTCTTAGTTTCGTCCAAACAAAAGTGTAAATTCGCTGTAACTCCAGCCTAGACCAAAGAGTTTAAGCGATTTTACACTTTCGCTAAGGACAAGCTTATAATTCATACAACATCGAAGTTGTAAGTTCGTTGAGCCCTATGTAAAAGATTTTGTGTTGAGCGAATGTATATCGCTGACATGGTTCAAGCGAAACTGTCAGGTATGTTTGGACAGCATAACAAGATAGATTCGCTTGGAACTGTGAACTTTCGTTAAGTTTCGCTGGAGAGATTGGTAAATTCGCTGAACGAATGGGCGAATGTTCCGACCCGGAGAATCAACACATAACCTTTGATTAGGGATCCGAACTAAAATCAAAGCATGGAAACACGTTCGCAGCACCTACCAGATAGCTTAGAAGCAAACAAACACGACGGAAATCACAATTTTGCATTCTTGTGTTCAGCAAAACCGGTTATAGATATCTTGAGATAAACAGAGAGTTAAAGCTCCAAAAGCTTTCTGATCATGATAAATTAGCTTGAGGTCTCTTTCAGTGAAGGTAAATGGATCTGTGTTTCCAACAGTGATAGTTAGAGTGTGTGGACCATTTACAATTGATTCCGATTGATTATGATCAGTGTAGTAAAAGAAGGCTTTTAAACATCTTTTCCAGTCCTCAAAGTTATCTCCATTTATAAACCTCGGTGGCCTATTAGGAGCAACACTCTCCAAGTCAGATATAGTGATATTGGTGGACGTCATTAGTTAAAATGCTATAGTTTTGCTGTCAACAGGCAAATTCGCTGGTACGTTTGTTGATAGATTCGCTAGTAAATTCGCTCGTAGATTCTCTGGCAAACAAGCAGTAGTTTCGACCGAATCAATGATTAGAAACTCTAGTTTCGACTATAGTTTCGCTAAGACTAGTAGAGCTTTCGTTCTAAAATGAATTCGCCAGCACTTTCACTTGAAATGACTGGCAAGGAAGTTGAACTTTCGTTCAAAAGTTGGCTACTTTCGCTGACAATAACACCTGAGTTAAAAACCACCAAATCCGTAAATTCGCTGGTAGTTTCGCTGGAGGAATTGTAAATTCGCCCAATGAATCTGAAAAACTTTTTCATAACAGAATCAATCCAATCTCATCCAAAACACAACGAATTTGAAATCTGATGGTTGCAATAGCTTTGCACATCCAAAACACACAATCCTCAATCAATTTCCATGACAAAAACACCTGAAACAGCAGCAAAATCGATTGAACAGTAACTTGCCTTCGAAAAAGTACAAAAAACCAAATAATCAAGAGCACAATGGCTCTGATACCATATTGTTGGTCCTCATGATCGATTCAGTAGTGCACTTGATGTATAACATTGATTTCCCACTGATTTAACACAACATACCCAATAACACAATGAACAATTTAGAATCTAAACAATGAAAATCAAACAAAAGGCTTAATAATAATGATAATAAGCTTCCAGCTGCACACACACAATTGCAACAATGATATTTCGTATTAGGGTTTTTCAATCGGTTTGTTACACAAATAGAAAAATTACAATATATAAGCAAACCTAATTTCGCTGGAAGTTTCGCTGACTAGCGAAACTGGCTGACTATTAACTAGTTTCATCGGGTTAACAGACACAACATACTCCGGGCGAAACTATAGTTTCGCTGGAACACAAAAGTCAACAAAGTATAAATCACAAGAGAAAAGTAACATTAATCCTATTACATAACATTTAACTTATCAACTATAGTGAGTCCAACCTATACTAGATTATCAGATACACACCTTCGAAAACACAGCCTCTTCTTCAAGGAACCGATGAAACTTCAGCTCTACTTTCTTCTTTCTTGTTTCAACCGAAAAGCAAAAGTGAAAAAGTGGTGGCATGGGCGGCCATGCCTTTTAAACCATATAATAATAAGGTTTTGTACTTTGTACACTTTACCCCCTTCAACTTGTGCCCATTATTTTTTCTTTCAAGATACTTTTCTTTTCCTTTATTTTAAACAAATTTTCGGGTGCTACAGTATTGTATATATATAGATACGTATACGTATACATATATATATATAGATACGTATATATCTATACGTATACATATGCATACGTATACGTACGTATACTTATACGTATCTATATATATACGTATACGTATAAGACAAATAGGTCACACTCATACATTAACAGAATTACCATGGCTCTGATACCATAAAATGTGGAAAAATAGGTCTAAATTAATCTGTAAGAAATGTAGAAAAATAGGTCACACAGCAAGAACTTGCTGGGTTAGAAAGAAGCTTAATAAGCTAGAAGTTGAAGATTTAAAAAATCAAATTTCAAAAATACTATTAGAATCAGATACTGAATCTGATCAATCTTCAAATGAAAATTTAAATATTTTAGAAAATGAAAGTCTATACAATTCCTCTTTTTTTTTAGTCCGACTGGTTAAGGTGAGATACCCATGACATGTAAATAAGGGGAGGTCATGAGTTCAAGTCTTACTCTGAGCAAAATGCTTAGAGTTGAGCCAGGGGTTTTCTCAGCAATGGGTTTCCTCCTGAGGGGGTTGGGGGTGCGGTTCCGGCTGGAAAACGGATAGGTGGGCCCGATTAAGATAACACCTATACTCCGAAGCAGGGTCTTACGTTTTTCGTTCCAAAAAAAATCGTATATGTGTAAAAGTCATGCATTTGTAAGTTACTTATATCTAACAAATATTTATTGGTGTAGGTGTTTTGTCATAACTTTTTTATCATTGTGAATTTATAGATATATACATAAATAAACATAACATGATATATGTATAATGAAATTATTCTAACAAAGAAAATGATAATTTTGATTAATCATGATGAGTTAACATGTTATCAAAATAAATGATAGTTAGAATTCGTTCCTAACCTTATATATACACACACACACTATGTTAAATGAAAGTATTAAATTAATTAGTGAATTATAAAATATCACTCGCCTATGTTCATAGTAAAATTTTATCAAATTAAAAAAAATCATTTTTAAAACATTTTTTCCAAACGTGTATTTAATGAATCTATATAACTAGATAATGTACCCACACTTTGCTGCGGGGTTTGACTATTATGTTTGTCAACATCCGAGAAAGTTTCTTAACATACGCAAATATAAGTAATTCATCAAGAAGATGTGGTGGCACGGCAAAAAGTTAACTGAATTCTATCAAGGATAGTACTTTTAGCTCCAGTAATATCCTCTCGCACAATGAAGTTTGAAGGACCGATGAAGGGGTGAATGCAACAGTTTCATAATAAGGAGAGAGTTAGAACACTTAACAGATCAAATAGGGAACCGGGTTTGCTTTATGATACTAAGTAAACACTCGTAAATACGAGACAAAACAAGAACAATAACAAAATGATATTGGTTTTCAAGAATGATGTATATTGCACTCAAGTTTTTTTACAAGTGTTACAAAGCATAAAGAAAGATACAAGTACTTGAGACACTTTATACTACATCCTACAGTCGTTCATATTTTGAAGGCTAGCATGAAACACTAATCTAGACAACAAGATCAACATAGAGTCAAAAGGCAGATTGCCTTTTGACTTGTGACTATAACATGTCATAGCTCACATCCTAATCTATTATAAAAAGGATAAAAGGTAGAAAAGTAGAAAGTTACAGACCAATGAACATAATCTACAGTTGACAAAAGCATGGACATTTTCACCAACTTATCTAAGTAGGTGAGTCTTCAGAGGTGGCAGCGGAAAGTTGTTCAGCTTTGTCAAAAGGTGATCAGAGAAAGCATGTCTTCTCTGTCTTTGAAAGAAATCAGTCTTTGGCTTCTGAAGACTTTGTCTCTGAAGCTTCGAAAGACTTCATCTTTGGTTTTGAAAGATTTTGGTCATTTGGCTTTGGAAGATTTTACACTTAGCTTATTTCCTTTTAGTTGTGTAAAACTTCCAAAGCAACTTTACTCTGTACTACATGCATGCATGTTGAGAGCTGTTTGGTTGGTTTGGTTGCATCAGCCTTTAAGTGTAAACCTTATAAACTCCCCTAGGCTGATGTTACCAAAACAGAAGATATTACTTCATCTATTGATAGTTCTCATCAGGATTAAGACCATTCCTTTCTTAATCATTTGGTCAGGATCCCTCAGACTCTCATAGTATCTCCTCATATCATAGAGATCATGCAGAGGAAGATCAAGTATGTATTGCTAGAAGTAGACATCTTGACCTATTTGATCTCTAATGACATACTATCTATCCAGATTAACAGCAAAGGTCCAAGACAGGATGGGTCTCCCAGCAGCAAGAGGCTCTATTTGAATAGAAGTTGGGTGAGCAGCCTCTTCTTGATCACCCTCAGGATGTTTTGACCCATCCTGAGGTGTAGAGGTGGATGCCTTGGACTTTTTATTCTTCTTTTTGTCCTTTCTGATGTCCATCCTTTTCTTCCTCTTTCTAGATTTCAACTCAAAAGACTAGCCTTCAGCACCAGGTTGTTCTTGTGTGTCTTTCTCAGTTGGGTCCTCTTCCCTAATAGGTTCAAAAGGAGAGGGATCAGGACCCTGCTGTGGATCAGAAGATGAATTTGGCTGTGGTCCAATACTAGGTCTAGGTTTTTTGTCTCTTTTGGTTCAACCTTGACCTCAACTTTAGGTGCAACCTGATTTGTTGGAGAATGCAAGTCAATGAGCTCACCTTTTTTAATATTCTGCTTGACCACCCTAATATGCTCATCCATGGCGGATAGAGACATTAGACCAAGCCTCCTTCCAGATAATCCATACAACTTCAAGAAGCTCATCATCCTCTGCCTATCAGCAGACTTCTTTTGACTCTTTTGGATGATGGCTCTTGACTTTGCAGCTTCTTCCCTCATCTTCCTCTTAGCAGCTTTTTGTTCTTTCATTAGTTGTTGCTCAAGCTGCTTGAGGTACTCAAATTCTATGTATTCATGGGACAAGGGAAGAAATGCAGATGCCTGATAGACGCCTGTGGCACTCAGGTAGTTAATCATATTTTGTCTGTCTGCTTCTTTGTCTACCTGATGTTATTGCTTAGTTGCCACAGCCTCTGTTTTAGGGCTTTCTTGAACTGGGGAGAGGGTAGGAGCATGCTTGTAGAGTCTTTTCATCCTCCTTTCTTCCTTGATCTTGAGGAGCAGTTTAGCATCCTCTACCTCTTTCCTCTCCTTTAACAACTCAGTGTCAACCAGTTCCTTCAACTCTTCTAAGGGAAGATAGATGAGTTCATCAATTTTGTAGTTTTTAGTCACTAAGTAGTTCAATCTAGCTGCCTTCAACTCATCATCTTGAGTGTTTGGCTTGGGGACAGCCCTGATTGCAGCTTCCATGAAGCCTGGGGACCCACTTGAACTCTCTCCCTTTAGCTTCCTCTTCCTCTCTCTTTCTTCCTCCTTAATCTCCTCAGGAGTCAAGCACCTTGTTGGATCATATGAGGCTGGTGCAACCAAAACAAAACTTAGAAGATTTTGATGTACAACTGAAGTAGTCTTCCGAAGACAAAGCTGCTCTTTCGAAGACAAGTCTAAGATCTTGCGAAGCTCAAGAATGAAGAACTTCCGAAGTGAGAACTCTATCTTTTGAGACTAAGTAGTTCTCCTTTCGAAGATCAACTGAGCCCTAGGGAACCTCTTATGTCTAGCCAACTGTAACACCCAGAAATTTTGAAAGAAAACAAAAGAAAAGAGAAGTATAAAGAAAGAAAGGTGAAATAACCTAAGTTGAGGGGTTAAAGCTGTTCAAGAGGCAAACTTTATTATTATTATGTTTATAAGGTGGGCATGGCCGCCCACTCTTCCTGCTCACCAATTGCTTCGACTGCAAAAGTAAAAGAACAGAGAGCTTCTATCGGTTTTTAGAGAGAAGAAGAAGAAGATAGACTAGAAGGTAAGTTTTTGTGTGTTTTGTTCGGTTTCAGCTGAATTTTCAGCTTACGGACCGAGTCTTATGTTTTCCTCTGTGTTCGGTTGGGTGTTTTTGGTATGTTTAGGTGTTTGAACTGCAAATGCTCTCGAGTTTGGAGGAGTTTTACTCGAAGGTTGCAGTAGGTGAGTTCTAGATCCCCGGTTTTTTTGTTTTAAGCTTGTTTTGGGGCTGAAATGCATATAAATTATCATTTTACAACTTTCAGTATGTTGAACCGTATGTGTTCCCCTGTTTTATGTGGTATGTGTGTGTTTGTGAATGTTTGACTTAATATTGTGGTTGTACGCTTGTTCTAAGTGCTGAATATGCTAGATTTGGGCTAAGAATATGTTAGTATGATGATTGGGAACTGAAATTAGTATAAGTTAGAACTGGCATAGTACCCATGCGCCCAAACTGCCCATGCGCCTAAGTTTCCCATGCGCCCAAGTACCCATGCGCCTGAATAGTACTCGTGCGCCTGCATAGTTCCCATGCACCTAAGTTTTTTTTCCTATACGCCTAAGTGTTTGCCCATGCACCTAAGTTTTCCCGTGCGCCCAAGTACCCATGTGCTTGCATAGTACTCATGCGCCTGCATAGTACCCATGTGCCTAAGTTTTTCCCATGCGCCTAAGTTTTTCCCCCATGCGCCCAACTGTCTGTGCGCCTGCATAGTGCCCATGCGCCCACATAGTGCTCATGTGCCTGCCGAAAGGAGAGACCCGAGCCAATCTGAGTGAAAGCTTACCAGTTGGTGATGACCTCCGATGTGATGGCATAGGTTAAGGAATTCCAAGAGGAGGCATTAAAAGA
The DNA here is from genome assembly GCA_025506505.1 of Flaveria sonorensis. Lineage (NCBI taxonomy): Eukaryota > Viridiplantae > Streptophyta > Magnoliopsida > Asterales > Asteraceae > Flaveria > Flaveria sonorensis. The sequence goes on along the minus strand of CM046431.1, from coordinate 9,545,567 downwards.
AGATCACCTTAACTCCAAAAGGAGTAAAGGTCTAGTCTTGGAGTTGGGTGAGAACACTCTCGGAGTTAGAACCCGCTTTGGGCGGATATGAATCCCTCGTTATGGAGACCTACGGGGGAAAATCATGGATGAAGCTCATAAGACTCGATACTCCATTCATCCTGGTGCTACAAAGATGTATCATGATATGAAGAAAGATTACTGGTGGTCGGGTATGAAGCGCGATGTAGCAGAGTATGTGAGCAAGTGCCTTACTTGCTTGCAAGTGAAGGCTAAGCATCAGAATCCATACGGGAAGATCCAACAGTTGGATATACCCGAGTGGAAATGGGAGCACATCACCAAGGACTTCATTACGAAGTTACCACATACGGCAAGGGGGTACGATGCTATATGGGTTATAGTTGACCGTTAGACGAAGAGTGCTCACTTTCTACCGATCTGCGAGACATATTCATCTGAGAGGTTGGCGGATCAGTTCATCAAAGAGATTGTGACGCATCATGGTGTACCAGTGTCTATTGTGTCTGACCGTGACACACGGTTTACATCTAAGTTTTAGAAGAGATTTCATGACGCGATGGGGACGAGGTTGCACATCAGTACGACTTATCATCCTCAGATGGATGATCAGTCAAAAACGACTATACAGACGCTTGAGGATATGCTCCGAGCATGCGTCATTGATTTCGGAGGAAGTTGGGACGAACACTTACCGTTAGTTGAATTCTCATACAACAACAATTATCATGCCAGCATTGGCATGCCACCATATGAGATGCTATACTGTAGGAAGTGTAAAACTCCTGTATGTTGGGGCGACATCAGACAGAAGGAGTTGGGGAACGTTGAAGTGATCGAGGCTACGACTGAAAAGTTGGATAAGATCAAGGCCTTTATGAAGGCGGTAAAAGATAGGCAAAAGTCGTATGTTGAAAAGAGGCGTAGACCGATTGAATTCAAGGTGGGTGATAAAGTTATGCTGAAGGTTTCACCTTGGAAGGGGATCATTCGGTTTAGAAAGGGGGGTAAGCTTCCCGAGGTATATAGGACCTTTCCGAATCATTGCTCCAGTAGGAGAAGTGACCTATAGGTTGGAGCTACCCGATGAGTTAAATGGGATTCATCCAACATTCCATGCATCTCATCTGAGAAAGTGCTTAGCCGACGAGGATATGATTGTGCCACTGGTGGATATTGGGTTGGATGAACGGCTCAATTATGTGTAGCAACCGGTGGCCATCATTGACAGAAAAGAGAAGAGGCTGCGGAATAAAGTGGTTCCACTGGTGCGAGTACAGTGGAGGCACAGGAAGGGATCCGAGTCTATGTGGGAGACGAAGGAAGAGATGAGACAGCATTATCCACAACTGTTCGAGTAGTGACAGGTTTTGGGGACAAAACCTATATAAAGGGGGTGGACTTGTAACACCCGGAAATTTTAAAAGAAAAGAAAAGAAAAGAGAAGTATAAAGAAAGAAAGGTTAAATAACCCAAGTTGAGGGATTAAAGTTGTGCAAGAGGCAAACTTTATTATTATTATGTTTAAAAGGTGGGCATGGCCGCCCACTCTTCCTGCTCACCAACTGCTTGGACTACAAAAGTAAAAGAACAGAGAGCTTCCATCGGTTTTTAGAGAGAAGAAGAAGAAGAAGATCAACTAGAAGGTTAGTTTTTGTGTGTTTTGTTCGGTTTCAGCTGAATTTTCAGCTTGTGGACCGAGTCTTATGTGTTTCTTTGTGTTCGGTTGTGTGTTTTTGGTGTGATTAGGTGTTTAAACTCCAAGTGTTCTCGAGTTTGGAGGAGTTTTACTCGAAGGCTACTATAGGTGAGTTCTAGATCCCTAGTTTTTCTGTTTTAAACTTGTTTTGGGGCTGAAATGCATATAAATTATCATTTTACCACTTTTAGAATGTTGAACCGTATGTGTTCCCCTGTTTTATATAGGTATGTGTATTTTTATGAATGTTTGACTGAATATTGTGGTTGTATGCTTGTTCTAAGTGCTGAATATGCTAGATTTGGGCTAAGAATATGTTAGGATGATGATTGGGAACTGAAATTACTATAAGTTAGAACTGGCATAGTACCCATGCGCCCAAACTGCCCATGCAACCAAACTGCCCATGCGCCTAAGTTTCCCATGCGCCCAAGTACCCATGTGCCTGCATAGTACTCGTGCGCCTGCATAGTTCCCATGTGCCTAAGTTTTTTTGCCCATACGCCTAAGTGTTTTCCCATGCGCCTAAGTTTTCCTATGCGCCCAAGTACCCATGCGCCTGCATAGTACCCATGCGCCTAAGTTTTTCCCACGAGCGTAAGTTTTTCCCCCATGCGCCCAAGTGTTCCCTTGTGGCCAACTGTCCGTGCGCCTGCATAGTGCCCATGCGCCCACATAGTGCTCATGCGCCTAAAACTGACTTATGATTTTCTGAAATTTTGGGAAATAGAAACTAATGGTGAAGCTTTGGAATGTTTTGGAGGGTTATGTTTGTTCATGTTATGCATGTTTGCGGCCTGTTATTGATGTTCCTTATTATGTATTATTACGTGACTTTACGTGATGTGTTAATGCTCTTGTACGTAAAGTATTATATAATGAAAGTGAAAGACATTTTTAACGAAGTGGAACCTAATAAAAGAATGTAAAGTCTTGCAAGCAACTGAAAGGAGGTTAATAACTCATCGAGGGGTTGTTAGCTCAACTGTATGCTCTTGTACGTAAAGTATTATATAATGAAAGTGAAAGACATTTTTAACGAAGTGGAACCTAATAAAAGAATGTAAAGTCTTGCAAGCAACTGAAAGGAGGTTAATAACTCATCGAGGGGTTGTTAGCTCAACTGTGTGCAGTTTAGCTAACCCATGAGGATGCACACAGGGGTCAATCTTTGTTATTGACCAATATGTACGAAACGGAACCCTTGTCGCTTGCCCCGGTACTGGAGCCAGCTTCGTGCACAATGTTAGGGGTTTATTTATAGACTTCGGCCAAGTACTAGCTTCGTGCACAATGTTTGGGGTATAGCATATAACATTGGTCTAGATGAAAGTGAAAGATAATAATGAAAGTTCGAAACATGCGAAATGAATGAAAAGAATGTTGAAAGATAATAATGATATTATCAAGATGTATGTATGTTGTGTGATCACGAACGAAAGTAAAGGAAAGGTTTTTACTAAAGGTAAAGTATTTTATTATATAATACTAGAACTCACTCAGCAACACTGATTTTTTATGCATTTTCAGTTGGCAGGTAGCTTGTTGCTGAGGATGGCACGAGGGTGAAGCTACTTGGCAGGCAAAGACTGGCATCCATCTCATGCAATAATAATGATGTTGTTTTGTAATACAACTAGCTGATATTTTGTAATCTTTTAAATGACGATGTATTACTTGGCAAATGTGTTTATTAAAGCATGAAATGGTTTTTGATGAATTATTCCGGTGCAATAATTTATTTACTTAATAAATCTTAATATGTTTTGATATAAAAGAGGTTGTGATTGACCAACTGTGGGGTTCCCGTGAATGGGCCTTACAAGTTGGTATCAAAGCCAAAGTTTAAGAGAAATGGGTAAATATTTTCAAAATCTAAACTTAAACTAGGAATGGGACCAAATGGAGGGATGCCAGCCCAAGTAGCTACATGCCATCATATAATTTATTTTCTTAAGGTTAACCAGTATTATGTGTGTGTGCTATCTGATTTATGTGCTCTTAGTAGATTTGGATACTAATGTAGTCAGGATAGGCAATGCTTGGGGGATGAAGAGTAAAGTAAGTGGCTAATCACAACTGGCCACAGTAATTAGGGACTTACTATACTTGACATAATCTGAGCTATTACCTTGAATGACCATGTTGGTGTTTGAATCTTATAGTGTTTAGAGGATGGCGGGTGGTAGATCTTCGAAGGCTTCTCGAGGAGGTTTGCAGGGTGGTCGTGGTGCTAGGCCATGTGTCACCAGGAACAAGGCTAAGGCTGCTGAGACGGCTCCTGTAGAGCCCGAGCTTCATCACCAGGAAGGCGGTGATGAGAGTGCTAAGTTGAGAGCCTCTGTGAAGGAGGCAGTTGTGGAGGAAGTTCATCAGGTCATGCAGATGATCCTGACGTTTGTGGTGAGAGAGGTTATTCGTGTTGTGAGGGAGGATGAAAAGAAAGAGAAGGAGGAGAGGAAGAGGACTGTTGGGAGAGGGGGCGAGGAGAGTTCAGGTGGAGGGGAGCAACCAGAGACTGAGATGGTTGTCTCCAGTGACGAAGAGGAAGAGGAAGCGGTGCAGGAAACCGCCAAGGGGTGTAGTTATGGGGCATTCCAGAGATGCAAGCCCCCAACTTTTGTTAGGAATGGTAATGCTGCTGCTGCTCCTTGATGGGTGAGGGAGATGGAGGTGGTGCTCGATATCAGTGAGTGCCGAGAGGATTAGAAGGTGAAGTTTGCTACGTACTCATTTGTGGACTTGGCCTTATGCTGGTGGGACGACATTGTCCAGGCCGAGGGTAGCAGGGCAATTGGGAGGATGAGGTGGAGTGAGATGAAGAAGTTGGTGATTGAGGAATTTTGTCCTCATAGGGAGCTTGAAAAGATTTAGAGAGAGTTCCTACAGCTAGAGGCAGGAACTATGACACACCAGCAATACACGACTAAGTTCAACGAGATGGCAAGGCTGGTGCCAGATCAGGTGACGCTGGTGTCAAGGAAGATCAAGAGGTATATCCAGGGTTTGCCGGCAGATATCCGTAGGCATATGATCGCCACCCCGCCGAGTACTTTTAGGTCGGTGGTTGATGTAACACCTAGATATTTTAAAAAGAAGAAAAGAAAAGAAAAAGAAAAGAAAAAAGAAGTACAAAGAAAGAAAGGTGAAATAACCCAAGTTAAGGGGTTAAAGTTGTGCAAGAGGCAAACTTTAATACTATTATGTTTAAAAAGTGGGCATGGCCGCCCACTCTTCCTGCTCACCAACTGCTTCGGCTGCAAAAGTAAAAGAACAGAGAGCTTTCATCGATTTTTAGAGAGAAGAAGAAGAAGATCGACTAGAAGGAAAGTTTTTGTGTGTTTTGTTTGGTTTCAGCTGAATTTTCAGCTTGTAGACCGAGTCTTAAGTGTTTCTCTGTGTTCGGTTATGTGTTTTTGGTGTGATTAGGTGTTTGAACTCCAAGTGCTCTTGATTTTGGAGGAGTTTTACTCGAAGGCTACTGTAGGTGAGTTATAGATTCCTGGTTTTTCCAGTTTTAAACTTGTTTTGGGGCTGAAATGCATGTAAATTATTTTTTTGCAATTTCCAGTATGTTAACCGTATGTGTTCCCCTGTTTATGTGGGCATGTGTGTTTGTGAATGTTTGACTGAATTATGTGGTTGTATGCTTGTTTTATGAGCTTAGTATGCTAGATTTGGGCTAGGATTATGTAAGGATGATGATCGGGAACTAAAAATTTGCATAAGTTAGAACTGGTATAGTGCCCATGCGCCCAAACTACCCATACGCCTAAGTGTTTGCTTATTCGCCTAAGTTTCCCAAGCGCCCAAGTACTCATGCGCCTGCATAGTACTCATGCGCCTTCATGGTTCTTATGCGCCTAAGTTTTTTGCCCATACGCCTAAGTGTCGCTCATGCGCCTAAGTTTTCCATGCGCCCAAGTACCCATGCGCATGCATAGTGCTCATGCGCCTGTATAGTACCCATGCGCCTAATTTTTTCCCATGCGTCTAAGTTTTTCCCCATGTGCCCAAGTGGTGCCATGCGCCCAAGTGGTCCCATGCGCCCAACTGTCCGTGCACCCGCATAGTGCCCATGCACCCACATAGTGCTCATGCGCCTAAGTTGCATTAGAATTTTTCTGAAATTTCGGAAAAAATGGAAATTTATGATCAAGCTCTGGAATGTTTTGGTGGGTTATGTTTGTTCATGTTATGCATGTTGTGGCCTGTTATTGATGTTCCTTATTACGTATTTTTACGTGACTTTACGTGGTGTGTTAATGCTCTTGTACGTAAAGTATTATATAATGAAAGTGAAAGACATTATTAACGAAGTGGAACCTAATGAAAGAATGTAAAGTCTTGCAAGCAACTGAAAGGAGGTTCACAACTCATTGAGAGATTGTTAGCTCAACTATGTGCGGTTTAGCTAACCCATGAGGATGCACACAGGGGTCAATCCTTGTGATTGACCAATATATACGAAACGGGACCCTTGTCGCTTGCCTCGGTACTGGAGTCAGCTTCGTGAACAATGTTAGGGGTCTATTTATAGACTTCGGCCCAGTACCAGCTTAGTGCACAATGTTTGGGGTATAGCATATGACATTGGTCTAGATGAAAGTGGAAGATAATGATGGAAGTACAAAATGAATGAAAAGAATGTTGAAAGATAATAATGATACTATCAAGATGTATGTATGTTGTGTGATCACGAACGAAAGTAAATGAAAGGTTTTTACTAAAGGTAAAGTATTTTATTATATGAAACTAGAACTCACTCAGCAATGCTGACTTTTCATGCATTTTCAGTTGGCAGGTAACTTGTTGCTGAGGATGGAACGAGGGTGAAGCTACTTGGCGGGCAAGAGTGGCATCCATCTCATGCAATAATAATAATGATGTTTTGTAATACAACTAAGTGATATATTGTAATCTTTTAAACGATGTTGTATTACTTGGCAAATGTATTTATTAAAGCATGAAATAGTTTTTGATGAATTAATCCGCTGCAATATTTTATTACTTAATAAATCTTAATATGTTTTCATATAAATGAGGTTGTGATTGACCAACTGTGGGGTTCCCGGGAACGGGGCCTTACAAGTTGGTATCAGAGCTAAAAGTTTAAGAGAAATGGGTAAATATTTTCAAAACCTAAACTTAAACTGAGAGTGGGACCGAATGGAGGGATGCCAGCCCAAGTAGCTACGTGCAATCATGTAATTTATTTTTCTCAAGGTTAACCGGTATTATGTGCGCGTGCTATCGGATTTATGTGCTCTTAGAAGATTTGGATACTGATGTAGGCAGGATAGGAAATGCTTGGGGGATGAAGAGTAAAGTAAGTGGCAAATCACAACTGACCACTGTAATTAGGGACTTACTATACTTGACATAAATTGAGCTATTACCTTGAATGACCGTGTTGGTGTTTGAATCTTATAGTGTTTAGAGGATGGCGGGTGGTAGATCTTCGAAGGCTTCTCGAGGAGGTGTGCAGGGTGGTCGTGATGCTAGGCCACGTGTTACCAGAAACAAGGCTAAGGCTGCTGGGATGGCTACTGTAGAGAATGAGCTTCATCACCAGGAAGGCTGTGATGAGAGTGCTAATTTGAGAGCCTCTATGAAAGAGGCAGTTGTGGAGGAGGTTCATCAGGTCATGCGAACGATCCTGCCGTCTGTGGTGACTGAGGTTATTTGTGCTGTGAGGAAGGATAAAAAGAAAGAGAAGGAGGAGAGGAGAGGGACCGTTGGGAGAGGTTCAGGTGAAGGGGAGCAACTAGAGACTAAGATGGTTGTCTCCAGTGATGATAAGGAGGAGGAAGTGGTGCAAGAAACTGCCAAGGGGTGTAGTTATGGGGCATTCCAGTGATGCAAGCCCCCAACTTTTAATGGGAATGGTTATGCTACTGCTGTTCATAGATGGGTGAGGGAGATGGAGGCGGTGCTCGATATCAGTGAGTGCCGAGAGGACCAGAAGGTGAAGTTTGCTACCCACTCATTTGTGGACTCGGCTTTATGCTGGTGGGACAACATTATCCAGGCCGAGGGTAGCAGGGCGATTGGGAGGATGATGTTGAGTGAGCTGAAGAAGTTGGTGATTGAGGAATTTTGTCCTTATAGGGAGCTTGACAAGATTGAGAGAGAGTTCCTATAGCTGGAGGCGGGAACTATGACACACTAGCAATACACGACTAAGTTCAATGAGATGGCAAGGCTGGTGCCGGATCATGTGACGCCGGTGTCAAGGAAGATCAAGAGGTATATTCAGGGTTTGCCGGCAGACATCCGCAGGCACATGATCACCGCCTGGCCAAGTACTTTTAGGTCAGTGGTTGATCTGGCAGTGAGGTTGTATGATGAAAGAGAGGTGGCAGTGGTAGAGGTGAATAAGAAAGGTGATGGTGATAGAAATTGGAAGGGGAAAAGATTTGGCAGTGGTGGTTTCACCCCCAAAAGCAAAAAGGCAAGAATGGATGACAGGAAGGTGGTGACGGCAGGTATTGGGTCAAGGATGTGTAACAGGTGCGGGAAGGAGCATGAGGGGGAATGCAAGTGGGGATCAAATCTCTGCTTCAAGTGTGGGAAGCCCGGTCATATGGCAAGGGATTATGGAGTGACGAGGTGCTACAATTATGGCGAGACTGGGCATATGAGTAGAGATTGCAGGAAGCCGAGGGCTGAAAGTTCTGGGGCAAAGAAGGGGACCAAGAAGGATGGGCAGAGAGCAAAAGCCAGAGCATTCACAATAGAGTGGACCTCGATGTCGTGTCATGTACGTTCCTAGTAAACCAAACTTGTGCATCTGTATTATTTGATTCTAGTGCTAGTAAGAGTTTTATTTATGCTATCTTCTGTGCTAAGTTGCCTTTTAGGAGTAGAAGGATTGATGAGCCCTTTGATGTAGAAACTGCCATTGGTAAGTCTACCAGGATTTCTGATCTGATAGAGAATTATGACATAGAATTGGAAGGCTATAGGTTCTCTGCTAAATTATTCATGATGCCCCTAGGCAGATTCGATGTGGTTCTAGGGATGGATTGGTTAGCGGCCTAGGAGGAAAATATTGTTTGTCACAAGAAGATGATCCGATTGACTGCACCTGATGGGAGTGCGGTGACGATCTACGGTGATCGAGTTACTATGGTTCTGAAGGTGATTTCGATGGTGGTGGCAGAGAAGTGCATGAAATGTGGATGTAGTGCCTACCTGGCTTACGTGAAGGATGTCGATATGTCAGTACCATAATTCTCCGACGTATAAGTTGTGTGTGACTTTCCAGACGTGTTCCCAGAAGATTTACCAGGTGTGCCACCGGACCACGAGATCGAGTTCCAGATCGACTTGATACCTGGTGCTCAACCTGTTGCTTAGGCACCTTATTGATTGGCTCCGTCCGAGATGAAGGAACTGATGGTTCAGTTGCAAGAGTTGTTGGACAAAGGGTTCATTCGACCGAGTATCTCTCCCTAGGGTGCTCTGGTCTTGTTTTTAAAGAAGAAGGACGGTAGTATGAGGATGTGCATCGACTACCGGGAGTTAAACAAGTTGACGGTGAAGAATTAGTATCCGCTACCAAGAATTGATGACTTATTTGATCAGCTCCAAGGTGCCAGTTGGTTCTTGAGGATAGATCTCCGATCTGGTTACCATCAGTTGAAGGTGAAGGAGCAGGATATACCTAAAACAGCTTTTCGCATAAGTTATGGACACTACAAGTTTCTCCTTATGTCTTTTGGTCTAACTAACGCGCCAGCTGCCTTTATGGATTTGATGAACCGGGTATGTTGGCCGATGTTGGATAAATCAGTGATTGTATTTATCGATGATATCCTAATTTATTCGAAGAGCGAAGAAGAGCATGCCAGTCATATTCGTGAGGTATTGGAGACACTTGAAGAGAGAAGCCGTATGCTAAGTTCTCCAAGTGCGCTTTCTGGTTACGTGAGGTTTAGTTTTTGGGTCATGTGGTAAATTCTGAAGGGATCATGGTAGACCTGGCAAAGGTGGAGGCGGTGATGCAATGGAAAACTCTAAAGACGCCATCCGAGATCCACAGTTTCTTGGGTTTAGCGGGCTATTACAGGAGATTCATTTAAGACTTTTCTAAGATATCCTCACTATTGACCAAGCTGACCCGCAAGGATGTGAAGTTTGTATGGGGTCTGGAACAGGAGAACGCTTTTGAGGAGTTAAAGACAAGATTGACTCAAGCTCCTGTTTTGATGTTGCCCGAAGGGAATGAAGACTCAGTGGTCTATTCAGATGCTTCTTATTCAGGAGTGGGTTGCGTGCTGATGCAACGGGGAAGGGTTATAGCCTATGCATCCTGACAGTTGAAAATCCATGAGGCTAATTACCGTACTCATGACCTAGAGCTAGCGGTTGTGGTCTTTGCATTGAAGATTTGGAGGCACTACTTGTACGGGACGAAGTACACTATCTTCACTGACCACAAGTGCTTGAAGTATTTCTTTGAGCAGAAGGACCTCAACATGAGGCAAAGGTGATGGTAAGAGTTGATCAAGGATTATGATTGTGAGATCCACTACCATCCGGGCAAGGCCAACGTAGTGGCGGATGCCTTTAGTCGAAAGGAGAGACCCGAGCCAATCTAGGTGAAAGATTACCAGTTGGTGATGACCTCCGATGTGATGACACAGGTCAAGGGGCTCCAAGATGAGGCATTGAAAGAAGAGCGCCTTAACTCCGAAAGGATGAGAGGTTTAGTCTCGGAGTTGGGTGAGAATACTCTCGGACTTAGAACCCGCTTCGGGCGGATGTGGATCACTCGTTATGGAGAACTACGGGGGAATATCATGGATGAAGCTCATAAGACTCGATACTCTATTCATCGGGGTGCTACAAAGATGTATCATGATATGAAGAAAGATTATTGGTGGTCGGGTATGAAGCGTGATGTAGCGAAGTATGTGAGCAAGTGCCTTACTTGCTTGTAAGTGAAGGCTGAGCATCAGAAGCCATACGGGAAGATCCTACCTTTGGATATACCCGAGTGGAAATGGGAGCACATCACCATGGACTTCATTACGAAGTTACCATGTACAACAAGGGGGTACGATGCTATATGGGTGATAGTTGACCGTTTGACGAAGAGTGCTCACTTTCTACAGATTCGCGAGACATATTCATCTGAGAGGTTGGTGGATCTGTTCGTCAAAGAGATTGTGATGCGTCATGGTGTACCACTGGCTATCGTGTCTGACCATGACACTTGGTTTACATCTAAGTTTTGGAAGAGATTCCATGACGTGATGGGGAAGAGGCTACATATCAGTACAGCGTACCATCCTCAGACAGATGGTCAGTCAGAGAGGACAATTCAGACACTAGAAGATACGGTACGGGCATGCGTGATTGATTTTGGAGGAAGTTGGGATGAACACTTACCGTTAGCTGAATTCTCATACAACAACAGTTATCATGCCAGCGTAGGTATGCCACCATATGAGATGTTATATGGTACGAAGTGTAGAACACCCGTATGTTGGGGTGACATCGGACAGAAGGAGTTGGGGAGAATTGAAGTGATCGAATGTACGACTGAAAAGTTGGAGAAGATCAAGGCCTTAATGAAGGTGGAAAAAGATAGGCAAAAGTCGTATGCTAACAAGAGGTGTAGACCGATTGAATTCAATGTGGGTGATAAAGTTATGCTGGAGGTTTCACCTTGGAAGCGGATCGTTCGGTTCAGAAAGCGGGGTAAGCTGAGCCCAAGGTATATAGGACCTTTCCGAATCATTGCTCGAGTAGGAGAGGTGGCCTATAGGGTGGAGCTACCCGATGAGTTAAGTGGGATTCATCCAACATTCCATGTATCTCATCTGAGAAAGTGCCTAGCCGATGAAAATATGATTGTACCACTGGAGGATATTGAGGTAGATGAACGGCTTAATTATGTGGACCAACCGGTGGCCATCATTGACAGAAACGAGAAGAGATTACGGAATAAAGTGGTTCCACTGGTGCGAGTACAGTGGAGGCACAGGAAGGGATCCAAGTCTACGTGGGAGACCGAGGAAGAGATGAGGCAGCATTATCCATAACTGTTCGAGGAGTGACAGGTTTCGAGGACGAAACCTATATAAAAGGGGTGGACTTGTAACACCTGGATATTTTCAAAAGAAGAAAAGAAGAGAAAAAGAAAAGAAAAAAGAAGTATAAAGAAAGAAAGGTGAAATAACCCAAGTTGAGGGGTTAAAGTTGTGCAAGAGGCAAACTTTAATATTATTATGTTTAAAAAGAGGGCATGGCCGTCCACTCTTCCTGCTCACCAACTGCTTTGGCTGCAAAAGTAAAAGAACATAGGGCTTTCATCGGTTTTTAGAGAGAAGAAGAAGAAGATCGACTAGAAGGTAAGTTTTTGTGTGTTTGTTTCGGTTTCAGCTGAATTTTCAGCTTGTAGACTGAGTCTTATGTGTTTCTTTGTGTTCGGTTGTGTGTTTTTGGTGTGATTAGGTGTTTGAACTCCAAGTGTTCTCGAGTTTGGAGGAGTTTTACTCGAAGGCTACTATAGGTGAGTTCTAGATCCCTAGTTTTTCTGTTTTAAACTTGTTTTGGGGCTGAAATGCATGTAAATTATTTTTTTTGCAATTTCCAGTATGTTAACCGTAAGTGTTCCCCTGTTTATGTGGGTATGTGTGTTTGTGAAAATTTGACTGAATTATATGGATGTATGCTTGTTTTATAAGCTTAGTATGCTAGATTTGGGCTAGGATTATGTAAGGATGATGATAGAGAAATGAAAATTTGTATAAGTTAGAATTGGTATAGTGCCCATACGCCCAAACTGCCCATACGCCTAAGTGTTTGCTCATGCGCCTAATTTTCCCATGCGCCCAAGTACTCATGCGCCTGCATAGTTCCCATGCGCCTAAGTTTTTTTGCCCATACGCTTAAGTGTTGCTCATGCGCCTAAGTTTCCCATGCGCCTGCATAGTGCTCATGCGCCTGTATAATACCCATGCGCCTAAGTTTTTCCCTATGCGCCCAAGTGTTCCCATACGCCCAAATGTATTTATTAAAGCATGAAATGGTTTTTGATGAATTATTCCTCTAGAATATTTTATTACTTAATAAATCTTAATATGTTTTGATATAAATGAGGTTGTGATTGACCAACTGTGGGGTTCCCGGGAACGGGGCCTTACAGTTGATCTGGCAGGGAGGTTGTATGACGAGACAGAGGCGGTAGTGGTAGAGGTGAGTAAGAAGGGTGGTGATGTTAGGAACTGGAATGGGAAGCGGTCTGGTCGTGGTGGTTTTACCCCGAGCAATAAGAAGGCAAGAATGGATGACAAGAGGGTGGTGACGGCAGGTACTGGGTCAAGGATGTGTAATAGGTGTGGAAAGGAGCATGCAGGGGAATGCAAGTGGGGATCAAATCTTTGCTTCAAGTGTGGGAAGCCCGGTCATATGGCAAGGGATTGTGGGGTGACGAGGTGCTACAATTATGGCGAGGCTGGGCATACGAGTAGAGATTGCAGGAAGCCGAGGGCTGAAAGTTTTGGGGCAAAGAAGGGGACCGAGAAGGATGGGCAAAGAGCAAAAGCCAGAACATTCATGATGACCCGGGAGGAGGCTAGGGTGAACCCCGATGTCGTGTCAGGTACGTTCCTAGTAAATCAAACTTATGCCTTTGTACTATTTGATTCTGGTGCTAGTAAGAGTTTTATTTCTGCTGCCTTCTGTGCTAAGTTGCATGTTAGGAGTAGACAGATTGATGATCCCTTCGATATAGAAACTGCCATTGGTAAGCCTACCTGGATTTTTGATCTAATAGAGAATTGTGACATAGAGTTGGAAGGCCATAGGTTCTCTGCTAAATTATTCATGATGCCCCTAGGCGGATTCGATGTGGTTATAGGGATGGATTGCTTAGCAGCCTATGAGGCAAATATTATGTGTCGCAAGAAGATGATCCGATTGACTGCGCCTAATGGGAGTTCGATGACGATCTACGGTGATCGAGTTACTACAGTTCCGCAGGTGATTTCGATGGTGGTGGTAGAGAAATGCATGAAATGTGGATGTAGTGCCTACCTGGCTTACGTAAAGGATGTGGATGCGTCAGTACCATAATTGTCCGACGTACTAGTTGTGTTTGACTTTCCAGACGTGTTCTCAGAAGATTTACTCGGTGTGCCACTGGACCGCGAGATCGAGTTCCAGATCTACTTGATACCTGGTGCTCAACCTGTTGCGAAGGCACCGTATCGATTGGCTCCGTCTGAGATGAAGGAACTGATGGTTCAGTTGCAAGAGTTGTTGGACAAAGGGTTCATTTGACAGATTATCTCTCCCTGGGGTGCTCCGGTCTTGTTTGTAAAGAAAAAGGATGGTAGTATTAAGATGTGCATCGACTACCATGAGTTAAACAAGTTAACGGTGAAGAACCGGTATCCCTTACCCAGAATTGATGACTTGTTTGATCAGCTCCAAGGTGCCAGGTCGTTCTCGAGGATAGATCTCCAATTTGGTTTCCATCAGTTGAAGGTGAAGGAGCAGGATATCCCTAAAACAACTTTTCACATACGTTATGGACACTATGTGGGTATGTGTGTTTGTGAATGTTTGACTGAATTATGTGGTTATCTGCTTGTTTTATGAGCTTAGTATGCTAGATTTGGGCTAGGATTATGTAAGGAGTATGATCGGGAACTAAAAATTTGCATAAGTTAGAACTGGTATAGTGCCCATGCGCCCAAACTACCCATACGCCTAAGTGTTTGCTTATGCGCCTAAGTTTCCCAAGCGCCCAAGTACTCATGCGCCTGCATAGTACTCATGTGCCTGCATAGCTCAACTGTGTGCGGTTTAGCTAACCCATGAGGATGCACACGGGGGTCAATCTTTGTGATTGACCAATATGTACGAAACGAGACCCTTGTCGCTTGTCCCGGTACTGGAGTCAGCTTTGTGCATAATGTTAGGGGTCTATTTATAGACTTCGGCCCAATACTAGCTTCGTACACGATGTTTGGGGTATAGCATATGACGTTGGTCTAGATGAAAGTGAAAGATAATAATGAAAGTTTGAAACGTGCGAAATGAATGAAAAGAATGTTGAAAGATAATAATGATATTATCAAGATGTAGGTATGTTGTGTGATCATAAATGAAAGTAAAGGAAAGGTTTTTACTAAAGGTAATGTAGTTTATTATATAAAACTAGAACTCACTCAGAAACGCTGACTTTTTATGCATTTTCAGTTGGCAGGTAGCTTGTTGCTAAGGATGGCACGAGGGTGAAGCTACTTGGTGGGCAAAGACTGGCATCCATCTCATGCAATAATAATGATGTTGTTTTGTAATACAACTAACTGATATTTTGTAATCTATTACATGACGATGTATTACTTGGTAAATATGTTTATTAGAGCATGAAATGGTTTTTGTTGAATTATTCCGCTACAATAATTTATTTACTTAATAAATCTTAATATGTTTTGATATAAAAGAGGTTGTGATTGACCAACTATGGGGTTCCCAGGAACATGGCCTTACACCCACATCAGCTAAGCCAAACTGAGGTGAGTCCAACCGGTGTGGAGGTGACTCAAGTAGACTCAGTTGCCACTACTAAGGGTGTTTCACTAGCCTCTCAAGATAGTGGTAAGATCAGTGAGACTGAGTCTACGACAACCTTGCCAATTGATGCCTCTGAAAGAGACATCAGTACGCAGGGGTATCCAGGGCGCCAAGAAACCACTACTGGTGGTGATGATGAACATACTAGGTATGTTATCTCATCTCCTAATGATTCTTCAAAAGAAGATGAGGGTAGTCTGCAACTCATTATCAGAGACCTGCTTTCTAAAGTCTCAAACCTTGAATCAAAGGTTAAGACTTTAGAGGACAGGTCTGCCACTCAGCAGCATAAGATTGAAAATCTCAAGGCTCAACTAGCTAAGACACAGATTGAGAAGTTTGTCAGGCATATACAAACTCAGGCCTCTTTAAGTTCTTCCTCCAGCTCATCTACTTCTCAAGATGATGCTACCAAAAAGGGGAAGAATGTACAGAGACAAAGACATGTGGAACCCTGCCTTGCTATTACACCTTCCTTTGATGCCATTTCCTCTCTCTATCCCACACAGTAACACCCTACAACCATCTTTCCTCAACCACCTCCTATTACCATTCAAGTGGACCTAAGGATGCTTATTGACCTCAACAGATTCTTAACCAAGTTTCTCATAAGCTCCTCCCTTGAACAACCCTCCCCTGATGTTGCCATAGCCTATTTTAGAGCTGAAGAGCTTCAAAGGCTAAGGGCACCACCTACCTCTGAGGAGAAAGTTAGTCAACCTAAGGTCTCTATTGAACCTGAGATTAACTTCGAAGGGGAAATACAGACTGATGGCCCAGCAACCAACTTGGAAGGGGCAGGAAGTGCAGTCCCAATTACTTCCGAAGCAGAGATCCAAGCTGCCGAAGGAATAATTGAACTATCTTCCTTGTCCGATGACCTGTTCATCACAGAGGCCATTCTTGACCTAGCCTCTGTGGTCAACAGTGAGGACTTCCTTACAACTCCCATCTCCCAAGCACCACAAGTTCAACCCTATAACACCAGGAAATTTAAAAGGAAAAGAAAAAGAAAGAAAGGTGTACTATCCCAAGTCAAGGGGTTAAAGTTGTACAAGTGGAAAACTTGCCCATTATGGGATTTAAAAGAAGCATGGCAGCCACAGTTCTTCTTTTATAGACTTTGCTTTCGGCTGCAAGAAGAAGGAAGAAGCTGTAATTGGTTTCTAGAGAGAGAAGGAGGAAGAGTTGCTTATAGGTGAGGTTTTCTTGTATTCTCTGCTTCGTTTTCATCTGTGTTCGAGCTGCTGGACTGATTCTTACGTCTTTCTTGTGTTGGCTGCTTGTTTCAGTGTGTTTAGGTGCTAGAACTCCTGTTTGCTCTCGGTTTGAAGAAGTCTTACTCGAAAGCTATTAGAGGTGAGTTCTAGATCCCCTATTTTACTTGTTTTAAACTAAGTTGGGGCTGATGTGCATATTAACTTTAGTTTTGCAACTGTATAATGAATTTTCTCTGTTTGTGTCTGTATTGTGTGCGATGTATGTTCTGAATGTATTCTTCAAAGTTGTATGCTTTGTTCTAAGTGTGTTGTAAGATAGATCTGTGTTAAGAATGTGATAGAACAAGGATTTAGAACTGGTGGAATAGTCTAAGTAATATGTTCATCTGTATTTGCTGAACATTCAACCGTATTGGTTTTATGTTCCATAGTTAAGTATTTTTGTTCATCCGTATTTATATGTATTCATCCCCATTTGTATGTGTTCATCCGCATTTGCTGAACATTCAACTACATAGGTTTTACGTTCCATAGTTAAGTATTTTTGTTCATCTGCATTTAGTATTGTTTATCCGCATTTTTTACTTGTTCATCCGCATATTGACTTGTTCATCCGCATTTGGTTCACCCGCGTATCTTTAGACGCTTAGAATATTTTTTTGAGACTTTCATCCGTATTTGCTTGTCCACATTTACTGAACATTCAGCCACATTGGCTTATGTTCATCCATATTTCTTTAGGCACCTAGGATTTTCTGGAATCTTGGGAAATAGAATGTAGTGTTAAGTTCTAAAATGTTTTGGTGGTTTATGCTTGTTGATGTTATGTATGATTGTGGGCTGTTATTGATGTTCTATATTACATATTATTATGTGACTTTACGTGGTGTGTTAACACTCTTGTACGTAAAGTATTATCATAATAAAAGTGAAAGATGAAGTTAATGAAAATGGAACATAATTAATAAATGAAAGACTTGCAAGCCATGCGAAGGAGGTTCACTACTCAATGAGGTAGTCGTCTGCTCAACTGTGTGCGGTTTAGCTAACCCTTGAAAATACGCACAGGGGTCTAATCTTTGTGATTGACCATGATGGAATCCTTGTCGCGTACCCCAATACTATGTCAGCTTTTTAGCATGACGTAGGGGTTTATTGATAAATCCCGATACGGTACCAGCTTTTTAGCATGACGTGGGGGTATGGCATGAGACAGGATCCATATATGAAAGTGGAACGATGTTAATAAATGAAAGAATGAATGATGACGAATGATGATGAAATATAATATATGAATATTATCTAAATGTATGTATGATGTGTGACGACGAACGAATGTAAAGGATATTTCTATATAAGTGAAGTGTTTTATTTATATAACTAGAACTCAGCAACGTTGACTTTTTATATGCATTTTTAATTGGCAGGCAATGATGTTGCTAAGGATGGCATGGAGTTGAAGCTACTTGGCAAGCGAAGACTGGCATCCATCTCATGCAAATATAATATTGTTGTTTTGTAATACAACTAAATGTTCTTTTGTAATTTTAATCAACGATGTATTACTTGGCAAAAGTAATTATTAATGCATGAAATGGTTTTTGATAATTCTTCCGCTGCAATATTTTTTTATGCTAATATATTTTAAATGAGATTTTAATAATGAATGTTGCTATTAATGACCAACTGTGAGGTCTCCGGGACCGGGGCCTTACAGGTTGGTATCAGAGCCAAAGTTTAAGAGAATTGGGTAAATTATTTTCAAAACCTAAACTTAAATTGAGAATGGGACTGAATGGAAGGATGCCAACCCAAGTAGCTATGTGCCATCAGGTAAATTTTCATAAAGTTAACCGGTATTTTGTGAGTGTGCTGCTTGATTTATGTGCTCTTAGTAGATTTGGATACTGATGTAGTCAGGATAGGAAATGCTTGGGGGTGAAGAGTAAAGTAAGCGGCTAATCATAACTGGCCACTGTAATTAGGGACTTACTATACTTGACATAATATGAGCTATTACCTTGAATGACCATGTTGGTGTTTGAATCTTATAGTGTTTAGAGGATGGCTGGTGGTAGATCTTTGAAGGATTCTCGAGGTGGAGTACGAGGTGGTCGTGGTGCTGAACCATGTGCCACAAGAAACAAGGCTAAGACTGCTGAGACGACTCCTACAGAGCCCGAGCTTCATCACCATGAGGGCGGTGATGAGAGTGCTAACCTGAGAACCTCTGTGAAGGAGGCAGTAGTAGAGGAAGTTCATCAGGTCATGCAGACGATTCTGCCATCTATGGTGACCGAGGTTATTCGTGCTGTGAGGGAGGATGAAAAGAAAGAGAAAGAGGAGAGGAAGAAAACTATTAAGAGAGGGGGCGAGGAGAGAGGTTTCGATGAAGGGGAGCAACCAGAAACTGAGATGGTTATCTCTAGTGACGGAGAGAAAGAGGAAGTGGTGCAGGAAACTACAAAGGGATGTAGCTATGGGGCATTCCAAAGATGCAAGCCCCCGACTTTTGATGGAAATGGGAATGCTGCTACTGCTCGCCGATGGGTGAGAGAAATAGAGGTTGTGTTGGATATCAGTGAATGTAGGGAGGATCAAAAGGTGAAGTTTGCTACCCACTCATTCTCAGACTCGGCCTTATGCTGGTGGGACAATATTGTCCAGGCTGAGGGTAGCAAGGCGATTGGGAAAGTGAGGTGGAGTGAACTAAAGAAGATGCTGATCGAGGAGTTTTGTCCTAATAGGGAACTCGAGAAGATTGAGAGAGAGTTCTTACAGTTGGAGGCGGGAACCATGACACACCAGTAGTACACGACTATGTTCAACGAGATGGCAAGGCGGGTACCAGATCAGGTGACGCCTGTTTCAAGAAAGATCAAGAGGTACATCCAGGGCCTGCCGGCAGATACCCATAGGTACATGATCGCCACCCAGCCATGTACGTTTAGTTTAGTGGTTGATATGGCGGGGAGATTGTATGATAAGAGGGAGGAGGTTGTAGTAGTGGAGGCGAGTAAGAAGGGTGGTGGTGACAGAAACTGGAACGGGAAATGATTGGGTCGTGGTGGTTTCACTCCAAATAACAAAAAGGCAAGGGTGGATGATCAGAGGGTAGTGTTGGCAGGTACGGGGACAAAGCGGTGTGGTAAGTGCGGGAAGGAGCATACGGGAGAGTGTAAGTGGGGACTGAATTTCTACTTTCAATGTCGAAAGCCAGGGCACATGGCAAAAGATTGTAGGGCGATGAGGTGCTACAACTGTGGTGAGATTGGGCATATGAGCAGAGACTGCAAGAAGTTTAGGGCTGAGAGCTCTAGGGCAAAGAAGGGGACTGAGAATGAAGGGTAGAGGGCAAAGTTCAGGGCATTCACTATGACCTGAGAAGAGGCTAGAGTGGACCTGATGTTGTGTCAGGTACCTTTCTAGTAAACCAAACTTGTGCCACTGTATTATTCGATTCTGGTGCTATTAGGAGCTTTATTTCTGCTGCCTTTTATGCCAAGTTGTCTGTTAGTAGTAGAAGTATTGATGAGCCCTTTGATGTAAAAACTGCCATTGGTAAGTCTACCAGAATTTTTGATTTGATAGAGGATTGTGACATAGAGTTGGAAGGCCATAGGTTCTCTGCTAAATTATTCGTGATGCCCCTACGCAGATTTGATATGGTTCTAGGGAAGGATTGCCTAGCAGCCTATGAGGAAAATATTGTGTGTCGTAAGAAGATGATTCTATTGACCGTGCCTGATGGGAGTTCGCTGACGATTTACGGCGATAGGGTCAGTACGGTTCCGAAGGTAATTTCAATGGTGGTATCAGAGAAGTGCATGAGACGTGGATGTAGTGCCTACCTGGCTTATGTGTAAGATGTGGATGCGTCACTACCATGAATGTCTGACGTACCGATCGTGTGTGACTTCCCAGATGTATTCCCGGAGGATCTACCAGGTGTGCCTCCGGATCACGAGATTGAGTTCCAAATTTATTTGATACCGGGTGCCCAACCTGTTACCAAGGCACCGTATCGACTAGCTCCTTCCGAGATGAAGGAACTGATGGTCTAGTTGCAAGAGTTGCTGGATTAGGGGTTCATCCGATCGAGTATCTCTCCCTGGGGTGCTCCGGTCTTGTTTGTAAAGAAGAAGGATGGTAGCATGAGGATGTGCATCGACTACCATGAGTTGAACAAGTTGACGGTGAAGAACCGGTATCCACTACCGAGGAATGATGTCTTGTTTGATCAGCTCCAAGGTGCCAATTGGTTCTGAAGGATAGATCTCCGATCTGGTTATCATTAGCTAAAGGTTAAAGAACAGGATATTCCGAAGACCACGTTTCGAACGTGATACGGGGATTACGAATTCCTCGTTATGTCTTTCGGGTTAACCAATGCGTCAGCTGCTTTTATGGATTTGATGAATCTGGTGTGTCTGCTGATGTTTGATAAATCAGTGATTGTGTTCATTGATGATATCTTGATTTATTCGAAGAGCAAGGAGGAACATGCTGGCCATATTCAGGAAGTGCTGGAAATACTTAGAAGGAAGAAGTTGTATGCTAAGTTCTCCAAGTGCGTGTTTTGGTTGCGCGAGGTTCAGTTTTTGGGTCATGTGGTTAATTCTGAAGGGATTATGGTGGACCTGGTAAAAGTGGAGGCGGTGATGCAATGGAAGACTCCAAAGACTCCATCCGAGATCCGTAGTTTCTTGGGTTTGGCAGGCTATTATAGGAGATTCATCCAAGACTTTTCAGGATAGCCTCACCATTGACCAAGTTGACCCGCAAGGAGGTGAAGTTTGTATGGGGTCGAGAACACGAGAATGCTTTTAAAGAGCTAAAGACGAGATTGACTCAAGCTCCTGTCTTAACGTTACCCGAAGGGAGCAAAAACTTAGTGGTCTATTCGGATGCTTCTTATTCGGGGTTGGGTTGGCGGCTGTGGTCTTTGCAATGAAGATTTGGAGGCACTACTTGTACGGGACAAAGTGCACTATCTTCACTGAACATAAGAGCTTGAAGTATTTCTTCGAGCAAAAGGATCTCAATATGATGCAAAGGAGGTGGTTAGAGTTGATCAAAGATTATGATTATGAGATCCGCTACCATCCGGGCAAGGCCAATATGGTGGCGGATGCCCTTAGCCTAAAGGAGAGACCCGAGCCAATCCAAGTGAAAGCTTACCAGTTGGTGATGACCTCTGACGTGATGAAACAGGTCAAGGAGTTTCAAGATGAGGCGTTGAAAGAAGATCGCCTTAACTCTGAAAGGATGAAAGGTCTAGTCGTGGAGTTGGGCTAGAACACTCTCGGTGTTAGGACCCGCTTCGAGCGGATATGGATCCCTCGTTATGGAGACCTACTAGGGAAAATCATGGATGAAGCTCATAAGACTCGATACTCGATTCATCCCAGAGCTACAAAGATGTATCATGATATGAAGAAAGACTACTGGTGGCCGGGTATGAAGTGCGATGTAGCGGAGTATGTGAGTAAGTACCTTACTTGCTTGCAAGTGAAGGCGGAACATCAAAAGCCATATGGGAAGATTCAACCCTTGGATATACCCGAGTGGAAATGGAAGCACATCACCATGGACTTCATTACGAAGTTACCACTTACTGCAAGGGGGTACGATGCCATATGGGTGATAGTTGACCATTTGACGAAGAGTGCTCACTTTCTACCGATCCACGAGATGTATTAATCTAAGAGGTTGGCGGATCTGTTCATCAAAGAGATTATGACTCGTCATAGTGTACCGGTGTCTATAGTGTCTGACCATGACACTCGGTTTACATCTAAGTTTTGAAAGAGATTCCATGATGCGATGGGGACGAGGTTGCACATCAGTACGGCTTACCATCCTCAAACAGATGGTCGGTTAGAAAGAACCATTCAGATGCTTGAGGATATGCTTCGAGCATGCGTCATTGATTTTGGAGGAAGTTGGGACGAACACGTAATCATGCCAGTTATCATGCCAGCATTGGTATGCCTCCATATGAGATGCTATACGGTAGGAAGTGTAGAATGCCCGTATGTTGGGGTGACATTGGGTAGAAGGAGTTAGGGAACATCAAGGTGATCGAGGGTACGACCGAAAAGTTAGAGAAGATCAAGGCCTTTATGAAGGCGGGCATTCTACACGGTATCATGCCAGCATTGGTATGCCTCCATATGAAATGCTATACGATAGGAAGTGTAGAATGCCCGTATATTGGGGTGACATTGGGCAGAAGGAGTTAGGGAACATCGAGGTGATCGAGGGTACGACCGAAAAGTTAGATAAGATCAAGGCCTTTATGAAGGCGGCAAAAGATAGACAAAAGTCGTATGCTGACAAGAGGCATAGACCGATTGAATTCAAGGTGGGTGATAAAGTTATGTTGAAGGTTTCACCTTGGAAAGGGATCATCTAGTTTAGAAAGTGGGGTAAGTTGAGCCCGAGGTATATAGGGCCTTTCCGAATCAATGCTCGAGTAGGAGAGGTGGCCTACAGGTTGGAGCTACCCGATGAGTTAAGTGGAATTCATCCGACATTCCATGTATCTTATCTAAGAAAGTTCTTAGCTGATGAAGATATGATTGTGCCACTGGAGGACATTGAGGTTGATGAACGGCTCAATTATGTGGAGCAGCCAGTGGCCATCATTGATAGAAAAGAGAAAAGGCTGCGGAATAAAGTGGTTCCACTGGTGCGAGTACAGTGGAGGCACAGGAGGGGATCTAAGTCTACGTGGGAAACTGAGGAAGAGATGAGGCAGCATTACCCACAGCTATTCGAGGAGTGACAGGTTTCAGGGACGAAACCTATATAAGGAGGGTGGACTTGTAACACCCGAAAATTTAAAAGGAAAAGGAAAAGAAAGAAAGGTGTAATATCCCAAGTCAAGGGGTTAAAGTTGTGCAAGTGGAAAACTTGCCCGTTATGGGATTTAAAAGAAGCATGGCAGCCACACTTCTTCTTTTATAGACTTTGCTTTCGGCTGCAAGAAGAAGGAAGAAGCTGCAATTGGTTTCTAGAGAGAGAAGTAGGAAGAGTTGCTTGTAGGTGAGGTTTTCTTGTATTCTCTGCTCGGTTTTCAGCTGTGTTTGAGTTGCTGGACCGATTCTTACGTGTTTCTTGTGTTGACTACTTGTTTCAGTGTATTTAGGTGCTAGAACTCCCGTTTGCTCTTGGTTTGAAGAAGTCTTACCCGAAAGCTGTAAGAGGTGGGTTCTAGATCCCCTATTTTACTTGTTTTAGACTAGTTTGGGGTTAATGTGCATATTAACTGTAGTTTTGAAACTGTAAAATGAATTTTCTATATTTGTGTCTGTATTGTGTGAGATATATGTCTGAATGTCTTCTTCAAAGTTGTATGATTTGTTCTAAGTGTGTTGTACGATAGATCGGTGTTAAGAATATGATAGAACGAGGATTTGGAACTGGTGGAATAGTCTAAGTAATGTGTTCATCCACATTTGCTGAACATTCAACCGCATTGGTTTTATGTTCCATAGTTAAGTATTTTTGCGCATTTGTATGTATTCATCCGCATTTTTATGTGTTCATCCGCATTTACTAGTCTTCATCCGCATTTGCTGAACATTCAACCGCATTGGTTTTACATTCCATAGTTAAGTATTTTTTACCATCCGCATTTAGTATTATTCATCAGCATTTGGACTTGTTCATCCACATTTGGACCTGTTCATCCGCATTTGGTTCACCCGCGTATCTTTAGACACTTAGAATATTTTTCTGAGACTATCATCCGCATTTTCTTGTCCGCATTTGCTGAACATTCAGCCGTATTGGCTTATGTTCATTCGCATTTCTTTGGGCAGTTAGGGTTTTCTGGAATCTTAGGAAATAGAATGTACTGTTAAGTTCTGAAATGTTTTGGTGGTTTATGCCTGTTGATGTTATGTATGATTGTGGGTTGTTATTGATGTTCTATATTACGTATTATTATGTGACTTTACGTGGTGTGTTAATACTCTTGTACGTAAAGTATTATCATAATAAAAGTGAAAGATGAAGTTAATGAAAGTGGAACATAATTAATGAATGAAAGACTTGCAAGCCATGCGAAGGAGGTTCACGACTCAATGAGGTAGTCGTCTGCTCAACTGTGTGTGGTTTAGCTAACCCTTGATAATGTGCACAGGGGTCTAATCTTTGTGATTGAACATGATGGGATCCTTGTCGCGTACCCTGGTACTGTGTCAGCTTTTTAGCATGACGTGGGAGTTTATTGATAAACCCCGGCATAGTACCAGCTTTTTAGCATGACATGGGGGTATGGCATGAGACAGGATCCATGTAAGAAAGTGGAACCATGTTAATAAATGAAAGAATGAATGATGATGAATGATGATGAAAGATAATATATGAATATTATCTAAATGTACGTATGATGTGTGACGATGGACGTAAGTAAAGGATATTTTTATATAAGGAAAGTATTTTATTTATAAAACTAGAACTCACTTAGCAAAGCAGGCTTTTTATATGCACTTTCAGTTGGCAGGCAATGATATTGCTGAGGATGGCATGGAGTTTAAGCTACTTGATATAATATTGTTGTTTTGTAATACAACTAAATGTTCTTTTGTAATTTTAATCAATGATGTATTACTTGGCAAAAGTAATTATTAATGCATGAAATGGTTTTTGAGAATTCTTCCGCTGCAATATTTTCTTATGTTAATATATTTTAAATGAGATTTTAATAATGAATGTTGCTATGAATGACCAACTGTGAGGTCTTCGAGACCGGGGCCTTACAAACCCCACTCTCCCCAACCTAAATCCTCTAAGCCTGAGTCTCCAAAGGCTAAATCTTCCTCTGTTCCTAAGGGGAAGAGGAAGCTTACTGCTAAAGAGCTTCTAGAGGAGGAAAGGTTGGAAAATCTAAAGAAGAAAGGAAGAATTGATACTAGAAAGTTGCTGGCTGCAAGTAGCAAAGAAGCATTAGCCGCCCAAGAGAGTATCAACAACCAAAGGAGAGTGGAGGTCATAGACAGGCTCATCAGCCTAGGAGTAGACAATGAAAACATCCTTCTACTCCTACTTGATGAGATTGTAAAGATAGAGAAGGCAACCTTGCCTCAAAAGAAAAGAGAGGAGGCAGCAAGGTTGGCCATAGAGGAGGAAGAGAGGAGAAAAAAGGAGGAGGCAATAGAAAAGGAGAGAATGGAGAGAATAGCCTTTCTCTGTACTAAAGGCTATTCTCAGAAGGAGCTTGCACCTCATGATTATGACATGATCCTATTTTTTTTCACAAAGAAATGGATCTCATGAACAAGGAGAGGAGGAAGAATGCCAGGGAAAACCTAAAAGAGAAGAAGAAGGAGGAAGAGGCACAACTTGCCAATGCCAAGAAGGTGGGAGATAAGGACTGGATGAAAGCCTATCTCAAAGCCCACGGCTTCACTGGCAGGCAGGTCGGTCCTATGTCTGAGAAGACCCTACAGCGACATGTCAGCGACATCAAAGCTGACATTCGCTTAGGAAAAAGGCAGGAGGTATTTCAAAGCCAAAGTGTTCAAAGGATGGCTCCTAAACCAACTCCAAACCCAAACCAGCACCAACACCCAAACCATAACCTACCCAACTCATGCCTTCACCATTTCCCTTCCCCATTAAAACTAAGCCAACCACTGATCCTTACACCCCTAAACCCACACCATCGGCCATACCTACACCCTTACCCCTTGCCTCTCAACAACCTCCACCACCACCTATCCTTAAACCTAAAACATAACCTCAAACCCAATCACTACCCAAACCATCTTCAGAACCATCTAAACACCTAACCTTAGAAGAGTTCAAGGAGATCAAAAGGAAGCTCATTAATGGCACAACCCTCAGATACATCTCTTATGAGGAAGAGTCTATAAACTTGAAATACACTGATGGCTCTTCCTGTTCCCTCACAAGAGATGCATTCCTTGATCTACCAAGGGGAACACAGGATCAAGCTCTCCAACTTCTTGCAACCAACTCAGATGTTCTTAATGAAGAAGAGAAGAAGTTAAAAAGGAGACTGGTAACTCTACTGGATACAAGAAAAGGGGACAAGCTGCCAACCGATCCCCTCAATCCTAGAAGCCAAATTGTCCAGTGGAGGTTCAATGAAGATACACACGGCTTTGCTGTGGAAAGGGAGAATGGTCAAGTGAACAGACTTGATACATCAGCTTTGATACACCCCAGCAGATTTGACATTACTGAGTTAGCAAAGAGATCATTCTCCAATCCTTCCAACTCTTAGATTACTGCTCATATCAGGAATAATCTAAGCAGTCTTCATGTTGAAGAGCTTACAAAGAAAGCCAAGACTAAAGAAGAGTTGAAAAAGAGAGCAAAGGAAGAAGAAGAAAGAGCAACCATGAAAGGAAGAACATTCCTGCAGATGGTTGAGGGTCTAACTTCGGATCCTATAATTAGATGGGAATATGACTACAATTCCTATCAACTAACTCTCTTCAGAGGGACGCAACAAAGGGTATACATCATCCAAAGCAACAGAATGTATCTATTAACTACGCATGATTTATACAAGCTCCTCACTACTGTATTAGGGAAGAACAAAGAGACACACAAATATTTGCTCTCCTTGGTGTTGAAGACATTGAGGAATCAAAGGAAGTGAAGTTTTAGTAGCATCAGCCTAGGGGGAGTTTGTTGGATCATATGAGGCTGGTGCAACCAAAACAACACTTATAAGATTTTGATGTACAATTGAAGTGGTCTTCCGAAGACAAAGCTGCTCTTTCGAAGATAAGTCTAAGATCTTTTGAAGTTCAAGAATGAAGAACTATCGAAGTGAGAACTCTGTCTTCTGAGACTAAGTAGTTCTCCTTCCGAAGTATACAAACTTAGAAGATCCAAGACATAGTCTTCCAAAGAATAAAGTCATGAAGACTTGCAGAACACTCGGAAGAAGTTGATTCTTCCGAAGTATAAATGGCCTCAGAAGAACTTATTCTTCTGAAGCCATTTTAGCTTCGGAAGAACCAACTATGAACCAGTGGACATAAGTATGGTCTGTCTGGCATCCGCTGCAACCTTTGAGATACTGCATGGCGCTTTCCCACGCCCATATAGTTGACCATACTTTGATCCACTGCTCACCTATTATCAGTTAGTACAGTTGCCACTTTTAGTTGGTGACAAAAGGTAAGTCATGGACCTGTCATGACTACCAAGTCTAGGATAGTATTTTATCTTAGATTCTTTACTTCTAGTAATGTAGTATTTGTCTATTTGTAGATTTCAGCTGGTTATCAAAGTATAACCGACTGTAGATAGTAGTATATATAGTTTCTTATTGTAACTTTGTAACTATGCTTGTAAGAGTCTTGTAATACTGAGTTGAGAAGTAATATATACAAGTATCTTGAAATTTATTCATGTGTTCATTTGTTTTCATTAACTTGTTATATTACTTGTGAACTTAGTTAGAGATTCCGCTTCATCAAACCAAGTGAGATTAAGTGAGTTTGAGAGATAAACTTGTGTTATGAGACCAACATCGATCATGCATTCCTTTTCCTTTTGTCACTCACAGGCCTTGGTGACTCAAGGTGGAGAGAGCTTTGGCCTTCATTGCTTGGTTCAGCACTTGAACTCTGGCCAGAGAGAGGCTGTGAAGCACCTTCACCAGCTGGTGCCCACTGAGGGTAAAAGGTGTTGAAGTAGTTCTTGTCTCAAGATTCACAGGCTCTACTACTAGGCTTTCAGACAAGGTTTCGCCTTCAAAGCTAATCTTAGGGTCCACCTTAACATCCAATTGACCAATGACATTGCATGCTAGTCTCTGTCTTCTTCTTAGTCTGAACTCTTCAACCACCTTGTCTTGAATCCTCTGAGCTAGTATGTCAGCTTGCTTGTTTTGGCTTGGGTTGCAAGTGGAATGTAAACTAGAGGAAGACTCTCATACTACTTTAGGGTCCTAAAATTGAATACTTCTTGCTACCCCTAAAGTCTAAGGAGTATCAGGGCTTTTTTATCAGTGTCATACCTCCATCCCATAATTGGATTCTCAGTTGGATGAGATGGCATAGGCATAGCTCTTGGAATACCCTCCTCAAATAGACTTTGTATGAGTGAGTCCACATCAATATGAACTCAAGGGGGTTGCTGAGTATGGACAACAGCAAGTGAGGGTAGTGAGTCCTCTATGTCCATACTGTGAGAAGAACTCCCAGGTTCTATGATTCCTAGGACTTTCTCCCCTTTTTTGGTAGCATCACCTTCTTGCATAGGTGAGCTAGAGGTTAGGTCCACCACATCCATAGGTTTTTGTGGCCCTGGTTGAGTCCTCTTTAGTGGTCTCTCAGCTAACTTGCCCTTGAGATTGGTGATCTCAAGTTGCTGGTCATTGACCCTCTTTTGTAAGGTAGCCACCTGAGATTCCAGATGACTGACCTTTAAGACTAAATAGGTGTAGGTTTTAGTCAGTTGTTGCACCTTTAGTTTCAGACTCCCCTCATATTCATTAGAATAATCACTAGGGGATAAGAAAATAGGAGCAAAGTCTTCTTCCTCATCACCAGCACTAAGTTCTTGGTTGTTGGATTTCCCCTGCACCATGACAGCTTCAGTTGAAGTGTCAATGGGCTGGGTTGCCATGGTTGAGGCCTTAAAGATGTAATCACTTGCTAAAGTGAGAGCCTCTTCCATATGGACCTCCTGAACAAGTTCAGGAAGATCCACCTCAGTTGTGGGTGGATGATATGGGCTAGACACAGGTGAGTTAGGAACACTCATCTCTCCTTAAAAAGGGGTGGAGAAGAGAGACTCATGGTACTCACTGAATTCCATGTCTTCATCATCATAGAAATCTAGGCTTGGAATTGGTTGGTTGAGGTCAAGCGGCCGGGGATGTTAACTTTCCTCTGAAGGTTGTTCATTAGAGTTTTAAGACTCTAAGTGAAGGCTTAAGGCTGGTATTGGTGTAGTGAGCTCATCACGCTGAGCATGAGAAACCTCAGCACTGATCCTTGAAGTGATGGGAGTGGTTTGCTCCTCAGGGGAAGTGGGAGCTCTAGTGTCCACTGCCTCCTACATGGGTGATGATATGGGGGCCTGCATAACCTGATTAGCTTGTGCAAGGGTTTGTTTGGATTTTCTTTGGTAGGTGAGGGTTATTTGAGGTTGTGTGGGTGGTTCAGATGTGGAAGGTGTGGGTTCAACGTTAGCTTGTGTTGCTAAGTTGTCACCTTGAGCAATGAGCTCTAACATTTTTGGGACCAGGCCTATTTCTACCCCTTAGATACCAAAAGTTGGCTTTCTTATTGTTCTAATGATGTCTGGCTTCATCTGTCCCAATTTAAGAATATTGCATATTCCCCTTAACTGTGAGCCTAGTTCATAGTTGAGAATGTACTAGACATATCTAGGGAACATGTAATATTCTAAGGAGTCCAAGTTTGCAAGTAAATTAGTGTAAATGAACTTGACCTCTTTTACCAATCCATGGACTATATAGGAAAGGTCTTCCGGAATTCGATCCCATCCTCCATGTTTGTTTGATAGACAGTGGATGACAACATGGAGGAGGTACTTCCATTGGGAGGTGACCTTCCCCTTCTTGAAGGTTCTTACTGAGTAATCACCCTCATAGCCCATCTTCCTGAAGGACTGGTTCACAGTAGACTTTGAGAAGGACACGCCTTCTTCTTCATCCCGCCTTAGATGAGTATGAATAATGGCTGGAGTGATGAAAATTATCCTGCCCTGTACTGTGGCAGACAGTGCCTTCTTCCCATCCATAATGACCTCTAGGTAGGTCCTTCAAAACTCTAATAGTTGTTCTTCATATAGTGAAGGATTTATGGTGAGGAAGGTGAAGTAGTTAGATAGAGCCAAGAAACGAAAAACATCTGAGAAGCCAGGATCCTTCTCAGACACTAACAGAGCAACCTAATTATGTTTTCTGTGTAGTTGCATAGAGAAATTAGGCTGGTTTTGTGGTTCAGGGTTGGCCATTTTGAGTAGCTTTAGGATGAAGGAAGGTAAGAACAAGGTCAGTTTATGGGTGAATTTAGGGTTTGAATCTATGTTTGAAGGAGAAAGTAAAAGAGGGGAAACCGTTGTACGAATATATATGGTATGGATTTAAGACAAAGTTAATGCAAATGATAAACTTTGAAATCCGAATGTCGGTCCCACCTTTGAGAAAGTGCCCAAAAAGGTAGTTATCTTGAAAGTCTAAAATCTTTTGAAGGTAATTTGTCTTCGGAAGTTTTTTATAACAACTTCTGAAGCCAATTTGGCTTCGGAAGATATTCCTTAGCTTTTCAAGAATTTGCTTCGGAAGAAAATTACTTAGAGTAATTTTCTTCCTAGATAAATTTTGCTTCGAAAGATATCAAATATCAGAAATTTTATTCAAGAGAGAATAAAGCTTCCGAGACTTAATTGCTTTCGGGGGAAAGTGGTCCTTCAATACATATAGTACTAGGTGAGAAAAAAAAATAAGCTTTAAAAGATATATCAGGATTTCTTTCGAAGGTTAATTTCTAAGAAGTAGTTATTTGTTTTGAAGACATAATTTTCTTCCGAAGACAACTTGATATCTTCTGAAAGAAAATTTATTCAAAATTCTTAAAATGCTAAGAGATAGTAGTTTTGAAAAAAAAAATTCCAAAGTAAACTGGGCTTATATGGTGATGATATAGACAACTTAAGACACACATATTGTTAAAAATAATCTTGAGTTTAGTTTAAGAAAAAATCTATTCAAAGTTAATCATCTCAATGGCTGATACAAGATATTTAAATTTCTGCTCATCAAAAGCTTTTATAAACAGATCAGCATGTTGTTTATTTGTATTAACTTTGACTAGTTTTATCAATCCTTTTTCAAAATTATCTCTAATCAAATGATACCTGATATTGATATGCTTTGTCATTAATAGTTGCACCGGATTCTCTATAATAGAGATAGCACTATTGTTATCTATATGGATGGGAGTCTCCTTGAAGTTGAATTCATAGTCTAGCATTTGATTCTGAATCCAAAGCACTTGAGCATAGCAGCTTGCAGCAACAATGTATTCAGCTTCAGCAGTTGATGCAGACACACAGGATTGTTTCTTGCATTGCCATGAGACTATCCTTCCACCAAGGAATTGACATCCCCCAGATGTAGACTTTCAGTCATATTGCAACCACCATAGTCACTATCTGTATAGGCATACAGATTGAAGTGATAATTCTTTGGATACCAAAGGCCCAATTTGGGAGCACCCTTAAGATATCTGAGAATTCTCTTGACAGCAACCAGGTATGACATCTTAGTACCCCTCTTGTACCCATACTGACAGAGGTACTATGATAGTGTCTCATACCACTTCCTTGGAGCCTGAGGCAGCCCCTAGAGAGCTTTGTTAAGCTTGCAGACATAATCAGGATGATCTGGGTCTGCATAGCCAGGTGGTTGTTTGGCATACACTTCTTCATCAATACCCAATATAAAAAGGCACACTTGACATCAAGCAGGTAGACCTTGAAATCCTTAGATGCAACAAAAGCCAGGAATATCCTAACAGCTTCAAGTCTTGCTACAGGAGCAAAGACATCTGTGTAGTCAATCCCTTCTTCTTGTGTATATCCTTAAACAACTAGTCTAGCCTTGTTCTTGATGACAAATCCTCTATCATCCTTCTTGTTCCTAAATACCTACTAGGCACCTATGGTAGTCTTCCCTTTTAGAAGAGGACATAGATTCCAAACCTTTTGTCTCTTGAATTTAAGCAGCTTCTCCTACATTGCTTCAACCCAACTTCCATCTTTCAGAGCCTTATTAATCTTCTTAGGCTCTATCTGTGACAAAAAATAAGAGTGAAAACAAACATTTTTGTTATGGGTTTGTCCTCTTGTTCTCATCCTAGTCTCAACATCTCCAATGATGTTTGTGGTAGGATGTGACTTGTGGATTCTTAGTTGAGGAATCACAGCAAGTTGGTTTGACAGATCTAAATTTGTGAAATTCAGATCTGGTGCTTGAGTGTCATCCATCACATCAACACACTTATCAAGTGAAACTTGATCCAAAGAGGGTGTTTCATCATTGATGTTATCTTCTATGGAGTGGTTATCAGCATCAAGAAATTCTTGATCACTCTTACCACCTCCATCTCCTCCTATATTGGAAATTTCCTCATCTAAATTTTGCGCATCTATGCTGGAAATTATAGGCACCTCAGATGTATCAGCTGAAGAGTGTGTCATGGTTGTCCTGACAGGATTTCCAACTATAGGGCTAGTTACCACTGGAACTGATGTTGTTTGATCAGTTGGTCTTCTCAGCTCAAATATTGGATCAGAATCTTCTTTTGATAAGATACCTGCAGATCCTGAAACATCTTCACAAGATTTATTAAAATAATTGGTAACTAAATCAAGATCAAATAGCCAATCAGGACTAGAACCTTTCATATTGGGTATGTGCTCATTGAAGGTCATATTGGCTGACTCTTTAACTACTCTATTTCTGAGATTGTATACTCTATAAGCCTTGGCTTGGGAAGAGTATCCAATAAAGTGTCCATCATCTGATTTCTCGGCAAATTTGGTTGTTTGATCCTTGGTATTCAAGATAGTGCAAGGACATCCAAATGATCTGAGAAAACCAATAAAAGGTCTCCTTTTGTGCCACAGTTCATAAGGAGTCTTACTATGAGTCTTGACTACTAAAGCTCTGTTTTACACATAATAGGCAGTGTTGACTGCCTCTGGCCAAAAGGTGATGGGCAGTTTAGAGTTAGATATTATAGTTCTTGCAGCTTCAATAAGTGTCCTGTTTCTCCTCGCAGCAACACCATTTTGCTGAGGAGTCCTGGGAGCATTGTGCTATCTTGTAATACCTTTTTCATCACAAAATGAATCAAGGATTTGGTTTTTGAATTCTGTTCCTTGATCACATCTTATGGTCTTGACCTTGTGATCACATTGATTCTTAATTTTCAGAATGAAGTTCTTCGAGATTTTAGGAGTCTCGTCCTTAGTTCTAAGGAAGAAGACCCAAGTTGTGACACCCGGCATTTTCCGATCACTTTCTGATCAAAACGATCATGTTTTTCCAATCATACATTCATGTATTTAATATTGTTTACTTAAATGCATCATTTATTTCACAAACATTCGTGATTCTTTCATGTAACGGTAATTCGAAAGAATTGCCGGATCGCACGCGCGTCTGTCCCCGAATGTTGGTGACTTGTCAAAATAGTTTTCAAACAATCATAGTTGGTGTGAAATTATGTGTTATATGATTATATGATTAAATGTGTAGTTCGGTTGTGAAAATTGGGAATTTTCTGGCAATTATGCGTTTTCGCGGGTTTTCGGCTTTTAATGCCTAATTATTATAAATATGCCTTTGAACTAGAAAAATGAATATTATTTCATGTTATTAATGTTTGTTTGATATTATATGAGCATTTGGAGGTTTTGGTGTACAAAAAGTTCAATTGCGTAGCGTTAAAACGATTTTTATAAAGACAGGGGCCTTTCTTGTAAAAATAAAGTATAAAACCCAACCCCAACCCTGATCCCCTCATTCCAGCCGTCCCCTTCCCTTTTCCCCTCCCTTTTTTTCGAAAATATACTAGCAAGAACACACACACACACGTTTTGCTTTGATTCTTGCATCTAGAGTTGAAATTCGGACGTTTCTTGCATCAAAACACTTGTAGCACGTGATTCCTTACATCAACAAGTAAGTTTTATGTTTGATTTCATGTTTTTTGATTATCATGATGAACATGAACCCTAGAAATCCAAACTCGAGTCAAAACTTGAAATTGATGATTGATTATGTGTTAGTATTCAATATAATGATGTTTGTATGGATTGGTTTTGTGAAATTGTGTTGTTTTGATCAAAACCTGAGACTTACTTATAATGGAAACTTTAATTTGGGGCTTTTTTAGAAATTGTATGAATTAGATGAAATTGGTTTGAATTGATGATTCTAGGATGTTAGTTGATGCTAATGGATGAAAAGTCATGTTTTGAACTTTTGTTTTCGCTCGGTTTTTGAGTACTTTCCATTAAAGGAAACTTTTTGGGTAAGCTGGTTTATAAACGATGATTTATGCATGTTTGATGATACGTGATGATTGTTATATGATGTTTAGAGCATAAGAAAGGATTACGAATATCCAAATGGTGAAAAAAAGCATTGTACGAACATGCTTGCTATTTATGGAAACTTTTGTGACTTGATGTGATGAATGATGAGTATGATATATGTAGAACATGTTATGGTGACGTGATTGATGTTGGAATGATCACAGGAGTATGTTAGGAGACTTTGGGTGAATTTGTGAAACTTGTGTTCTTATGTTTTAAATTAGGAAACTTTGTGCATGATAAAGAATCTAGGTTATGTTAACATGTTATGGATGATTGTTGGATGTGTTACATGTATAATAGAGATGTTGTTGTGGTATTATTCATAATCTTTAATCGGGTTGCATATGTGTAACAATGTCATACTTTCTAAAAATAGAAACTTTTGAAAAAATATATTTCCGACATGAAACTTTATATGAATCATTATTTGAGCTATTTTAGCATGAGTAAACATGTTTTTGTTTATTTGAGTCACCAACGGGTCATCCGGTCAGTCCGGTCAACTTTGGTAAACAAAAGTCAACTTTTGTCAAAATGTTAATCTTGTCAAACATTTCTCGAACACGCTAACAATTACGTTGTTTGGATACAAAGGGGTTCATCGTGACCATTATGTACATACGTTTGTTAGGTAATGATTAGCTTCCAGCTTTTACACTTCATGCATTCATACGCATATAAGGTGAGTCTTCACGGCCCTACTTTTACTTACTTTCCTTTTTAGGGGAGAAGCATGCAAACTATTTTTATCTGGTTTTGCTATTATTGGTATATCGCTTGTTAGTGTAGTGCAAACATTATCACGCAAGTCCTTACACACTTGAACTGTTAATAATGGGATAGCGAGGTAATTTTTGGTAGTACTAATGGGTCTGACAAACCCCACCCACGTTAGTCATGCTAACTCGACTAGAGGTCGAACGGGTGTTTAATTGACCTAGACACTTGCCATTGTTATGTGATAAGACATGGCGGAAGGCAAAACAACTCACAAATAGTCAGCTTCGGTTTGAAACGCTAAGTAACTCGATATATAGGCTAGCTACCTATGGTATACCTTTGTTTACTTTTACCGGGCAAACGCTCAAACATATTTAATGATTTAAACTTGTGAACTCACCAATCTTATGTTGACACACTTTAGCATGTCTTCTTAGGTCGCTGGCATGCTTAAGGCTAGGGCTGCATATCTGAGGCTCATGCATCATCTTTATCATTTTGAAAGCAAGCTCATTTACATTTACTACTTTCATTGGGCGTCTTGTTTTGCGCATTTATTACTCATAGTTTCACAAACATTTACGCTTCCACATTGATTACATTGAAAACTGTCTTTTACTCTGATTTACGTTCAAACTTTTATTTTGAAAAAGCATATAGTGTCGTTTGATATAACTGTGTCTGAGATCCTGGTTTGTCACTCGCCTCGCGGTAGAATTCCGCAGGTGGATTTTGAGGGTGTGACACAAGTATATCTTGTGAAATCATCTGTGATCACCAAGCAGTACGAGGTCCTTCCTAAACTCATTACACTGGTAGGGCCAAAGAGATCCATATGTAATAAGTGTAGGGGAGTATTGATGGAGTTTATATCTTGTGACACAAGACACTTTGTGTTGCTTCCCTTTCAGGCATGCAACATAATGGTCATCACTTGTAAACTCTTTTCTTGGCATTCCAGTTACAAAATCATTCTTAATTAATTTGTTCATGTTTTTAAAGTTTACATGGCATATTCTTTTATGCCAAAGGAAAGACTCATCACTATTAGCTTTAGATAGAAAGCAAGAAACTTCTCCTGAGGGAGATGTTTCCTGTAAATCCATCTTGTACATGATCCCTCTCCTGGGGGCTCTGAGCAGGATATGCTCTTGAGGAATGACCACCCCAGGCTTGAGAACAATGCACTCATGCTCAGTAAAGAGCATGTTGTGTCTTTGATCACAAAGTTAGGATACACTCAAAAGATTGTATCCAAGCTCCTTAACAAAGTTTACCTTCTCAATGCTAAGCTTACCATTTATGACCCTACCCCTTCCAGTGATGTAACCACCAGATTCTCCTCCAAATGCAACTGGCCCTCCATTAATTATTTCAAAGTTTTGAAGCAAAGAGCCATTTCCTGTCATGTGCCTAGAATAGCCACTATCAATGATACATACATTTTCTTTAGTCTTGAGTTGTTCCTGCATAAAAAAAGATGGTTAGTTACATTTGGAAACCCAAACCTCATTGGTCTTGGGCTTGTTAAAGTGAACTAAAGACAATGCAACAGTAATTGATCCTATATTCAAGCTTTGAGGATCAACAGTTGTTGTTGATGAAGAACTTTCAGTCACATGGTCTTCTTTTATCTCCCACACCATCTTTGGAGGATTAGACTTGACCTTCAACACTTCGGAGGTTTTGATAACTTCAGAAGTTTTAGAGACTGGACCTTCGGAAGATCTTGCCTTCACTGCAGCAGACTTCAGTGCTTCTGAAGCATTCCTTTCTTCCGAGACCAAAATTTCTTCCAAAGGCAAGTTTTCACTTGTCTTCAACTTCACTTTGGAGCTTCCAAAAGGAAAAGATTTTCCTTCAGAAGCTGTTTTCCTCTTCTTCTCATAAGTCTTCTTCTTAGTCATGTGGATAGTACTCTTGGGATTGTAGATGCAATTCTTAGCAAGATGAGAAGTACTACCACACATGACACATTTAGTTGGCTTCCTTCCGAGAGTCTTCTTTTGTGTAGGAAGCTAAGCTTGATCACTTTCCATTTCCATCTTCATCTTCACAGATGATGCAGCAGGCTTCTTAGGGTGAGGCTTGCTTTTGGAAATGGATAGTCCAGGCTGTGCAGCAGTGGTGTATATTTGATCAGGCTTTTTCTCTTCATAGGTATGAGGTGGACATGAACTAGAAATCCTAGTACTAGAGTTCATAGCTGTGTCGTTAGTCTTCACCACTTCAAATCCTATAGAGATAAACATTTGTTTCTGCTTAGAGTTGAAGGTGGCCTTGATCTCTTGAGCCTTCTTTGCCTTTCTCTTTGCATTTTTGATCAAGTTCTTTCTCTTGGACTTGCTCAACCCTGGTGCTTTCCTCTCCTCAGGAGAATAGTGACCCTTCTTAGGATGATCTTCTTCCCTCATCTCAGATCCATCCTTCACTACCTCCTCTTCATCTTCATCATCTTCTTGAATGGGGTCTATGAGGGGAAGCTCATCTTGACAAGTTTCACACCTAGGAGATCTTACAGATAGTAGAGTGTATGGAGGAGCTATCTCAGTAGATCTCAGTCCCTGTTTATTCTGACCTTTGTATGCAAAGATGAGGATATAATGTTCTTGAAGGTCTCTTCTTCAAGGACACATTTTTCTACCCGGGCTTTGCTGATCAAAAGCTCAGCCTGGCATTCAGTTAACTTGGTAATGTGATCCTTTATTTGAGTCCTGTAATTTGTGTGCTCATGTTTTAGAGTTGAAATGGTTTTCTTTAGATCTTCTATCTTAAGCTCATAATCATTTTTAGCTCTTTTAAAATCAGCTTTTAAAATATTCAAGGACTCAAGATCATATCTTATTTCCAAGTTATAGGACCTATATCTATTTACTTTAGCAATACATTCAGGGGTGCAAAGATGTTCCAATACCTTGGCTTCTTCATGATCTGCCATTAGTGCTTGGTTTGGGGAGACATCTTCAACCTGAAAGCTCCAATCAAAGCCTCCTTTTTCAATAGCAACTGCAGCTTGCTGCTTGGGCTTCTTAGTCTTTTGAGCTCTATCAGTGTAGTTTGGTCTGGTTTGTGCTTGGCCACTATCTGACCTTGGTGCCTTGCACTCCCTAGCAAAGTGTCTCATTTGGTTACAATTGTAACACTTCACTTTGCTTTTATCCAGCCCAAACTTTCCACTAGATGTATTGCTGAGAAACTTCCTCCCAGTTCTCTTGTAAAACTTGTTGGCCCTGTGAGTGAGAAGAGCTATTTGCTG
Organism: Flaveria sonorensis; assembly: GCA_025506505.1. Classification (NCBI taxonomy): domain Eukaryota; kingdom Viridiplantae; phylum Streptophyta; class Magnoliopsida; order Asterales; family Asteraceae; genus Flaveria; species Flaveria sonorensis. The sequence continues at coordinate 9,506,914 of CM046431.1, read as the reverse complement.
GACTATCTTCATGTACTCCAAATCATCTGGATAGATACAGTCCAGGTCTTCAAGAGTGAAAAGAAAGTTACCACTACTTTCATCATTAGACATAAAGGCTTGTGAAGAGCTTGTCTCTTGGAATGGGCTTCCTTGGATGTAGCTCTCCCTTGGTGTCTCTAGTAAGGTGATGAAAGGACCATTTTATGAGTTTTTAGGGTAGAAGAGTAGATGATGATGTGGTTCTCTACAGTCCCTTTCAACCACATGAATGGCTATACTCTATTGATTGTTGGAGGAGTTGCCAGATGGATTATGCATGTTCATCTCAATCTGGTATTCACTAAGGATACCATACAACTCTGTGAGAGTAAGGGTCTTGAGGTTTTCAATCCTCTTAATGACCACACAATAGTATGTCCAGTGTCTAGGAAGAGCAGACATGAACTTCCTCACAATAGCCCTATTCTCAAGACTTACTCCAACATCCATTAGAGCATCCACGATCTCAACATACCTGAAGTATTGTTGAGTCATGGTTTCGCCTGTTTTGTAGGTGAAGTTCTCAAACTGTTGCTTCAAGAGGTCTTTCTTATTTTCTTTTGCTTCATTGGACCCCTCATACATAAGCTTCAGTGCATGCCATAGTTGCTTCGTAGTTTTGGACTTCTTAAAGTCTCTATAGATAGAGTTCAGAAGAGCAGTTTGGAGAGCGGTCATGGCCTTCTAATCTACATCAATCTTCTTTCAGTCTTCTTCTGTAGTTAGCCACTTCGTATGGTATCATGCCACCACCAGCAGCAGCTGAAGTACTGCATGATACATGAGGTCCTGAGACAACAGATCCCCACATTCTGCTTTCTTGAGACTTGATGAAGCCTTCCATTCTTTGGCACCAAGTATCAAAGTCATCAGGAGTGATCAATGGAGATTTTGTCATGGTACCAGTTTCCATCAGTGGTTATTAAATTAGTAACAACAAGTTATTATTAATTCACTCATGTTAGAGACCCATAACCTTCAAAAAAATCAAAGCTTCTCACCTACCCTTGGACCATTAATACAAGGGATTATCGACGTTATTAGTCGTTCAATACAATATATATATATATATATATATATATATATATATATATATATATAAACATATATATGTATACATATATATATGAGGGAACAAATGTTAATCATTATTTATTGCGATAACCATGTTAACTTATCATAGTCGATCAAAATTATAAATTTTCTTATTGCAATAACATTATTACACATATACAACATTATGTTGTTTTATGTATATGTGTAGATCACTAATAATCCTTAGCCCAATTAGTTAAGGTGAGGTACCCATGACATTTGTAAGTTACTTATATCTGACAAATATTTATTGGTGTAAGTGTATTGTCATAACTTTTTTTATCATTGTAAATTTATAGTATATACATAAATAAACATAACATTATATATGTATAATGAAATTATTCTAACAAAGAAAATGATAATATTGATTAATCATGATGAGTTAACATGTTATCAGAATAAATGATAGTTAAGATTCGTTCCTAACCTTATATATATATACACACACACACTATGTTAACTGGAAGTATTAAATTAATTAGTGAGTTATAAAATATCACTCGCCTATAATCATAGTAAAATTTTATCAAATTAGAAAAAGAATTTCTTTTTAAATTATTTTTTCTAAACGTGTATTTAATGAATCTATTATAACTAGATAATGTACCCACGCTTTGCAGCGGGGTTTGACTATTAAGTTTGTCAACATCCGAGAAAGTTTCTTAACATACGTAAATATATGTAATTCATCAAGTAAATGTGGTGGCACGCCAGAAAGTTAACAGAATTCTATCAAGGATAGTACTTTTAGCTACAGTAATATCCTCTCACACAATGAAGTTTGCTGGACCGATGAAGGGGTTAATGCAACAGTTTCACAATGAGGAGAGAGTTAGAACACTTAATAGATCAAATAGGGAACCGGGTTTGTTTTATG